>CAWUFW010017933.1:0-242535 GCA_963921515.1 Calotriton arnoldi
CAATGGTTTAGTTGAACGCTTCAACAAGACCTTGAAAGGAATGATTAAGGGACTCCCAGAGAAGCTTAGGCGGAAATGGGACCTTCTTCTTCCTTGCCTTTTGTTTGCATACAGAGAGGTTCCACAGAAGGGGGTTGGCTACAGCCCATTTGAGCTTCTGTTTGGGCATCCTGTGAGAGGTCCACTATGTTTGGTAAAAGAGGGCTGGGAGTTACCTCTCAAGCCCCCAAACAAGATGTGATGGACTATGTACTTGGTCTCCGCTCCCGGATGGCAGAGTACATGAAAAAGGCAACCAAAAACCTGGAGGCCAGCCAAGAATTGCAAAAAGCTTGGCATGACCAAAGAGCTGTGCTGACTGTATACCAGCCAGGACAGAAAGTGTGGGTGTTGGAGCCTGTGGCCCCAGCAGCCCTCCAGGACAAGTGGAGTGGCCCCCATACAATAGTTGAACAGAAGGGAGAAGTCACCTATCTGGTGAATCTTGGAACTCCCAGGAGCCCCCTAAGGGTGCTTCATGTCAACAGATTAAAGCCATATGTTGACAGGGCTGACATGGGCTTGCTCATGGCAACTGATGAGGACCAGGAGGAGGAGAGTGACCCTCTCCCTGACCTGCTCTCTCAGAACCCTGATGATGGGTCAGTAGATGGTGTTGCTTTGGCAAGCAGCCTCACTGACCATCAGCAAACTGAGTGCAGACAAGTTCTGCAACAGTTTAGACATATGTTTAGCCTGACCCCTAGTCAGACTACCTGGTGCACCCATGAGGTGGACACTGGGGACAGTCTGCCTGTCAAGAATAAAATCTACAGGCAACCTGACCATGTCAGGGACTGTATCAGGACTGAAGTCCAGAAAATGTTGGAGTTAGGCGTGATTGAGCCTTCAGATAGCCCTTGGGCTAGCCCAGTAGTCCTGGTACCCAAACCTCATACCCAGGGTGGTAAGAAAGAAATGAGGTTTTGTGTAGACTACAGAGGCCTCAATGCAGTCACTAGGACTGATGCCTATCCCATACCAAGGGCAGATGAGCTGATTGATACTTTGGCCTCAGCCAAGTATCTAAGCACATTTGACCTAACAGCTGGCTACTGGCAAATCAGATTAGCTGATGATGCAAAAGCCAAAACAGCATTTTCGACCCCTGGTGGGCACTACCACTTTGTGGTGATGCCCTTTGGATTGAAAAATGCACCTGCCACTTTTCAGAGGTTGGTGAATAAAGTTCTGGCAGGGATGGAAACTTATTGCTCAGCTTATCTAGATGATATTGCTGTCTTTAGTTCCTCCTGGCAGGATCACCTGGTCCACCTCAGAAATGTTTTGGAGGCCCTGCAGAAAGCAGGCCTCACTATCAAGGCCACCAAGTGCCAGATAGGGCAGAGTCAGGTTGTGTACCTGGGCCACCTTGTAGGTGGAGGCCAGGTTCAGCCTTTGCAGAGCAAAATCCAAACCATACTGGAATGGGTTGCTCCAACCACCCAGACACAGGTGAGAGCCTTCTTAGGCCTGACTGGGTACTATAGGAGGTTTGTCAAGGGATATGGATCTATAGTGACCCCCTTGAATGATCTTACCTCTAAGAAAATGCCAAAAAGGTTCAGTGGACAGCTAGCTGTCAAAAGGCATTTGAAGACCTAAAGCAGGCCATGTGCACTGCCCCCATCTTACAGAGTCCAGACTACACCAAAAGTTCATTGTCCAAACAGATGCTTCTGAGCTGGGTGTGGGAGCTGTACTGTCTCAACTGAATGATGAAGGTCAAGACCAGCCAGTAGCTTTTATTAGCAGAAGGCTGACCCCTAGAGAGAAACGTTGGTCAGCTATAGAGAGGGAGGCCTTTGCTGTGGTATGGGCCCTGAAGAAGCTGAGGCCATACTTGTTTGGTACTCACTTCATAGTTCAGACTGACCACAAGCCCCTCCTATGGCTAAAGCAGATGAAAGGTGAAAACCCAAAACTTTTGAGGTGGTCCATTTCCCTACAGGGGATGGACTATACAGTGGAACATAGGCCTGGGACCCAACATGCCAATGCAGATGGACTCTCAAGGTATTTCCACTTTGAACACGAAGACTCAACTGGTCAAGGTTAGTTTAGTGTCCCTACGTTTGGGGGGTTGTGTAGGAGAGTAGGATCTGCCTCTTATGTTGCCCCCACTTTTTTTCTGATGTTAGCACTGGTTTCTGGCTATAGTCTGGCTGGGTCCCTGCCAATCAGGGCCCCAGCCTCTCTGTTCTCTCTAAGCGACATGGAGTGCACTCTAGGTGCACTAGTGATTGGATACTGTGGTGCCTTATGAGTCCCTAGTATATGGTACCTTAGGTGCCAAGGGCATAGGTACTTCACAGGCCTCCCAGGGGCTGCAGCATGCATTATGCCACCCCTGGGAAGCAGTCTAAATCTGACACCACAGGCCTGCTACTGCAGCCTGGGTGAGGTGGTGCTAGCACCCCTCACTGAGATATAGGTTTCCTATATCTCTCCTGCACACACATATAAACCTATCAGTCACCCCTATGGCAGGCCCTATCAATCCTGAGGGCAGGGTGCTTGGCTTCTATGTGAGGGGGTGCCTCTGCATGAGCAGGGCCCTCTGCAGTTCTCAGAGTCCATTCTCTGGTGCTGTTTGTGGATGCGGTTAAACCATATACTCTTAAGTGCATTATATCCTCGCGGTAAATGCTAACTTTGGAATGGCTGCATCAAAACATGTCGTGTTTGGTGTCAAACATCTTGGAATACTACCCCCCCGCCAATCTTGGCGGCGGGGGTAGCATTCCACCCTTCTAGAGGGATAAGACATGTACCTGCTGTGGAAACGCGGTAGAATCCTAAAGAGCCCTGGCATCACAAAATGGATGCCACCAGTCACAGACACTGGGCTGCCCTCCTGCTGATGACCGAAACTCGCAGTGGAGGAAGCCCAACAATAGGCATCCTGTCACAGGGAGGTGTAACCACCTTCCAGACAGGGTTTAGTGTATTGGGGCTGGGTGGGTGCACTCTTAGAGTGCTTTGAAGTCCTGCACTGGGGAGCAGAAGGCTCCTCTGTGCATATGCCAGTTCAAACCAGCTCAGGGGCTACCTGCCCCTGCTCTGGCGCGAAACTGGACAAAGGGAAGTGGGTGTAGCCACCCCTCCCTTGACCCTCCCATAGGTGGGGTCATAGAGCTAGTCCATCCCCTCTTTTAGTATAAGAGGGGGAACCTTGCCATTGCAAAGCAGATAACCCCTGGACGACGCTCTACAGAAGAATCCTGGCCCTTCGACGTTCCACTACCTTTGGAAGACAGAAGAATCTCCCTTGGAGTCAAGGAGTGACTCCCCTGCTTGGCAGGCACCAAAAACGACAACGACGGTCGCAAACTACGCCGCTCCCGCCGGAGTCCGAAGTCCCTGCAGCCCAAGAAGTGGATTTCCTGACCTCTCCCAGGCCATCGTGAGTCCCCAGCGAAGCTGAGGCAAGTGGACCCCACGAGTAACGAGGAACCGCGACCCCTGGGTACCGTGCACTATTGTCGAGTGCAACCCCTTCACAACGTTCTACGAACTTGTGCTTTGGACCACGTGTGGTCCCGACCTCCAGCAGGAATCCTCCGAAGATCAGAGGCCTACACCGTCCCGAGTGACCGTGGGCCCCTGTTGAGTGATTCCGCCCGAGGTGTCTTCGCGATCCCTTGCCCGCTGGCTTGTGGGTCCCCAGAAGACTTCTTAAAGAAACCGAAGGGCTCCCCTGGTTGCTCCAGGCCTGCCCTGACTTACCCTCGCTGGGTGAGTTCCACAGACCTTGCTGGTCTGCGCCATCGACTTTTCTTCATCTCCCGAGACTTGCGGCTGCCAAGGCTTGTTGGCTCCGATCGAGTTGCCGACACCGCAGTCAGCTGCAGACGTCGAGGGACACACCGAATCCAGCTCCTGGTCATCGTCGACGCCTCCTGGACCACGTGGCTGAAGAGTCAAGGCACCTGCAACCGACCTGAAGCGACCGACGACGGTGGGCATCCATCTTCCTTGCCCCGGGTCACTGCCAAGTGACTTTGAACACTGTCCCCTCTGCTTTCAGGTCATCCTTCTTCAGAATCCAGGCTTGGATTCCACCGGACACTTCTCCAGCTCCCGCAAGCAGCAAGTCTTCTTTGTTCGCCATTGAAAACGACGCCGCGACCCGACACCAAAGGACACCTGTGCACCCGGCTTCCCTGGGTGAGGTAACTCCAGCACTACGGTGCTCCTGTGGGTGTGGGCCCTAGAACTACTTACCCTGTAAGTGACTTGCTTGTAGGTTCTCCCGAAGTATCCTAAAACTCTTTATTTCCAACCGCGACTTGCCCCATTGAAGTTAACGGCGATTCGCGCCTGTGTATCCACACTGCACGCGTCCCCCGTGGGTCCTTTACTTACCTGCCTTGGGTGGTTTTGTGAGGCCCCAGCACTTCTGAAGGCCCTAGGCCTTGTCTCCTTGCAAGTCGTTGTTTCTAAGTCTCTTACTTAGTATATGGTCTGGTACGCCCCTAGGGCCCCAGCCATATTTTGTGCTTAACTTATTGAGAAACGTTGATTTGTGCATATGTTTGTCTTCTAATCTCATAAAGAGATTAGTAGAGAGTTATTTAGAAATAAATACATATATATTTGATATATATACCTGTGTGGTGTCTTTTCATTTGGTGATTCAAGAGATTATATGGTAAAACAAGCTGCTTTACATTCCTCCGAGACTTAGCCTGAAGGCTGCTCTCCACAGCTACCACTAGGATAGCTTTCTTTAAAGGTTGTCTTAAACCTATCTACCATAAGAGTCGATTTGGACTGGTGCAAGGTGCCCACTATAATTAGTGGACAGCATATGCCAGGCCAACTTCTCACATGTGGTGAGCAAAAGAATGATGGATTTAACCCAGATCCTTGTGACTGGGGGTGAATGTTTGCATTGTCCAGCATTCCGTCCATCAATTGTTTCTTATGCATTTGTCGCCCTAAGTGGGAAGGGTATGTCCAGACGTGGGTCCCGTGCTCACTACACCACTGGATTCAAGCTAGCCTGGCTGAAGAAGGGTGATGCCCTGAAACCGGTCCCAGGATGCTTGTTTCCGGTCCAGGGAGGACCTGGCTTGGCAGTTCGGGCTGGACTGTTCCCACAAGGAACAGGGTAAGACTGATTTGCATATGGCTGGGTCCAAACTGGGGTGGTGTGGTGAGCAAAAGAATGATGGATTTAACCCAGATCCTTGTGACTGGGGGTGAATGTTTGCATTGTCCAGCATTCCGTCCATCAATTGTTTCTTTTGCATTTGTCGCCCTAAGTGGGAAGGGTATGCCCAGACGTGGGTCCCGTGCTCACTACACCACTGGATTCAAGCTAGCCTGGCTGAAGAAGGGTGATGCCCTGAAACCGGTCCCAGGATGCTTGTTTCCGGTCCAGGGAGGACCTGGCTTGGCAGTTCGGGCTGGACTGTTCCCACAAGGAACGGGGTCAAGACTGATTTGCATATGGCTGGGTCCAAACTGGGGTGGTGTGGGGAGCAAAAGAATGATGGATTTAACCCAGATCCTTGTGACTGGGGGTGAATGTTTGCATTGTCCAGCATTCCGTCCATCAATTGTTTCTTTTGTATTTACTGTACGGCACTCCATGTCGCAAGGATTTACAGATATGTCAGTATTCCTGACATATCTGTTGGCGCTAAAGTCACACATTGCTGCAATTTTGTGGCAAGCATGATGCAACTCCAGAAATGCATGGGGCAGGCCCATCCCTATGGCACTGTGTCACCGTTACGCCCGCCATGAGGGAAGCGCAAGGTTTTGACACAGTGGTGTCCTAGAATTGTCACAGTGAAATCTCATAGATTTCACTGCGCCACTCCTTTGAGGCTTTGTTCCGTGGGAACGCCCACCCTGCATACATCCTACCTGACGCAGGAATAATGTGGCATAGGGGTTCACAAGGTCACACATATGCCTAGATGCGTCCCTTTGTACAGAGTCTAGTTTTGCCACCAGGGTGTCTGCTGTCACCTTCCCCGGTGGCCAGCGACCCCCAGATGCTGGGTCCACTGACACGGAGGAGCTGCCAAGGTGTCGGCGTAGTTGGAGCTCCATCGGTGGAGTTTGCACGCTGCGGTGTTGGCGTCTGTAAGCGTTGGCGGAGTGGTGGGGCTGAGGGAGTTGCCGAAAAGTTCTTCAATGGCCTTGATCCAGCTGCAGCTGGGGGTGCGGTGATGGCTGTGGTGTACGGTAGGCGTGGTGAAGGCGTGATGTATAGTATGATGGTTGATCCAGGAGAGTTCGGTGGTGTGGCTCTAGTTGAAGTTCCCGCTGGCGGAGAAGACTGGGTCGAGCTTGTGTCTGGCTATGTGGATTGGTGCAGTGACTAGCTGCTTGAGTCCGATGTTGGCGAGGTTTGTCAGGAGGGTGGTTGTGTTCTGGTCACTGGGGTTGTCCAGGTGGAAGTTGAGGTCTCCGAGTAGGATGTAGTCAGTGGATGGGAGAGCCTGGGGTGCGATGAGGTCTTCAATGGCATCAGTGAATGGGGGTTCATGGGCAGGGGGACCTGTAGATGAGGGTGCTGTGGAGGGTGAGGTTGGGGTGGTCTGGATCTGGAAGTGGAGGTGTCCGATGGTAGTTGTCAGATCATGAAAGTGCGTGGTCAGTCGGAGTGTGCTTTTTAGACAATGGCAATGCCTCCTCCTGGGCGCTCAGGTGGTCCGTGCGGGTGAATTTGTAGCCGCTGTGGATGGTGATGGCAATGTCCGGACCGGGACAGAGGTTGGTCCAGGTTTCTGTGAACAAGGCGATGTCTGAAGAGGTGGCGTCGAGGAGGTCCCAGATTTCTGATGAGTGTTTGTGGAGGGACCGCACGTTGAGGAGGATGCAGTTGAGCCGGTCGTCTGTGCTGTTGGTCAGCTGGGCAGCAGGTGGCGCTGGTCTGCTGATGTGGCACAGGGTGCATTTGCAGTTTTGGCAGGTGCAGGGTGCAAGGGGATTCTACATTGATGCTAGATGGCAGGCGGTGTGGCGTCCAGGGCTGTTGTCGAGGAGGGTGCTGGCATCGTAGCGGTGGAGTATCAGAGATGAAGGGTCCTTGGTGCTGGGTGCGGTCCAGGGGCGGATGGATGCAGACGGGCTAGCCTTTGGCGCACCAGTGGTATGCCCGCTGCACATGGGCGCAGAGCAGGTGCCATTAAGTAGTGCTGCAGGGGGGGACTGGACAGCTGGGAGGCGGGAAACACGGGAAAGGAGCTAAACAAGTTTATCGCTGGAAAGTAAATTAGGAAAAATAGATTTAGTCTCATTTTGCATCACTTTTGTGACACAAACACAGCGTTAAATCTTAGTAAATAGACTTCTTGATGTGTAAGTGTATGTGATAGTGTGCCATATTTCATGAATATATGTATGATATTTTGTGGAAGACTGTTTCTGTACATGAATGTCTGATATGTCTATCTCATTTTGTGGAAGACTGTTTCTGTACATGAATGTCTGATATGCCTATCTCATTGTGTATCAAACAATCAGGAGTTTGTATAGAGCGGCTACTCACCTGGGAGGGTCTAAAGGCACTAGTGTCATCTCATAATGCATTTAATATAGCCTTATAGCCCGCCGTAGCGGGCTATACCGGCTATTAAAGGCCCGCTCCAGGGTTAAAGGCCGGAGCCGAAGGCTATAAGGCTATTAGAACATTCTGCCACTAGAGGGCAGAATGTTCTAACAAATAAAACAAAGGCCTCTCAGAGTTCGAGGGGGTTTAAATCTCCTCGGGCCCCGAGAGGCCTTTGTGAAAACAACATAGGAATGTTGCTTTGTGGGCCTTTACCGGCCCGTAGAAGCACGGAGCACTCCATTGTCTTCAATGGAGTGCTCCACATTCCAATGTTCTAATATTACATATGTTCTTTTACATAGTTTTCTGGTAAGGTGACTGGCCATATGATTGCAGATGTTGGTACCTGATGGAATGTGTGGGAGCAAACTGTGTGTGGGGTGTCTGATGAATGCATCAATATCTGATGATGTGCATGCGTCTACTATGCAGGTATGGCTATCTGGGTAGTGCATCGGTAACTGATAATGTTCATGTGTGAAAAAGAAATATGCCTAGTACAACAGGGTCTCACCTTGTTGTTGATTGTAAGCATGGGTGAATGACACATTGAACTGTGTCGTATCTACAATCACTCATTCTGGTAGTAGTTAGCTTATGTCAGACCCCGCTCAGGCAGGTGGGGAGTGCCAGGGAAGGCCGGGACTTCTCAGCTATGACCATGATATATGGAGTTGCTTTCCTCTGGTGTCTTGGAGTTCATCTTACTATGACTCTTCAAACTGGGCAAAGGACTCACTTTCCTGCATACATTTTTAGGGTGTATGTGGCTGTGTAGCAACATGCATGCACATATTCTGAATACACGTTAAGGATAATTACATGAATGTGAGGATGTGTCACTGTGTCTGTGTCTCAGGTAGATGATTTTCTATATTTTTGTTAGTGAATGTGTGTGTCAGTAGGCATGCATTTATCAACCAGTGTTTTTCACTTCTGCAAAGCCCACGCCTGCTATGCATACCACTTAATTCCATCAACCATGCTCAGTTGTACTGTGATCAGAGCCAATAATCACTGTTTTTGTGAAAACCATACCCAGCACCACCCAATCGAAGTTCCCAAACTGTCTGCCACTGACTGCCACCTTTTCTGGTGACCTCTTACCAGGCCTACCATTATATTACCATTATTATTTACCCATCCAAAATAGCCTTCCAAAGCCTGAAGAAAATACAGATTTTTTATACTAATGTGCTGCACAATTCACATTCACCATTTCCCCAGCAGCGTATATATATGTCTCTATGCCTTCGCAGGGCTACTGAAAGTTTCATTCCGAATAATTTAGAAGGAAAACATGGTCAGTTTAAATTATTTGTTAACATTAATTTGCAATTCCTATTAAATTGAGTGCTGCCAACTATTGCCCACTTTCTGAGTTTTTTTTGTATGAAAGTATTCCAAAGAACGAGCAGACTGCATTCCCATATTTTCAAACCTGTGGAGGTTTCTGCAACTTTCAAAAGAGACAGAATGCTGCCAAGTATTGGTAAATTTATGTTTGCCTAATATACGCTGTAATTGGTGCCCATCCAGTATTCAAAGAAGCCCTAAATTTGGCACGTCACTCAAACCGAGCTGCTCAATGTGTGAGCAATGCTAAAAGACTGTTATTCTCAGACGTTAGAATCATGCTTGAAAGTAAGGGTGCAACTCCCTGCCCACCGGCCCCTCTTTCCCATATTCAAAAACCACTTAGAGGGGTCAGCAGCCCTGTTAATGTTCCCAGGTCCATGCATGATGCGCTGCTCCAGTCCAGTTTTTTTATTCTTAGAATTCGGAGACTTGTAGTATTGTTTGTTCCAAAATAAAACAAGACTACAGGTCCCCAAATGCATAGAAAAAAGCGTGGACTGGAGCAGCATGTCAGACATGGATCCAGGAATCTTGGTGTCGATTGTGACAGACGGGGAAGGAATGAACATACCAGCATTTCAATATGGGACTTGGTCATGCCCTACCGCAGGTCTAAGACTGTCTTGCACCTTGGTAAGGTAAGTGCACAACTAGAGTCTCAAGGCACACTGATCCATAAACAGCAGGGGAAGTGTGTGACCGAGATCCAGTTGACTGGTAATGGAGAGTGGTAGGAGAAGAGATTGAGCTTGTAAAGACTAAATGACAGGGTTATTGCAAGGTGAGGTTAGTAGTTGCAGTGAGAGCTCCAGGTGAAGAGGGATGGATCTGAGGATGGAGAACTGAGGGGTTGGAGCGGGGCTCAGTCTCTGATAGCTGTTGATGATTGAAGTTGGCTCTGGACCGCTGTCAGCCCCAGAGACACTACAGTACATGTTATTACCTGATCATGAGGTTAATTCGGGCCTGCGAACACTCACCACTCAGCTCAGCTGTTCCAATGACTGTCAGGTACTGTACCGTTCTCCCTGAATTTGGAGTCATATTTTTCAAGAGTTGGGGACAGAGTCTGAAGTTTTCGTGTACTGGAGAGGGAGGCATATAGGCAGGGGATGCCAGAACTACCTACATGTATACACAATGCAGTAATGCAGGGCTGGGATGCCTCTGAAAAACTCATTCTGGGTGCTTGAAAAATTGCAACTATGAAAAAAACCGTACAAAGTTCCAGCTTACTGTGCTAATACATATGTATTTCCAGGGGAAAGCATATGTGCTAGTTGATCTGTCCCTGCCTGGCAGGTTGAAATATTTATTTTTTCATTTTGAAGAATAAAGGGGCATATCATCAACGGCCAGCGATAATTATCGCTGGCCGTGCTTAGCGATAATCTTGTTATCGCAGGCTATCTCTGGAATTTATCGCCCTGGTAGCCCGTTATTAACAACGCGTTTCTCCAGGGCGATAAAAATTCCAGAGATAGGGAGGTTATCGCCGTTTTGCAGGGAACATTGCTGGTTTTCCAGCGATGTTCCCTGCAAAGCGGCGATACCTTGCTGATACGACCCACAGGGTCGTATCAGCATAATCCACCCCAATGTTAGGGATAGGTAAGTCTGCATTTTAGCAGACGTTAGTTTTGGAGAAAACAGCGGTTTTCTCCAAAAACTAACGTGTGCTAAAATGCTAGGGCAACTTTGTAAATATCGCGATGTGAACATCAGCGATATTTGCAAGGTAGTGCATCCGGGTACGCCCACTTTGCATCTCATTAGAGATGCAAAGGGAGGCGTTGGGAAAAAAGGGTGCTAACATGCGATTATGCATGTTAGCACCCTCTTGTAAATAGGGCGATAGTTTTATCTCTGCTTTTTTGGCTTTTAAGCCAAAAAGCGGAGATAAAGCCCTTGTAAATATGCCCCAAAGAATCCTAAGGCTGCTGCTGTCTATGTTGCACATGTAGATACATGAGCGCTACAGCCTTCACTTGCACTATTCCTTGGATCTAAAAATGTGTCAGTATGCAAGGCTATGCATGCTTATATTTTTCATACATGGTTATTAGAAGATGTCTGAATGAATGCAAAGGTGTGCAGTAATAATGGTGTCAGTGTATCGATGTTTGTTGTTCTCTTCATTTCTTGGGAAGACAGTCCTTGCCCTCCATCTTGTGCTAGGTTAGGCCAGGGTCAGGCCAGTGGTACACACAATGGAGCCACTGGCTACCATTACTCTGGGTCACTCACCCCGTGCATGTGTTACCTTTGTTACACACACAACACATTTAAAAACACACATGATGTCAGTGCAAAGGTCTGAGTATGCACATAAAAGCAAAACTTTACAGAGGTGGGCCAGTGGCCTTAAACCTAGTACCCCAGATTAAAAGTTCTGGTCACACTGTTAATTCTCTTAACCATGGTTTAATGCCACCAATGTTCTATGCGCTATATTCATGACAGGGACAGTGTTCCCTTGTTACACACACAACACATATAAAACACATATGCTGTCAGCACAAAGGTCTGAGCATGCACATAAAAGCTAAACCTCACACAGGTAGGCCAGTGGCCTTAACTCTAGTAACCAAGATAAAAAGTTCTGGTCACAATGTTAATTCTGTTAACCACCAATGCTCTGTGCGCTATATTCATGACAGGGACAGTGTTCCACTGTGAGAATTGAGGGCATGCTTGATGTGCCCTGTCAGGTCACAGGACTGATCTCGTAGTCAGATTAGCATGATGCCAGTGACAAAATAATAAGTCAGGATGCTAGGTAAACATGCAGTTAGGAACTCGAGACAGAGGGGCACACCAGTATACCAGGCAGGCAACATTCATGTTTCTACACAGACTCACAGACTTTGTGTAGTTTCGTGAGGACTGTACGACTCTTGTGACTACTCCCTCAGTTTTTATAATGAAAGTCTTTCCATTCTAAGTGATTTTAAGCCACAGTGGCTCTACATTTAAAATCTGCATAACTGATATTTCACAGCAAAAAAGAGTACCCATGAAACAATTTCCAAACTAACATTCAAAATTGAATTTCAAGGGTTGGGCTGAGAACAAGCCTTATGGGACTCCACGGATGAAGTTACGGTTGTTCGAAGAGTAGCAGTCTACACTGACTGCTTGTGACCTGCCTGTCAGGAAGGAGCAGATTCAGAAGAGAATGGGGACTTGGATTCCATTTTCTTGTAGGCGTCAGATGAGGATAGGGTGGGAAACCATGTTGAATGCCGCAGAGAGGTCCAAAAGGATGAGGTCTGCCATGTCTCCTCTATCTAGTATCATGTGGATGTTGTCTGTGGTGGTAAGGGGGCAAATTCCATGCTGTGGTTGACTCTTCAGCCAGACTGTGTGACATTAAGGAGTTCGTGGTTGTTGAAATGGTTGGTGAGCCGTCTGTTGATGAGTTTCTCTAGGACTTTGGCCAGGTAAGGTTGGATGGAGATGGGTCTGTAGTTGACAAGTGTAGATGGTTTACAGAGGGTTTCTTGAGTATAAGGGTGGGCTGTAGTGTGTTTCCAAGTGTCCCAAAAGGTAGCTGAAGAGAAGGAGGCATTCAGGATGGTTGTGAGTGCTTGGTTGATGCGTTCAAGTCCTCTAGAGAGGGTGTAATGCGGGCGGGATGGTGTAGCGGGTGTATGACTTAGTAGTGGTGGTGGTCTCCTCCATGGCGGTCCATGTTGATAAGGTCGTTTCCTTGGTCCAAATGGGGAGATGAGTTGGGAGGGCTTGTTGAGGGTTGAAAGTGCACTATATGGAAGTTATCTTACTACAGAAGAAGTCCATGAGTTTGTTACAGAGATCCTTGTGCTCAGTTTACTTTGTATGCCCAATACACTTTGTGTGCCCTAGGAGTTAGTATTTCCTGTTCCCAATATAGACCATGGTTGCTTCCACCCCATGGAGCCACAGTACCTTTTGTCCTTTGGCGTTGCATGCCGGCTCAGCCTATAGTTTATCATTGGCTGCACCCAGTGGTGTGACTCCCCTGTACTCCTCATCATTTTACAAAACAGCCTCCCTGAATTATTTAACTTAACCACCCAAACATTCATAAAGATAGACATAGTCATGCAAGCCAAATATTGTGGTTTTAAAGGGGTCGCAAATGCTTTTCATATTTTGGACCAGCAACTTAACTTCTGTCACAATCCTGTCTATTCAGTGTAATAATCTGCAGTGGGATCTAAGCATCTGTGATTCCAAGCACTTGCCACCTCAAAAACCTATTTATAACAATATAGCTTGCACTGATAATCTTAAGACTCAACATCTATTATTGTTGTGAAGACAATGGTAGCTATTGGCTACTAGCACTAAATTGTTCAAATCAGTTTTTTTCTTCACATGGTGGAAACCGTACCATGATGATGATGGCTGTGCTGGAGGCGAAGTGAATAAGAACATGAACAGACATGACGCCCTGCAGGCAACACTGTTGGCCTTTGCCGAAGAGGTGTCATTAAGGTAAGTCGGTGACTTAAAGGTCTAACATATCCGCGGAACTCCTGGGGAGCCCAAAAAAATCATCTTGGTATATTTTCTGGGACTCTGGATTTATTACCTACTCTTTCAACATGATTAGCATAGGATCAGGTTAATAGCATACTTTTTGTTTGAACCACTAAACATGGCAACATAGACATTGAATTAGCTAAGCATCAGTTTATTAAATCAATCTTTGCACTTTGCCTTCCTCCAATGCCCTCACTGTTGTGCTTTTGCTGGCAGGAGACCCACAACACCACTTTGTAAGGTTGGTTCAAGGCAATCTCCCTCTTGGTTTGTTTCTCATGGCTGTACCAAGAATGTTTAGTTCAGGGACACATTGTAGGCTTACTCTCTCTCTTTTTCCCCTTCTAGGTGGACCAAAAAATGGACAACCGTCAACTACACATGTTTAGCCTAGGGGCAATTTGTAGGTTCATGTTTTGCAGTTTGCCTTCCTCCAAAGCCCTCACTGAGGTGCATTTGCTGGCATGAGACCCACAGCTCTACATTGTACAGTTGGTTCACGGCAATCTCGCTCTCGTTTTGTTTCTCCTGGCTGTACAGGGACAGGTTGTAGGTTCACTCTCTCTCTTTTTCCCCTTCTAGGTGGACCAGGACTTCAACAGACCTCAACTACACATGTTTAGCATAGGGAAAATTTATAGGTTCATAGTCTGCAGTTTGCCTTTCTCCAATGCCCTCACTGAGGTGCATTTGCTGGCATGAGACCCACAACACCACATTGTACAGTTGGGCTTGAAACATGAATTTGGCGGCATCTAATTGTATATTCTGGCACTCTGAGGAGTAGACTGGACTTTATAAAAGTCACAAAACATGTATATGTTTTCAATATTGTGAGCAGGCACATGTTCTGAGTGTTTTAATTTTCTGAAACTGAATGGCAGGCCACCTGCTGTCTCAATTGCATGGCCAATAGTCTTCCCACCTTTTCACCCCTTTTGTAATACAGACAACTCATATGAAGGGTGGTCAGGGAGACTGGTAAGGTACTTTCAAGGGATTTGGTCTCATTGATTAGCTACCTTCCATGGTCAGTGTTTAATCAATCCTAATCATCAAGGTGCAGCATCCCCTTTGTCATGTCAAGAGGGTTGCAGCTGCGATCACGACTTGTCTCTGGATGGAGGAGGCATTTACTTGTGCTTTGATTTGTTCCCAGTGGACCATTGTCTTGTTACTTCTTCCAGCTAGTTCAGTTCATCTACTGACTGAGTGTGATCTGTCATGTTGGTCTGAGGGCTAGTTGAGGTTGTCTTGTCCATTAGAAGCATCCATGTCTGGGTTTGCGTTTCAACGGGAGGCTCAACAGCCCCTTTAAACTGGTGCTCATGTAAAGCGTTCTGATAGTTCGGGCGAGTTAACTTGATAAAATAAAAGAATGACAAGCGGGAGGGGGTTGCAAAACAAATACTTACTTGTTCACAGATAACAAAGTAGGTCAAAAAAAGCAGATGAAAATAGTTCTTGGGCCATGGGACACCAATAAGAGTAACAACAGGAAATAGTATGCTACAACCAATAGAAACAGAGGAAAGTAAGTGGCAAGCACAGGAACCAATGAAAGGCAAGGGTGGGATGTAAGCCCCTTTCAAAATTTATATTGAATACAATAGATTTCACAAGCACAGTGTAAGTGCTGTGAAGGTGAAACTTAAAAAGGAAGTCAATGAGGCTCCTTGGAGCTCGTTTCATTTTGCCATGCATAATTGACCAATCAGAATGATTTTCCATACAGAGTAGAGTATTGGGTCTAAGTGATAGGAATGGTGGGCACTGCACAGCTATCAGAGTAGATACGTATGCACAGATGGCAGCACTACTACTTGAGAACCTTTGTTACACATGATTAGAGGTACTTTTGCACACCTCATATAGTATTTCATGATTAAGGTTCGCTTTTGACCTAGAACCTTTAGGCCAAGGAAATGGTTGATGATAGAATGATGATAGCCTGGCACGCTACCATTTTTGAGTACCACAACTTGCATATTTCCATACTGCATACATTTTGGATAAGAACTCTTACAATTATTGGCATGGAACTCTTGCCCAGAGAAGGCACTATGGTATGTTTATCAAAAAATTGCACATAGGATAGACTGGAATGCCCTGTGCCCAGGGGCATAACACAAGCCCCTGTAGACCCTGTGGCACAGGGTGACCCAAAACCCTTCAGGTGCCCCCACATTCTGCAGGGTGGCCCACACATTTACCATTATTCCACTGCTTCAGCCCAGAAATTCCATTTCTGAATGCCGTCCCCCTTATCTATAGTGCATGACTATGAAATCGGTCCAAAAGTAACTCATGCCATTATCAGAGACATTATAAGGCATGGGCAAGGTTGGAAATTGCCCAGGGCCTCCACATTCCAGGGGGTTCCATGGGAAAGTGTAATTTCTCTCTTTTTCACCTCTGTCTATTTTTCTATCTTAACCTCTCTTCCTCTCTTCTGCCTACCTTGACAACTGACTCTGAACTGAACCTCTCTCTACTGAGTGTCATCTTAAGAATCTTTGACCGTTGGACATATTTTAATTGTTTTTATGTGACCCTGTTTCTGAAAATATAACTATAATTCAGTATTCTTTGGAAATATTTAGGCTTGAATCAGCAGAAAATGAATAATAAAATTCAAGGTTGATCTGAAACGGACCCCAAAATATGTTTTGCTGCGGGCCCCCAAAATGCTTTAAATGACACTGCCCTCTTTCCAAAATTGGTAATTCAGAAAAGTTGGTTCTGCCCAGAAGGTCTGCGAGTGACCCCTCCACTAAAGTTGTGTGTTTGCGAAGATCCATTGACTCTGGAATTCTGATTATTTGGATATTGTTTCACAGAGCTATCTTATCCATCTGCTTGTACATGCATGTGATGGTACTTGTAATTCAGGGGCTACCATTTTTAATGTAATTAATCCTTTGCCCTGCCTCATTAAGGCAGTCACTATGTTTGTCAAGTCGCTCTTTGATCAAGTACACTTGGGCAGTGAGATTATCGTTCTTGGGCAGTGAGATTATCGTTCTTTTATGTTCATGGCCCGCAAACTGGCCTTCATGTCAAGTAGTTTCTGTAGGAGTAGCATAATTTTGGTTGCATCCTATTACGATTGGCTAGGCTACATACCTATTTACATTTGGCCTTATGTACTCATGTGACACAATAATACTAATGCGATAAAGTGCAGTGAAGGTATAGAAGTGCATCTATTGTGTGTTTTGATATATACATATACATCTGTGCATATTCAAAAAAAATCTTTTCAGAGACATCTGGATTGCTGATATAAAATCTTCTATAGGCTTATATTGTAAGTTGGTGCTCTAAAATGCACTTAATGCAGGCAATTCGCCTTAGTGAGAATGAATACATGTGTCTTTAACGCTTTCTTTATAGATAGTGACTAGTTGTCATTTTTGCTTAAAATTGCATGTATTATTATGCCACATATAAGAGTACCGCACAGTACAGGTTGATTCATTATTAAAGATTGAATTTATTTGGATTATATGTAGTTTGTAGAACTAAAATGTTTAAAGAGAAAAGTTAAGGTAGCGTGATTGTTGTCCTTAAGCTTGCATTTGAGACATTTAATCTTAACGTCAAAATAATTTTTCTGCATATTTCTCCCCTCTGCAGGTGCAGACCATAGGCATTCATTAGTTAGTGAAAGCACATTGTATTTCAAGGATAGAGAGGCTAGGAAGAGCTGGCAAGGTCAAATGATTTTAATGAAGAACAAAGGAAGTGTTACCATTTGGTACTATCAGAGGAAGGGAGGAACCAATGACACTTTGGAAGTGGAGAATGAATATGGGAGTAGTGTTCCAGGTGCCAAGTTCTTTTCTGGGAGCTAGAAAACATATTATGATGTGTACAAGGTCATGTTATCTTGAATGTTCTTTGTGCATTTTAATTAGTGTACCCACCTTGGGTTTAGTCAGAGTCCCTTTAGACTTGGAGAGGTACAGATCTCTCTCTCGGCATCTCTGATTGTTTGACTTCATGCTACACATGACTCTTTACTTTAGAACTTCTACAGCGGGTCAGATGCTGACACCTTTCTTGCTATCTTGAATCAATAGGGTTTCCCCTATTTTTAGGTTAGTGTAGGATTTACTAGATGCTGCAAATCTTTTCAATGTATGGGGAGAAGGATCAAAATAATTCGTCTAGCCATCAAGTTCTTTTCCTTATATTTTGTATCACTGCAACAGAGATACTTATATGCTCTTTGCTGTTGAGGGCCAATATTGTAAGATGCTTCAGTCTTCCTTTGATGATTTTATACTTTTACAGTATGTTCTTGATATTGATTTATATTCGTCTGGCATTGAGTTTTTAATAAACCTTTTAGCGTCAAGTTACTGACTCAGTCTTTCATTTTGTGGTCCTAATGATCACCTTATATGACTGATTTCTATTGATCCTTTAGTAAAGCAGACAATTGTTAATTGCTGTTATCTCATTGTATTTAGTTGTAAGCATGTTGCTGAAGAGAGTGCATGCTTAAAAATTGTAAAGGAGGGTGAGCTGCTGTGAGGAGTGAGATTGCCGTCACAGCATGTCTCGCTTGGATAGGTCGGTTGGTGTGAAGTCACGTTGCTATTGGTTGTTTACATCATGAGGTGTGGCGATGTTATTGGTTGATGATTTGGAATGAGATTTTAAGCAAAATGTTGATTTTTGTGTTGAAACAAATTTAATTGAAAATTAAATGTTTTAAAGTTGTATGAGATCTATCTAGAGGAGATGTTCAGATACCTCTGGGGGGGAGAAGCCCCACCCGAAGAAACTGCAGGTCATTTTATGGCAATAAATATAGGGTTACACACGTGTATTTGGCTAGAACAATGGCACAAGATGATTGAGAATGAAGGTGCACTAGCGTTTCCACGCAATGGTACATTTAATTTGAGAATTATTGAAAATTCAAGGAGAATTTTATTTGAGATAAAACCACAACCTAGACCTACACAATTTGAAGCACTTAACTTTTGGGAGCGTGCGGCTCATGCAAAAGAAAAAGAGAGGTATGAGGGAAGAGTGGAAAGTGAAAAAGGCAGGACACAAGTATGTAAATGCAAGGTGGGATGCCTAGCAAAAAAGGTGGAGAACTGATATTATAGAGGTAGCAAAATTATATTCAGTATTGCAAACTGGAGAAGTGGAAAGAAGGACAAAAAAGAGAAAGTAGGATAACACGATTGAATCTGGAGAGAACGATGAAAACAGTGACAGTGATACTAGTGATAGTCTATTAGATGTATTAATGTCCAAGTGTCTACCTCGGTATAATGAGATTCGAACGGAGGGTGGTGTGAGCGAAGCTGAAGGAAGGAATATGGGATTGCCTACTGCACCAGTAAGTAGGAGCCCTGGTATGGTAGGGATTTTTCCTGTGCGGGATGACGAGAGAGTGATGGGGATTGTTACAGTGAATCAAAACATGATGGGAAGAAATTCATGGACTTGCATTCCTGCGACCTCCACTGGTTGTACAGTCCCGGATGCACTTAAAGCTCCTGTTCCTATTGGACCAGTGGTTTCTATATATAAACTTGGTTCCAGGGGAAACGAGACTCAAAACTCAGCTGTTCCTGCTCAACAACAAGCATCAGAAGTTACACCCATGAGTCAGAAAGTAGGGTAAATTGTTCCTTTAAGCCCGATTAATGCAAGTTCTCCTTGCAGTGCAAGTGCAGACCCCTCTAAGGATCAAACTGGATTTGGACCGTTAAGGCCGTTACCGGGGTTGCCTGATCTCGGTTCACTTACCTAGGAACTGCTTTTAAATATGCATAGCAGTACACCTGAAGTCAAGGCAATATCTAAAGCTTCTAAGGTATATCCTGGTCTTAATGCCCAGTCATTGAAGGACTTTTTGAAAGATCTTAATGCTACATTAAATAAGAGTGGGAGTGCAAAACTGAGTCCGGTAACTCTTCAGTCTACTTTGAAAGTAAATTTTGTAGATGTGGGAAAATTGAAGTTGGAATTTGATGAAATGATAAGTGGTTGTCTTGCATTGGATCGAATAGAAACGTATTAGCAGAGTGAACTTTTATTCATGAGTAAAGATGTTACTAGGAGAGCAAGACAAGCACATGACAAATTATCTGAATTGGCCTTACAAAGGCTTAACCGATTCGCTTTTAGTAATCAGGATATAGAACATATGAGGATACCAGGAATGAAGATGCAAATTCGGGACTTAATCCACAGCATTCGAATTTGAAGTGAATTAGAGACGGAGAAAGTTAAATGGTCCAAAAGAACGACTCCCAAGAAAACGACGGGTGGGGGTATGGGAGCTACAAGTTTCCTTTATGGAGGTACCTAGCGTAGAATACATTTATGTACCTTGGAGTAGTACTGAACTTCCATTATTTACAAATGAATTCCCTAAATTAAGAGAGAAGCCAGTGGAGTGGGGCAAACAAGTTGAGCGTTTTGTGAAAATTTCAAAGGTTTTATGGACTAATCTGAATACCTTGATTGACATTGTGGTTCCAAGTGATTTATAAATGGCGTGTAAAACAGCCATAGAGTAGCCCGAGAGAGCCAATAAGAGACCCTGTGACTAATGGTCCTTCACCATAGTGTTGAGGAAGTATGAACAGCTGATGACGTGGTTGAAGTCTAAGATATTGATGGGTGAAGATCGCTTGAATGACCCACAAACCAAAGGAAACGGTTCATGTCTATTATGATAGATTGTTACAAGCATTTAAAAGGTATAGGGAAATGGAAGCACTAGAGCCTAAAGATATGGGACATTTTGTGTCTAGGTTTGGGACAGGATTGAGGCCTGAGATTAGTATGATGACTCAACAGCATCTGATTTGTTTGCAGAATAAGTTGGTTGATGAGATTTTGTGTTATGCCAAATGCTGCAATGATGAGATTAAATTGAGGCAGAAAAAGATGAAGGAAAAGTTAATGGTAGTACAAATGATGGCTGCTCAGATAGGAATTCAAAATCCACAGTTTGTAAGGGATTCCTCTCCAATTCAGGGAGTATATCAACAGAGAGCTCCGACATTGCAGGGTGGAGGTGGATTTCAGTCACAAGGTAAAAGTCGGGGTGTCCCTATTGATCCGAGTACTGAAATTGATGTAGCAAAATTAAAGAAGTATAATCCATGCCACTACTGCCATAGGGTGGGGCATTGGAAGCGAGAATGTCATCTTAATACTGCAAATCAGGGTCAAAATCCTGGATTTGTACCACCTCAGAACAGTAATTCCATGTGCAACAACATGTACCCAGACCTATATCTCAGAAATGTAATGTGCCACAAGCTCCAATGATACAGGCAGTAGCGGTCGGTGGTGGGAGTGCCGCCGGGCGCTGACGTGGGGCGGGGGAGGGGCAGGGTGGGGGTAGTAAACTACGGATTACGGGCGATTACAGGTAAGTACACATATAAATAAATAAAACGAATTTCGTTTCTCGCGCTGCATCGCCAAATGTGATGCAGCGCGAGAAACGAAATTCGTTTTATTTATTTATATGTGTACTTACCTGTAATCGCCCGTAATCCGTAGTTTACTACCCCCACCCTGCCCTCCCCGCCCCACGTCAGCGCCCGGCGGCACTCCCACCACCGACCGCTTACTGGATACAGGTTCCTCAACCTCCTATGCCACAGCAAGTGCAAATGTACCTAGATTTTCTTCCAACCAGATTCCTAATTTGAATCAGAATGCTTTCCAGAATAATAAACCATGCCAGCAATTTCCTATGTTTGAGACAAGTGGAAAAATATTCCCTAGTGGCCAAGCCTTTATAAAGGCTGACGCACAAGGATGTTTCGGATCCAGTGCTTTGGGACAATGATTGTTTGGTTACATTCCTAGAGTTGAGAGAAAGTCTTTGCCGAGCCCAGGCGCTAGTAATGCCTGATTACAATAAAGCTTTTTCACTTTTCTGCAGTGAAAGAGATGGCTGCGCTCTTTCAGTGCTAACACAAAATCATGGAGGAGCCTTAAGGCCAGTTGCATATTTCTCAGCCACGTTAGATCCAGTGGCTGCCGTGCTGCCTGACTGCCTTAAAGCGGTGGCAGCAACAGGTGTCAGCATCGGAAGGTGTGAAAGCATAGTGATGGGTCATCCTTTGACTGTGTATGTTCCTCATTCTGTCGAAATTGTGTTAACTAGAGTGAGAAAACAGCACAGCACGAATGACCGCCTGACCCGATAGGAAAAAATCATACTGGCGGCTGAGAATGTATCCCTAAAGAGATGTTCCGTTTTGAATCCTGCCACCCTGCTACCCCTTCCTGATAATCGCAATGATGAAGGTGAAGTGGAGCATGACTGTCTCAAATTTTGTCACTGAACTATGCACCAAGTTGGGACCAGATATACAAAATGAACAATACCTGAATCTGATTATGTATTGTTTGTGGATGTCTTGTATTTATGAGATCACAAAGGAAATTTGAGAACTGCTTATGCAGTCTGTACTGTTTCAGAAGTTTTGAAAGCTGCTTGGCTAAAAGGACTAGTCTCCGCACAGCTATATCATACAAATCGTATTCCGGAATCCTGGAAAGGCAGCATTTTTCAAACAATTTTTAAAAACGTAAATACGGTAATACCAACGAACTATAGGTTCATAGCACTAATAGACGTAGAGACAAAGCTCTACGCATCCTGTTTACTTGAGCATCTTAAATCATGGATAGAAGACAACAAGCTTTTACCTCGAATACAAACAGGGTTTAGGGACGGCATCAGGACACTATCAAATCTAACAGCATTAGCACTTCTAGCAGAAAAGGCCAAAAACTGGAAAACTGAGCTTTTTGCCTGCTTTGTAGACCTTAAGTCTGCATTCGATCTAGTGACGCGGGGGCGCTTATGGCAAAAAAATGGCCAAATGGGGCATCCCAAATAGTTTATTTGGGGAACCATAGAGCTATACACAGAAACTTGGGCCCAGGTTAAAATTGGAGACGGCACTCGTGCCACAAACAAAATCAACACAAAAAATGGACTAAAACAGGGGTGCGTTTTAGCACCATTCTTGTTTAACATATATCTGACAGACCTTGTAAAAGCACTCCCGAAGAAAAATTGACACCCGCGAACATTGGCTCAAGAGGAAATAGGATATCTTCAATACACAGATGACATTGTTCTACTAAGTCAAATGCCAATAAGACTACAACGCAGCATGAAGGCCTTAAAAAGTTATATGGATAGACAAGGGCTAGAACTAAATTTGAAATAAACCAAAGTGGTACGGTTGGTAGATTCTACACAGAAGTCAGACTCTTGGTTCCTGGAAGGGAAAAAAGTTTAGGTAACCGATACATATAAATACCTGGAATTTATTGTGGAGCATCAAATGAATGGTAAACAGCATTTAACAGCTATGCTGACCAAAGCTCATTCATTAACCTAAGGCTTTAAATGATTAAAAAGGAACTGAGCTGCCCATCATTAGGCCATCTGCTAATGGTAATACGTGCCCAGTTAATGCCAACAGTGACATATGGCATAGAAAGTTGCGAGTTCCGAAGCAGACACCTTAAATAAGATACAAACAAGAGTATATAAATCAGTGTTTAGTATCCCAAAATCAGCCTCCCAGCCCAAGTGAGCCTAGAGTTTTGATTGTTAAACCAAACATTTCAATGTAGAAGTGCATATATCAAACTATGCTGGAGACTGCGCACATCCGAAAGAGGATCCATCAATGCCTTATGCTGGCAGGAAATAGAGGATCAATAAAAAAGGATCTTGGGGATTCCACCTAAACCAGGCCATCGAGGAATTAGGTGCACAAGAAGCCTGGAGTGCGAGCATCGGAAATTGGCTTTTTATCAATTAATAAAGGCTACAACCAAACATCTGCCTCATTTATCAGACAAGAATACCCTCACACAACGATGGCACGCCTGGACAGTGATCAATTCATACAAAAAATTGCTGCCCCAAGAAATATCACTCGGCCCACTTCTCATTGTCCACAAAACACAAGTTTATGCAATTCTGTTTTGGCATGTGGGGAACAAAAGATCTTATCCCCACTTGGAAGGACCGGTCACAAAACCAAGAATGTCGACTGTGTAAGTACAAGCAAGAAACTTTAATTCACATTTTTGCGTATGCCTGAAGTTCTTGACAGAAAGGAAAAAACTGCTGAAAGCAATTTTTATAAAATTTAAAATCCGATCCTGTAGGCAAGCGGTAATCACTTGGTTAGGTGGCTCTTCTATCCCCCTTGTTTGCAGGGGGTACATTTTTTAAAAGTGAATAATAAAGCAATAAAACAAACCAAGTGTTAATATTATAAAACCACCATAAGGGGGATCTGATCTCTGGAGAACATTCAAATCACCCATATTTTAGTAAAGAGCGAGTCATTACAGCAACGTCCAACTTGCACAAGGCACTTGCACTTTCACAAAGAAGAAATCCTGGGATCTGATCATTGGAGAGCATTCAAGATCACCCGCATCTAAGTAATGAGTGAGTCATCACAGCAACGTCTATCTCAAGATCCCAACTTGTACAAGGCTCTTACACTTTCACAAAGAAGAAATCCTGGGATAACACCAGAGTTATTGCACTTATAAAAAAGCGTACTGCAAGAATCAAAGGTTTTAACACTTTTACAAATGATTTATTAATGGTTTTACCAGCAGGTTGCTTTCATATGAAAATAATTCTGCACAACTTCCCAGGTTTATATTTTTATATTCAAAGTAAAATAATTGTTTTTGTCCAAAATACTTAATGAATGTATTTTAGTGTAATAGTTTTAATTGACTAAATACTTGAATAAAGAACTTGAACTTGAACTAGTCTCTGCACAAGCGGCTGAACTGATTCCTCTTACTCCAGCAAGCCAAGTTTCAGATTGATTACAGGTGACTATATTTACAGATAGTCAGTAGTGCTTTGGTGTGGTGCACTACTTTGGACAGTTATGGTTCCAGAGAGGGTTTATGACATCATCGGGATCTCCCATATATAACGGTGAGCAGGTGAGGAAACTGTTAAAGGCCGCTGCGTTTGCCTGCACAAGCCGCAGTCATAAAATGTTCTGTACATTGCAAGGGAGATGACTATGTGACAGTTGGCAACAGATATGCTGATGAAGTCGTACAGTACTGTGCTTACAATGCTTGTACATTGAATGGAGAGTTTGTAAATGAAGGAACAGATGAGACCAATTACAACCTTTTACTCACAGTAGCTGATACTTGGGAGGAAGGTAAGAGGTTACAGGAAGAAGTGTCAGAATCAGAACATCAGAGCTGGTTAAATACAGGCTGTGTCAAAAGAGAAGACAATTTAATATGGATTTCAGAAGATGGCAGACCTGTGTTGTCAAACAGTTTCATGCCACCAATGGCTAGCCATTGCCATGGTCCGACTCATGTAGGGAGGGATGCCATGGTCAGATTGTTCCCTCAAACATGGTTTAATCCAAAGTTAAGGTTGATGGCATAAGTGTTATGCCAAACAAACAATTGATGGACGTAATGCTGGACAATGCAAACATTCACCCCCAGTCACAAGGATCTGGGTTAAATCCATCATTCTTTTGCTCACCACACCACCCCAGTTTGGACCCAGCCATATGCAAATCAGTCTTGACCCTGTTCCTTGTGGGAACAGTCCAGCCCAAACTGCCAAGCCAGGTCCTCCCTGGACCGGAAACAAGCATCCTAGGACCGGTTTCAGGGCATCACCCTTCTTCAGCCAGGCTAGCTTGAATCCAGTGGTGTAGTGAGCACGGGACCCACGTCTGGGCATACCCTTCCCACTTAGGGCGACAAATGCAAAACAAACAATTGATGGACGGAATGCTGGACAATGCAAACATTCACCCCCAGTCACAAGGATCTGGGTTAAATCCATCATTCTTTTGCTCACCACACCACCCCAGTTTGGACCCAGCCATATGCAAATCAGTCTTGACCCTGTTCCTTGTGGGAACAGTCCAGCCCGAACTGCCAAGCCAGGTCCTCCCTGGACCGGAAACAAGCATCCTAGGACCGGTTTCAGAGCATCACCCTTCTTCAGCCAGGCTAGCTTGAATCCAGTGGTGTAGTGAGCACGGGACCCACGTCTGGGCATACCCTTCCCACTTAGGGCGACAAATGCAAAACAAACAATTGAGGCACAGGGTCAAGACTGATTTGCATATGGCTGGGTTCAAACTGGAATGGCATGGTGAGCAAAAAAAACGATGGATTTAGGCCCAGATCTCTGTACTGGGGTGAATGTATGACATTGTTCTGCATTCTGTCCATCAACTGTTGTTTTTGCATTTGTCACCCCGAGTGGGACGGGTATGCCCAGACGTGGGTCCCGTGCTCTCCATGCCACTGGAATCAAGCTATCCTGGCTGAAGAGGGGTGAAACCTCGAAACCGGTCCTAGGATGCTTGTTTCCAGTCCAGGGAGGACCTGGCTTGGTAGTTCGGGCTGGACTGTTCCCATGAGGCACAGGGTCAAGACTGATTTGCATATGGCTGGGTTCAAACTGGAATGGCATGGTGAGCAAAAAAAACGATGGATTTAGGCCCAGATCTCTGTACTGGGGTGAATGTATGACATTGTTCTGCATTATGTCCATCAACTGTTGTTTTTGCATAAGTGTTATGCCAGCAGAATAATGTAGGGAATAGAACCACAGTGACGTTTAGCCATAAAGGGTGCTCAGTTGGTCCATTCAACAGGATGCAGATGGAATGCTATGAGATGCCTATGTGCAATGGGCTGAGATATGTGTTGGTTGCTGTGTGCATCTTTTCACTGTGGATTGAGGCATATCCCACAAGAAGGAATAATAGTCTCACAGTAGCAAAGTTGTTGGTGAGGGAATTGATACCAAGGTTCAGCTTCCTGACTTCTTTGGAATCTGACTGAGGCACACACTTAAATACCAAAGTGCTGAGGATGCTGTGTGCTGCCTTGCAGGTTGAACAGAGACTGCATTGTAGTTATCAACCTGAGGCTTCGGACATTGAAATTAAGACTTACCAAAATGTGTGCTTTAACATCTTTGAAATGGCTGGATGCTTTGCCGTTAGTGTTGTCTTTTTTTTTGTCCTCATATGACATCAATAGGTGTATAAAAACTTGGTTAGGCAGATTAAGCAGGCAACTTCAAGAACTTTTCCCGAGATGGGGTGGGTCCAAAGTATCATCCATGTTGCACTCAAAACTAGCCCCACAGCCACGTAGCTAATCTTCCAGGATGGATTTCTCCATACAGAGATTTAGCTATTGATATTTTAATCATAGGACCGATTTCTCATTTGACGCATTTACTCTCCCTTCTGTGTTCTTACTTTTCTTCCCATATCTCCTATATCCCCCAAAACTTAGCTTTCCTCTCCAGAGAACTCTTACGATCCAAGGAGTTTACTCTCCATATTGATGATACCCACTCCATTTTTGTTGGGGGAATAGGCAGAACCCATTTTATACAAATCTCTCTCCTTGCCAGCAACATTAACATAAACAATAAAGATTTTTGTTTCTTTGATAACTTAATCCTCCCCTCTTCCATCCCAAATATTACTATCTTAACCGTTAGTGTTGATGAGTCTGCGCAGCACACCCGATCGTTGGACAAGACTGTCTCCCCATGAGATCATCATGGGAAGAGCAATGAGATTGCCAGCTGTACCTAAATATGCTCTGGTGAACATTACTGATGATCTAATACTAGATTACTGCAAAGGATTGGCTGACGTGCTGCATTCTGTGACTCATCGGGTTGAAGTTGCTACAGCCCCACCACACCAGGAGCAGTGCCATGACCTGAGTCCCGGAGACTGGGTCGTGGTGAAGAAGCACGTACGGAACTTGTTCTAGGAGCCTCAATGGCGTGGGCCCTACTAGATCATATTGATGACCACAACTGCTGTGAATTGTGGGGGTCTCCCTAATTGAATCCATTCTGCCAATACTCACAGGATTCCATGTCCCCTTGATGAAATAACAGCACCTCTCCCAGAAGAGCCAATGGTGGTCAAGGGATCATGGGAGCAGATTAGTCAAGCTGCAGGGGAACAGAAAAAAACTGAAATAGTGCTTGATCAACCCGAGGAGGGTTCCAGAGAGTTGAATGCCAAACCTGGTGAAGGAGAGGCTAATCATGTGGTCGTAACAAAGATAGACTCGGACCCTGACAAAGGGCCTAGTGCTAGCGAACCATGAGGGGCAGAAAAGAACGCTGTTCGAAAAGGCAGGTGAGAGGGAGACTGGTCCCGCAGGCAGAAAGTGATCTCCCAGATATCCCAGAGGAGATAGAGGATTCACACCTGATTGAAGGAGGATAAGAAACAACAATCACTGAAGACGCCATCTAACCAGGAACAATGCAACAAATTCTTATCCTACTTCTCCGATAAAATACAAGATATCTTGGCTGATATCGACAATTCCCCCTTTAAGCAATCCCTCAATGAAGAGGTGAAGACCTCGGGCAAGAGGGTAGAGCTGATCTCTTCCTTTCAAACTCTTGATATAAAGACCCTGCGTCACATTGCATCCAAAATCAAATCTGGCTCACCCGCAGACCCCTGCCCTCCTAGGATCTTTAAACTAGCTCTCCCAGAGATTGAGGGAGATATCCTCTCCTTGCTCAACCTCTCGCTGGAAACCGGGAAGGTTCCCAGTTACTTTAAGGAAGCTAGAGTAATCCCGCTACTCAAGAAGACAGGAGCGGACACCTCCAATATGAAAAATTACAGACCCATATCCCAGCTCCCATTTCTGGCCAAAATCATAGAACAATATGTCCTGCAGACTCTATCCAGATTCATGGAGGACCACCACCTCTTGGGAGACAGGCAGGCTGGCTTCCGAGCTCACCATAGTACCGAATTAGTGATGTTGTCAGTACTTGACGATATGAGGATCACATCAGACAACAGGAAGCCATGTGCCCTAGTCCTCCTAGACCTGTCGGCAGCGTTCGACACGGTCAGCCACTCCCTACTCCTGGAAAGAATACAAAACATTGGGATTGGCGGCCCAATCCTTCAGTGGATTGCCTCATTCCTGACCGACCGAACCCAAAAAATTCAGATGGGCGACTGGGTCTCAGAGAGGGGGTCCTCCCCCTGCGGAGTCCCACAAGGGTCGGCGCTCTCCCCCCTCTTGTTCAACATATACCTCAGACCTTTGATAAAGGCCCTTGCTTTAATGGACTGCCAGGTATTCAACTATGCGGATGACACGCAAATCATACTCCAAATAGAAAACACCCCGCAGGCCCACTCCCGGGCGCAAGACATACTGCGATTTACGGTTAAGTGGATGACGGCCAACTCACTCAAGATCAACCCGGACAAGACAGAGGTTTTGGCCGTCACCACTGAGAGTAACCCTTGGAATTCCCTGTACTGGCCGCACGAACTGGGTGACAATCCAGCCCCAGCTCCGGTGGTAAAAAGTCTGGGAATCAAAATTGATGCCAAACTTTCACTGGCCAATCAAGTTTCCACCGTGTTTGGAACTTGTGTCGGCCTACTCAGGCAGCTGAGGAGACTCTCCCCTATCCTCTCCTTCTCATCCATGAAGACAGTCGTGTCCGCCCTGATCCTGGCCCGGCTGGACTACGGGAATTCGCTCTATATCGGTCTACCAGATTCACTGGTGAGCAAACTTCAGGTGGTGATGAACGATGCCGCCAGGTTAATTTTCAAATTACCGAGGCGCACGCGGGCATCACCCCTATTGCAACAACTCCATTGGCTGCCAATCAAGTAGAGGGCTAAATTCAAAGGCCTCTGCATCACACATAAGGCCCTTTTCGGTCAGGCACCCAATTACATCAAGGAACGCCTGGAGAAATATGTTCCCGGCCGCTCACTAAGGTCCTCCACGGAAGGCCTTCTAAAATGCCCACGATTTAATTACACTACTAAAGGTGGCCGTGCATTTTCTGTCCTAATACCACCACTTTGGAACAGGCTGCCGGGCCAGCTTTGGGCAGAAAGACGTCTCCTTCCATTAAGAAAAAAACTCAAAACCCTTCTATTCACGGAAGCCTGGGCTTGACACTCCCGGCTCTGACAGTACTCTCCTGGAACTGACGCTGATCTTCTTGAAGCGCTTAGAGACCTGCTGGTATTAAGCGCTCTACAAGTCAAATTAACATTACCATTAACTCAGGAGGTCGAAGTGAGCAAGAGTGTCCTGTTGAAGGAACCTATCCCCTGAATGGGCATATTTTCTTGCAAATCACAGGGAGAATATTTTCTGGGAATTTTGGGATTACTGTGAAAGCTCAATTGAAACTTCAGGAACTTGATCTACAGTTTGATCTAATCTTTGAACTTCCTTTGTTGACAAGACTGAGTGCCTTGAGACATCTTTTCTTAGATGAGGCTGAATTTCCCTTTTTGAATGCAAACAAGTTTTCTGTGCTAGTTGATGAACTGAAGCATTACATATTAGGACTAATAGTGAATGAGTTTAAACCGTTCATCATAAAAGACATTTTGTAGATTTTGTAGTGGAGAAAGAAGATTCATAAATACTTTGTACATAATTTTGTTGCATATCTTTGCAATTTGATTTTGCTGTTTAAACAGGAGGAAACTGACAGAGGTGTCTCTGCAGCTGCTACGTTCCACCCAAGGTTTAGATTCAAACAAAGCAATGGAAGTCGATCCTATTACTACTAGGCATAGATACATCATAGTAGGCACACTAACGGCTTTAGTGGTACCATTAATTACAGTGCTTATAAGGTTATATTCAGCTACAGGTAGCACAGTAGAATCTAAATCTACTGTTGCCCCGAACACACCACATTCTTCTGATAGTAATTGCAGTTGTGGGGGGGGGGTTTAAGAAGTTACACACAGATGCATCAAGAGGGGATTATACCTCAAACGTTTATTTTATATTGCTTTATGAGTATATAGATACAATGAATGCTAGAAGCTGTTATGTCCGTACGCAGTTACCCGCTTCTGCTGCTGAGCTAATTACCTATCACAATCTCCCTCTGACATATGGTATTTCTTGTAGTCTCTTATCAACTATATTTTATGGAGATGGTAGTTTCCAATAATTTTTTTTTAATTATGATGTAGTGCTCCCATAAGCTTTCCTTATCAAACATTTGAATAATAATCCTTATTTTAAAGGTGCAGAGATTGCAGGCAAATATTTTGTGTCTCATAAGTCATTAGACACTGCGTATGCAGACAGATATAATTTGACTTGCTTGATGTCAGATGATGAAAAGACATTTTGTGATTTGGTGGAGGGTAGATGGAGAAACCTAAAATCTCAAACTGAAATTGATTAGAATCTTAAAAATCACAAGTGAAGTGGTGAAGAAATTGAAAATCAGGAAAAAGGAAATTTATCTGCTTTAGTTTTAGATTGGAAACACAAGGGAAAATTGTGTATACATGTTGATCAGAGTTATATAGATCCGTTGTTTTTAGGGGAGAGCGAGTGTGAACACACTTTTGAAGCAACAGGGAAAAATTCTTGTTTCCTGGAGGTACAGGATCCTGTGATTCCTGGATTATTTTACTTGTGGACAAAATGTACATTTCAAATTGCCACATGGATGGCATGGTATCAGTTTTTTTTGCATAGTTTTCCTGAAGCTTTAGCAGGTAGAACATTTTAATGATCCTGTATTGGAAAATCAATCCTGAACCAAACTAGGTGTTAGTGCGGCAGAAGTAGTAGAAGATATTTTTGGTGCCATAATTATGTCTCTAGGACTAATTCTGAATGTCCTGAAAACCTGAAAGCTATCTCCAATAGTGAATAAATTGGCTACTAGTACCAAAAATACTTTGTTATTTGTAAATATTGAGATGAATGCGATAAGGTCTATGGTTTTACAGAATCGTCTTGCATGAGAACTTTTGCTCGCAAAAGAGGGTGGTGTCTGCCCGATGTTGAAAGTTCAGCAAGTGAGACAGGGACTGAAGAAAAAGAGAGCGGATGTAGAGTTAGAAGAAGTTCAGGGCAGATATTATGAAGATATGACGCATCTGGAGGAGTCCAGACAAAAGATGCTCAAGACCACTAGGTTTTGATTGGTCTAATCTGATAGTGATCTGATTCCAATCTGTGATGGCTTGATCATCATCAGAGGTGGGATTGGATTAGCATAATTGTGGCTCCTCCTTTTACATTTGACTAGGCCACATATAGTTTACATTTGGCCTTATGTGCTCAGGTAACACAATAATAATAATATGACATAGTGCTCTGAAGGTATAGAAGTTCCTCTATTGTTGTCAGATCCCACCAGGGTGCCACACACGATTGTACTTGAACGCTGACATCGGGAGCAGTACGGACTCCATTTCCCAAGATGCCATGCGTCTGGAGACGCACACGCGTCATTACGTTGTTTCCAGTTCTATCTAAACCACTTCCGGGGCACTCAGCGCTGCCGATTATTCCTGAAGATGCCGAAGGACACAGTCTTGGCGAACCGGTCTGGTAAGGGTGCTAACGGCACCAATTCTGAATTCAATTACCTTGTGCCCATGAGGTGGGTAATTTAGAGAACGTGAGGTGCGTTTTCTCCAAAGCCTGAGATTGTTGAGGAGTATTGCGGTTTCTCCCATGTTGGCGAGTCTCAGCTGAGGCTCTTGCAGAGGGGGAAGATATGGTGGATCGAACCAGCGTCTTTCCGACATTCTCTCCGTTGGCGAGTTTAAGATAACTCATGCGGAGAGCACAGAAACGTTTATCCTTTTTTGCATTCTGTTTTGAAACTTGCCGCATATTACAGGAACAAACTATTCTAAGGATTGAGTTTCATTCCAATTGGTGGAATTCACACTTTGGTTGTTATAACTACAAGACTTTATATGACCCCTATACTACTATAGTGTGTGCTCTCTATTGCTTTTGGAATGCCTACTGAGTTCTGTGACTTTAAACAGAGAAACTGATATATATTAATGCTATGAAGTGTCGTGTAGTTCCTATAGTACCCATGCAGGACCTGCGCGTTTGGATAACATACACTGTGGGCTTGGTGTTAGACTGGCTCTGTGCACCCCCACCGTATATGTTAGCCGGATTTGCATTAGCTAGCTCACAGTGCCACTAGAATCTGCTCTTATCGGGCGAGATTAGTTTCTGGCAACCTTAGACCATGACACCCCTAATTCCTCAGAATCGTGGAAACAATGTACTACTTTTCGCTCAGTCACTCGTGCTTACTTATTCGGTTTGTCTCAGAGAGTTACACAGAATAAACAGTCTGGGCGTTTCAATAAGTATATATTGAACAGTTGTTATTCTAGTGTAGAATATATGTGCTGCGGCAATCAGCAGACAATAGAAGAGATATATTATCAGCAGTACGATAAAAGCAAAGGGATAGAACAGTTCTACCATATTGCAATAGTCATGAATACATACATGAATATAAAAAGCATTATGAGAAGTGCGCGTACTCCTACGATGCCTAACTAGATGTACCTGAGTGTACCTAACATATGTGTAGGTCTAAAAGCCTAAGAGCCAAGAATCCTTCTAGGATTTAGTCGAACCCCCATACCTGAATAGAGAGAGTGTGGGACCCCGTCCTGGTCTCGAGTTGGACACCCCGCAAGGGCTGTGTTAGACCGCTGTCAGTTGGAGCGACTGCATGCAGGAGCCTCAGCATCTCTGGTCAGTGTGTCAGCATGGAAGTCTCGGTTCCCTCTGTCTTACCGGGGTAAGATGTGGTGTATTTATACCCTGAAGACTCTAGTTGCTTCGTATGGTTTGTATTGGCCCTTGTTCGACTTGAGGAAGACGTCAGGGGTGAACTTTGTACATGCATATTATGCAGGTGGTGTATTCCTAGAGAGCCATGCATAATTGATGAGTACAGTGTGGGCCTGTGTTTGAAAAAACCCTGCCCGTATTCAAAACCACAGACTAGATAACGTTCAGCCCTCAGAGCTCGTTCTGTACTAGCGAGGACCAATGTAGGTGAAAGATCATGCCTATATAGGGGGTCATGACTATAATAGGACATGTACAGTTATGACCGTAATAGGGCATATGCGGCTTTGACCATAATAGGGCAAGTAGGAATATGACCGTATTAGGGCAAATATGAATACGTCCATTTTAGGGCATATATGAACGGGTCTACATTAGGGCCTCTATACGGGACATAACACCCACTCCTCTTCCGAACAGGATGACAATGACCATACTCAAAATCTGGACAATTTTTAAAAAAATTAAAAGCAAGTAAAAACATGGTTTTAAAATTGTTAAAAAAAATTCAAAAATGTTACAATTCAGCTATTTCCAATTGCCACTAAAAAAAGAAATGTCTATTTTGTTTCTCTATATAAGTTGCTTCACTAAAAGCGGAAGAAGGCCATGCTTTTCTCAAGCGAAAGTGTCAATTTAGGAAATGTTCCAAATTTGCTCGTTTATTATGGAAACGAGTGGAGAAGCCAAATTCTTTCCCAGGACGCGATGAGCCAATTCGAGATTAAGTGTCCTGGCTGGGGAGCACAACATTATCTGTGTGAGCTACTGCAGACGACAAATCCAACGCCTCACAGAGAAAGTCAATCGCACATAGATGGAATGTAGCACTGCCATTAGTCGATGCTGCGGCAGCTTGAGCGGCAGTTGTTACCTGGGTGCCTGTGGAGGAATCACCTAACCCAGCAGGAGCAATCCTGTGGATTCTCCAGGAATGCGTTCATCAGAATTGGAATCTGCTGGGGACAACGCAGAGCATGGGCCTTTATGGGGTCCAGCATTGCATCTGTGTCCGGGGGCGCATCTGATGGAAACGTTAGACAAAGATCCAATGTGCATTCTTCTCCGCAAAACAGGCATCGAAGAACAGGTGATGCAGTCTACCCAGACTGGTCGAAAGGATAGAAACCAGGAGGCATTGAGTTCTCGCAGGCAAGAAATGCCCAGAAGTTGTACCATGCGTTCACGGTATTTCCGCTCCAGGAGCATGTTCGCCATTCCCTTAGGAATTGGGCCGTCCATTGCGTAGCAGTAGTATTATGAATAGGACCCCTGCAATCAGCAATAGGATAAGCGGGAGTCCTCCAAATACGCTTCCCAATAAGGAGTGGATAAAATTTGGGATTACTCCGAGGACTGTCTGAAAGGTGCTTAACAGTCCTGACCCTATGGTGTTAAATAGGTGTATAATACTGCTCGTATCAGACATATTGAAGATCCGTCCCACCATTTCTACGAAATGAAAGGGGCAGTTTGAACGTATAAGCACCTGTATCTCAGTCGAGGTCCTTGCAACTTGAAGTTCATAGGTTTCACGAGCGGAGGTTAAGGGCACGGGTTGCTGTAAAAGCATGGCTTGCAGTCTGCTCAGAGTATCAAATTGCATGAAAGAAACATTCAGTGAAGGCCATAGCGGCGCCTCCCTGACTGTGTTCAGTGGTGGAAACAATACTTGCATGACCTGGAGTTAACAGTGACCAGATAGGCGACGCCCGGAAGCATCCCACAGCAACCTTGATCGTTTAGCATCAAGTAACTCCCATTCGAGAGCAGCTGGAAACCCGGCGTGATCACGGCAGCTGGGGACCCAGCAATGTGACAAGATAGATTCGCTACTGAACCGCTACAGGCTCCGTGCAGAGAAATATCCTGACACATGAGAGAACCGCTTAAAGCATTCTTGCAGTTTGTACCACTCAGATACACTTCTCGATCCCCATTCCGGCATTGATATCTATATGGTAACTTCCAAGTTTCCTTAATGTACCCCTTACCCATCTTTTCATATTTGCCTGCCTGCCTTTGCTCAAGGCAATATTGAAACTGAAACGTAGTGACCGGCAGAGTGATTTGGCACTGAATTAGCCATTCAGTTGATGGTTGTTAGACCTGGCACCATGGGCGTGGGTCTCCCTTCCATCTTTCGCTTTTGACTCCTCTGTGCTTGCTGGTGTTAGATGCTCTGGGCGCTGTGCCACTGCCATTCAGTGCTACAGCGCAAATGCTCCCTATTGTAAATTGACTGGATGAATTGGTATTCCCATAATTGGCTCATTTGATTTACCTGTTAGTCCCTAGTATAATGCACCGTGCATGCCCAGGGCTGGTAGACCGAATGCTGCTGGTGGGCCTGCAGCGCTGATTGCGCCACCCACAGAAACAGCTTGTAAAGTGTGTCTCAGACCTGCCATCACAGAGTCTGTGCGCAGTCCAGAACTGCTATTTTTGACTGTGAAGTGAACCCACTTCCCAGTACCTCAACCTTCCCTTGGCATCATGTAAGTCATCCCTATGGCAGGGTGCATTGTATGTGAAAGGTAGGACCTGCCTTGGTCTGTGTGGCATGTCCTGATAGTGTAGTACACTCCATTTCGTTTTTCACTATTGCAAGGCTATCCGTTCCCTTAGGCCAGAATGGGCAGTTTGATTATTACATCCTATAATCCTAGCTGACCCAAGGAACATGTTTGGAAAGTCGAATTTAGTATGCCTGAGCTCAGAATATTAAAGTACATCTTTTAGTGAGGATTATTTTTATATTCTGTGTTTGAAAATACCACTTTTAGAAAGTAGGTATTTTCTTGCCTAAGTCTTCCAGTGTGCTCTGCTGTTATGTGTATTGGCTGTCTGGTCTTGGAGGGACAGGGCAGGCTGAGCCCGACCTGGATTGAATAGAGAGATCTGCAGTTGGAGTATGGGGAGGGGTGACCCTTTGATCTGAGCAGGGCTGTGCCTGGCAAGGTGAATGATGGCTCCACCTCCCACTGTGCGTCTGATGGCAGACCCCCTCTTCCTCAAAGGCAGGATGCAGCCTTGTAAACAAAATGCTCCAGGACCACACCGAACTGGTTCTGGCTGGGTTCAGTGACTTGTGACTTTTGAGAACAAAGACCTGTGGGGTATAAATATCTGGGCCAAAACCCCTACAGGGTGTGTTACTTCTGGATGTCAAGACAAACCTCTGTCTGTGTAACTAGAGGGAAAGGACTTTGAAACTTTCATCCATCTTGCTGAAGCAACTACCCAAGGGCCTGATTTGAGCTTGCCTCCTGCTGAAGTCTCAGGGACATTAGACTTCACCCATCAGCCTTCTGAATTCCTATTGAGGGGGGTTCTACTCGCAGGTGAGGCTTCTGTCGAGAATTCCAGAGCCTCTGGGTCTATTGCGGGGAACGCGGGCTGAGAATCATCGCTATCGCTATTGTGGGCTGCTGCAGCCGAGGAGCTGTTGCCGCTGAGAGCCAGCATCTGTCTGCGCTACGAGAATCCTCGCTATCGCTATTGTGGACCACTGCAGTCAAGGAGCTGTTGCCGCTGAGAGCCCGCATTTGTCTGTGCTACGAGAATCCTCGCTATCGTGGCCCGCTGCAGTCGAGGAGCTGTTGCCGCTGAGAGCCCGCATTTGCCTGTGCTACGAGAATCATCGCTATCGCTATTGTGGGCCGCTGCAGCTGAGGAGCTGTTGCCGCTGAGAGCCCGCATTTGTCTGTGCTACGAGAATCATCGCTATCGCTTTTGTGGGCCGCTGCAGCTGAGGAGCTGTCGCCGCTGAGAGCCCGCATTTGCCTGTACTACGAGAATCATCGCTATCGCTATTGTGGGCCGCTGCAGCTGAGGAGCTGTTGCCGCTGAGATCCCGCCTTTAATCACCGTCTCAGGATCATCGTGAGTGCATGCCGCGGACCGCTGCAGCTGGGAGCTGTGGCCGCTGCGAGTCCGCCTGTCATCATCGCGCCTTCCTCCCGAAGCTGCGTGCCGTGCCCCTTTAAACCTCAAGTACATTGTGCATCACCGGGTCGCGTAGACCTCGGCTTCGAACTAAGTTCGTTTCACACGCTTTTGAGTGCTTTTATTGCCTTTTAAGTGAACCTATATTTACGTGCATTGTGGCTTCTTGATCGTCTTTGAGCCTTGTGTTAAGCTTATTTAAAGATACTCATTTTTCTAAAGCTACTTGTGTGGTGTCCCTTTGTGGTGTCTTCTCTGCGTTATTGTGTATGGTCATAAATGCTTCCCACACTGCCTCTGAGATAGGCCTGTCTGCTCGTGCTACGTTACCACAGGGTTGAGCAGGGGTTATCAAAGGGTGTAGCCCCCTTACTCTGACTTAGGAAGAAGGGTCCCTTCTTGGACATTGGCGCCAGCCACTGCCAACTAGAGATCTCCATTTCTAACATTGGTGGTCAGCGGTGAGGATCAGGACTTGCATTTGTGATCCACATACAATAACTGGTGTACACTACTAGTGAGTGCAGACCTAAACGCAACCACATACGTTTTTGATCTTGTTCTATTTTTGATCGTAATTGCCAGTTATTTCTACAATGGGTAAGCCAACATCCAATGCTTCGGAGGATCTCACTTTTGAGGAAGAGAGGTTACGAACCTACACTGCCAAACAGCTAAAGTCTTTTTGCAAGCAATTCACCGTCCCTATTGCAGGTCTCTCTAGGAAGGAGGAGTATCAGAAGGCGCTATAGGTCTGGTTGGAGGCGAGGGAGTCCCCCGGGAATGGGGGAGAGCCTGTGGACGGGGGAGAGAATGCCGGAGGGCAGCAGGATGACGAAGTGGATTTAGTGGGAGGTAAAGCACGTTCCAGTCCAGGTACTAGTGTGTCCTCAAAGGGCCTGTCTCCAGAAGAGATGGAGGACAGGGAGAGAGATAGGAGGCATAGTTTGGAGATGGCCAAATTAGAAGGTCAGAAGGACCTAGAGAGTAAAAAGTTGGATATTGAGTATAACAGGTTGGCATTTGAACTTGAGAAAATGAAACTGGAGCATGAGAGAGTATTGAGGGAGCTGGAGATCAAGGCTAAGAGTTTAGAGATCTCCCCTCTGGTGGCAGCATTTTTATTTTATTTATTTATTAATTAAACGTATAATGCGCAACAGCTACCCAAAAAGGGTTTCCGGCGCAAACGCAGATACAGAGGCTGATGTCAAGGCAAAGGCAGCAGGCTAATGATTAAAAAGCCATGTCTTCAAGGATTTACGGAAATGAATGTAGTTAGTTTCGGTACGAAGAGCTAGGGGCATAGCATTCCAGAGTGAGGGGCCAAGATGTGAAAAAGACCTACCGCCCATCCTTGCTAGTTTGATTTTTGGGACAGAAAACCTCCCCTGCGTAGATGAGCGAAGGTCATGAAGAGGGACATAGGGATGAACCAGTGATTGAAGGTATTTGGGGGCCGTACTCACTTTTGATTTTAAACATGTAGCTCAGGGCTTTGAACTTAACTCGGTTCTCCACCCTGAGCCAGTGCAAGTCACGGAGATGGCCGGAAACAGAGGAAGTTCTGGGGATCCGGCATAAGAGCCTAGCTGCAGAGTTTTGAACCAGTTGCAGCCTCCGTGTCACCTCTTTGTTAGAACCCAAGTACAGAACATTGCCGTAATCAAGTCTTGAAGTAATCAAGGCATGAACAACAGTCCTCTGAGTGGGTTCTGGTAGCATCCAGATAACTTTTTTAGCCACTTCAAGATAGTGAAACAGGTAGCAGCTACTTTAACAACTTGGTTATGCATACTTAGTGTATCATCCATGATTACACCCAAATTTCGAGCTTGGCGGACCGGTATAGGAAGAGCATCCATCTCGCAGGGCCAATGTTGAGGACCCCAAAGTTCCCTATTTTTCCCAAATATAAGAACCTCGGTTTTTCCTCCATTCAGTTTGAGGTAGTTAGATTGCATCCATGATGCAATATTCCTCAACCCCAGCTGAAGGGGAGAAGTCCCTGTCGTGCTCTTCATAGATAGAGAAAAATGATTTGCGAGTCATCCGCATAGGAGAAAAGGGTCAGCCCAGATTTCTCTGCAATATCCGCCAGGGGTCTTACATATAAGTTAAAAAGTAGGGGGCTAAGGATAGAGCCTTGAGGTACCCCATGAGTTAGAGAGTGGATATCAGAGCTAGTTGTGGGAGAAAAAACTTGGAAAGTGCAACTTGTGAGGAAGGAAGTGAGCCATTTCAGAGCCGGCCCACATAAGCCCAACAAACTTAGGGTTTTAATTAACACAGCATGGGACACCGTGTCAAAAGCTGCGCTCAAATCCAACAAAATGAGGGCCACGGTGTCTCCAGCATCAAGATGGTGGCGTAGTCTTTCGTTTACCCCCAGCAGGGTGGTTTCTGTTGAAAAACCGGCTCTGAAGCCCGACTGTGAAGGATGGAGAAAACTTTGCGCATCGACAAACAGTGAAAGCTGTGCATGGATATGTTTTTCTAAGATTTTAGAGAAGGCCGGTAAGAGTGAGATGGGACGATAGTTAGAGAGTAGTTCAGGGTCAGCATTTGCCTTTTTAAGAAGAGGCATTACCATGGCATGTTTCCAATCAGGCGGGACGATTGCCTCCAGTAGGGAGGCATTTAAAAGATCCATGATTACCTGCAGCGATGGTGGTTCCAGCTGCTGGAGTACGGAAAGGGGCAAGGGATCCCTTGGCGATCCTGATTTTATACTACCCAAAAGTTTTTTTAGGGTGGTGATGTTTAGCACCTACCCAGAGTAGAGTTTATATACCCAAGGATGTCATCAAGGATTTCCATAAGAGTGAGGATATTGGGCAATGGTTTGCCGCCTATGAGATAGCAATGGTGTCCCACCGGGTCCCTGAGAAGGATTGGGGAGCGGGGTTGTGGGGACGCTTTGTGAGTGATGGGAGGGATACCCTGTTGGATCTGCCTGAAGAGAGCAGGATGGTGTATGCCCATATGAAAGAGGCCTTGATGACGCGATATGGTTTGACCCCAGAGATGTACAGGCAGAGATTTAGAACCTGTAAGAAGTTAGAGGGTACCACTTGGGTTGAATATGTGTCTTTTTTTTTGCAGAGCAATGGATCGCTGGGTAAAAGGTAGCAAGGTGGAAACTTTTGAACAACTGTATGATTTGTTTGCGTGGGAGAATTTAGCTAGTAACTGTTTTCCAGAGCTACGCCAGCACCTTATTGATAGCAAGCTAACTAACCCTAGGAAGCTTGCTGAGGAGGCGGACCGCTGGGTGAGCACCCGGGTTCGCAAGGGTCATGTGGGAGACTTCGCCAAAGGTGGGCAGGGTCCCCAGCAGAGAAATGGGGGGGACAGGGGTAAACAGAGGGAGTTCCAGAGAGGGCCCCAAAGTAATTCCCAAGGGAACCCAGGAGTGGTGTCCCAGTCTCCCCCTGAGAAGAAGCCAGTGCCCCCGAACGGTAGGCCTGTTCATAGGGGGCCCCTTACTTGTTTTAAATGTGGTCAAGTGGGCCACCGGTATTATGATCCCCAGTGTCCCCAGAGGGACCTCAATGCACCACCCGTGCACCAACCTGCCAGCTTGCTAGTGTAGCCCTGGGAGGGGAGGAGATGGGTGCCCAAGGTGGGTGGGATCCCGTAGAATTGACCCTTGTCTCGCTAGGAGACTTTGAGAAGGTCCCTAACCCCATGCTGCCTGATAACACTAAGAAGTACAGGCAGTGGGTGACCATCAATGGCCATAGGGTGGAGGCTCTGAGGGACACCGGAGCGAGTGTGACTGCTGTCAGCTCCCGGTTGGTGTCCCCAGAGCAGGTTGTCCCCCATGCATTCTGCCCAGTACTGTCAGCAGACAACTCTGAGAGCCAGTGTGAGGTGGCTCAAGTTCCCTTTGAGTGGGGGGGTCTCAGGAACTCTTCAAGTAGCTGTGAGGCCAGCCATGCCAGTAGACTGTCTGTTGGGCAACAATTTAGAGAACTCCCCGTGGGCTACGGTGGAGAGGAAATCTCACTTGGAAATGTTGGGTCTGCGTGAGTGGGCGTGCGCGACCACTCAGTCCATGGCAGCCAGTAAGGACGTTCAGAAGGACCTGGAGCCTGAAAGTATGGCCCAGACCCCTGCCTTAAAGAGAAGGGGTAGGGGGCGCGAGAAACCAGCCCCCATAGTTCCCACAGTCCAGGAGGGAGCAGACCTTGAGGGGGATGCCCTGGAGCCTATAGGGGAACAAGTAGCCGAACTGGGGGACCTGCCTGGGCTGACCCATTGGCAGCAGGAAGGAGGGCCCACCAGGGAGGAATTTTGTGAACAGCAGAGAACGTGCCCTTCTCTTGAGGGGCTGCGGCGACAGGCTGCAGCCCAGGCATCAGGTGATCAGTCAGGGTCACATCTGATCTATTGGGAGAATGACCTCCTTTACAGCGAGCCTAAGGTTGCTGAGCCTGGGTCAGCCCGTGTGCTGGTGGTACCCCAGTGCTTCAGAGCCTTCCTACTGGGGTTGGCTCATGATGTGCCATTGGCAGGACATCTGGGGCAAACCAAGACCTTCGAGACGCTGGTCACCCACTTTTATTGGCCCCAGATGCGCAGGAGCTCAGATGCTCACTGCAGGACATGTGAAACTTGCCAATTATGTGGGAAGAGTGGGGGGAAGGTCAAAGCCCCACTCCAGTCCTTTCCAGTTGTCAGTACCCAATTCGAGCGAGTGGGCATTGACATTGTGGGGCCTCTGGACCCCAAGATAGCCATGGGCAACAGGTTCATCCTGGTCTTGGTGGACCATGCCACCCGGTACCCTGAAGCCATCCCACTCCGGACAGTGACGGCCCCCGTGGTGGGACGTGCACTGATGGGGATTTTCTCCCGTGTGGGGTTCCCCAGAGAGGTGGTGTCTGATAGGGGTACTAACTTCATTTCCAAATATATGAAGTCTCTGTGGGAGGAGTGTGGGGTAACTTATAAGTTTACCACCCCTTACCACCCCCAAGGTAATGGGCTGGTTGAGAGATTCAACCGGACCCTCAAAGGCATGATTATGGGCCTAGAAGAGTCCATGAGGCGTAAGTGGGACGTCCTCTTGCCATGCCTGTTGTTTGCTTACCGTGAGGTTCCACAGAAGTCCCTAGGGTTCAGCCCCTTTGAACTACTCTATGGGCACCCGGTAAGAGGGTCTCTGAGTCTGGTCAAGGAAGGCTGGGAGCAATCTCCCAGGAAACCTCCCCAGGATGTGTTTAGTTACATGCTGGCCTTCAGGAACCAGACTCGGCATTTCAGAAAGCTTGCTGAGGCAAATCTGGAAGCCAGCCAGGAAGAGATGAAACGTTGGCACGATCAGAATGCCACTCTGATTGAGTTTCAGCCTGGTCAAAAGGTTTGGGTCATGGCTCCAGTGGAGCCCTGTGCGCTCCAAGATAAGTGAACCTGACCATTTGAGGTGGTGGAGCGCAAGAGTCCTGTTACCTACTTGGTGGACTTGCGGTCTCCCCGGAACCCCTTGCGGGTCCTGCATGTCAACCGCCTGAAGCCCCACTTTGAGAGGTCCGAAGTGGGCATGCTCCTGGCCACAGATGCTGGGATGGAGGAGGAGAGTGAGCCTCTTCCTGACCTCCTGTGTGCAAAAGAGCAAGATGGGTCAGAGGAGGGTGTGGTCCTCTCCACCACACTGACCCCTGAGCAGCAGAGTGATTGTCGCCAACTGTTGGGACAATTCAGTGATCTGTTCTCCCTGGTGCCTAGTGTCACTGATTGGTGTGTCCATGAAGTGGACACTGGGGACAGTCCTCCTGTTAAGCACAAGGCTTACCGAGTGACTGACCGGGTTAGGGCATACATTAAGGAGGAGGTTTCCAAAATGTTTGCTTTAGGGGTGATTGAGTCCTCTAGCAGCCCTTGGTCCAGCCCAGTGGTCTTGGTACCAAACGCTGCAGCGCCTGGTGCCACCCCAGAACTTCGGTTCTGCGTGGACTACCGAGGTCTCAATTCAGTCACAAAGACTGACACACACCCCATCCCCAGAGCTGATGAGCTCATAGATCGGCTAGGGGCTGCACGGTACCTCAGCACGTTTGATTTGACGTCTGGTATTGGCAGATCGCCTTGACTGATGGGGCAAAGGAGAGGTCAGCATTCTCCACACCGGATGGGCACTACCAGTTCCGGGTGATGCCCTTTGGGATGAAGAATGCCCCTGCCACCTTTCAGAGGTTGGTCAACAGGGTGTTGGTTGGGCTGGAGGATTTCAGTGCTGCCTACCTGGATGACATTGCAGTGTTTAGTTCCTCATGGGAGGACCACCTGCGCCACCTCTGGGAAGTGTTGATGGCACTGCGAAGGGCAGGCCTCACAATCAAGGCAAGTAAGTGCCAGATTGGGCAGGGTTCTGTGGTGTACTTGGGACACCAGGTTGGGAGCGGCCAGGTGGCGCCCCTACAGCCCAAGATTGAAACCATCCTGGCTTGGGAACCCCGAAAGACCCAGACACAGGTGTGAGCCTTTTTAGGACTCACAGGTTATTACAGGAGGTTTGTCAAGGGGTATGGCAACATTGTTGCACCCTTGACTGAGCTGACTTCTAAGAAGCAGCCAAAGATTGTGAACTGGACGGACACCTGTCAGGAAGCTTTTGACGCCCAACTTTTCAAAAGAATTTGTTGTCCAGACAGACGCTTCAGAGCATGGTGTGGGGGCTGTTCTGTCACAGATCAATGAGGAGGGCCTAGACCAACCGGTAGCCTTCATTAGTAGGAGGTTACTTCCACGGGAACTGAGGTGGAGTGCAATTGAGCGTGAGGCATTTGCTGTGGTCTGGGCACTGAAGAAGCTGAGGCCATACCTGTTTGGGACTCACTTCCGGGGTCAGACGGACCACAGGCCCCTCAGATGGTTGATGCAGATGAGGGGTGAGAATCCAAAGTTGTTGAGGTGGTCTATTTCCCTACAGGGGATGGACTTTACGGTGGAACATTGCCCGGGTACAGAACACGCCAATGCTGATGGTCTGTCCAGATTTTTCCGCCTTAGTGATGAGAACCCCCAAGTGGGTGGGTAGTTCTCCCCACATTTCAGCTGGAGGGGACACTGTTAGACCTGGCACCATTGGCGTGGGTCTCCCTTCCATCTTTTGCTTTTGTCTCCTCTGTGTTTGCTGGTGTTAGATGCTCTGGGCGCTATGCCACTGCCATTCAGTGCTACAGCGCGAATGCTCCCTATTGTAAATTGACTGGATGAATTGGTATTCCCATAATTGGCTCATTTGATTTACCTGTTAGTCTCTAGTATAGTGCACCGTGCGTGCCCAGGGCTGGTAGACTGAATGCTGCTGGTGGGCCAGCAGCGCTGATTGCGCCACCCACAGAAGCAGCTTGTAAAGTGTGTCTCAGACCTGCCATCGCAGAGTCTGTGCGCAGTCCAGAACTGCCATTTTTGACTGTGAAGTGAACCCACTTCCCAGTCCCTCAACCTTCCCTTGGCATCATGTAAGTCATCCCTATGGCAGGGTGCATTGTATGTGAAAGGTAGGACCTGCCTTGGTCTGTGTGGCATGTCCTGATAGTGAATTACACTCCATTTCGTTGTTCACTATTGCAAGGCTATCTGTTCCCTTAGGCCAGAATGGGCAGTTTGATTATTACATCCTATAATCCTAGCTGACCCAAGGAACATGTTTGGAAAGTCGAATTTAGTATGCCTGAGCTCAGAATATTAAAGTACATCTTTTAGTGAGGATTATTTTTATATTCTGTATTTGAAAATACCACTTTTAGAAAGTAGGTATTTTCTTGCCTAAGTCTTCCAGTGTGCTCTGCTGTTATGTGTATTGGCTGTCTGGTCTTGGAGGGACAGGTCAGGCTGAGCCCGACCTGGATTGAATAGAGAGATCTGCAGTTGGAGTATGGGGAGGGGTGACCCTTTGATCTGAGCAGGGCTGTGCCTGGCAAGGTGAATGATGGCTCCACCTCCCACTGTGCGTCTGATGGCAGACCCCTCTTCCTCAAAGGCAGGATGCAGCCTTGTAAACAAAGTGCTCCAGGACCACACCGAACTGGTTCTGGCTGGGTTCAGTGACTTGTGACTTTTGAGAACAAAGACCTGTGGGGTATAAATATCTGGGCCAAAACCCCTACAGGGTGGGCCTGATTCACATAACTAACCTACGTCAAAAACGTAAAGTTAGTACTTTTTGGTATTCACAGAATACACTTACTCATTTTGGTATTCACAGACTGAACTTACTCATTTCGGTATTCACAGAAGTTAGTAGTCCTAACTTTAGGACTCCTAAATGCCTTCTGTGAATACCGAAAGTCTTAAAGTTAGGATTTTTCTCAGTTTAGAGTAGTAAAGTTAGGACTCCTAACTTTACTACTCCTAAACTGAGAAAATCCTAACTTTAAGACTTCTTGGTATTCACAGAAGGCATTTAGGAGTCCTAAAGTTAGGACTACTAACTTCTGTGAATACCAAAATGAGTAAGTGTATTCTGTGAATACCAAAAAGTACTAACTTTACGTTTTTGACGTAAGTTAGTTCTGTGAATGAGGCCCACAGTGTTACTTCTGGATGTCAAGACGAACCTCTGTCCGTGTAACTAGAGGGAAAGGACTTTGAAACTTTCATCCATCTTGCTGAAGCAACTACCCAAGGGCCTGATTTGAGCTTGACTCCTGCTGAAGTCTCAGGGACATTAGACTTCACCCATCAGCCTTCTGAATTCCTATTGAGGGGGGTTCTACTCGCAGGTGAGGCTTCTGTCGAGAATTCCAGAGCCTCTGGGTCTACTGCGGGGAACGCGGGCTGAGAATCATCGCTATCGCTATTGTGGGCCGCTGCAGCCGAGGAGCTGTTGCCGCTGAGAGCCTGCATCTGTCTGTGCTACGAGAATCCTCGCTATCGCTATTGTGGGCCGCTGCAGTCGAGGAACTGTTGCCGCTGAGAGCCCGCATTTGTCTGTGCTACGAGAATCATCGCTATCGCTATTGTGGCCCGCTGCAGTCGAGGAGCTGTTGCCGCTGAGAGCCCGCATTTGCCTGTGCTACGAGAATCATCACTATCGCTATTGTGGGCCGCTGCAGCTGAGGAGCTGTTGCCGCTGAGAGCCCGCATTTGCCTGTGCTACAAGAATCATCGCTATCGCTATTGTGGGCCTCTGCAGCTGAGGAGCTGTTGCCGCTGAGAGCCCGCATTTGTCTGTGCTACGAGAATCATCGCTATCGCTATTGTGGGCCGCTGCAGCTGAGGAGCTGTTGCCGCTGAGAGCCCGCATTTGTCTGTGCTATGAGAATCATCGCTATTGCTGTTGTGGGCCGCTGCAGCTGAGGAGATGTCGCCGCTGAGAGCCCGCATTTGCCTGTACTACGAGAATCATCGCTATCACTATTGTGGGCCGCTGCAGCTGAGGAGCTGTTGCTGCTGAGAGCCCGCCTTTAATCACCATCTCAGGATCATCGTGAGTGCACGCCACGGACCACTGCAGCTGGGAGCTGTGGCCGCTGCGAGTCCGCCTGTCATCATCGCGGCTTTCTCGCGAAGCTGCGTGCCGTGCCCCTTTAAACCTCAGGTACATTGTGCATCACCGGGTCGCGTAGACCCCGGCCTCGAACTAAGTTCGTTTCACACGCTTTTGAGTGCTTTTATTGCCTTTTAAGTGAACCTATATTTACATGCATTGTGGCTTCTTGATCGTCTTTGAGCCTTGTGTTAAGCTTATATAAAGATACTCATTTTTCTAAAGCTACTTGTGTGGTGTCCCTTTGTGGTGTCTTCACTGCGTTATTGTGTATGGTCATAAATGCTTCGGTTAGAAGGTGGTTCTGACACTATGGGCCGCCCGGATTTTTCGCTTTTTGAGCACCTGTGTGTTGAGCTTTTACTGTGGGAGAGCCTCATAAATTGGGACTCATCCACAGTGAACTCATGATGAAAGAGACTGCATGTGGATTTTACTGGTGTCACCCTGGCTTGACTAGGCCTCTGCGCAGCAGCTGGAGTACGGGGCACCGGGCTGGTTACATGCAGACACCTGTGTACATGTGTGTGCACATGGGTAGGGGCTGCGCAGGGGAGATTCCTGGCGTGCGCAGTCCAGGAGCAGCTACAAAGTGAATGGTGTGGCAGGACTTATGCAGAATTGGGTGGTGACATGGAATAGGCTTTATACACTGGGAAGAAACATGCCAGGGAAAGTCAGTGTGTTTGAATGTGTTTTTCACTTCATTAGTCCCCTATGGGGAAGTGGAGCCCATAGGCTAGTGTCACTTTCCTAAGGCCTACAGATTCCAGACACGCACTAAAGTCCACTGTAACGGGTGTGAGAAGAAGTATTCTGCAGAGTCCAAAGTCATATTTGTACTGCTTTTGGGTCATCCAGAAATGTCACATTTCTCTGAGTCAGTCATAACCAGGGCCAGGCTGAGGGCTGACCTCAGCTGGCTGGATTGATAACCTTCTTTTTCCCACAAGCTAAGGCCTCCTCTCCACGAATAGAAGATGGGTGGGGCTACAGGCCCATCCATCAGCAGCTATCACTGGTGCCAGGCACCAGGCTGCACCAAGGAGGGAAGGAGCTCTTGTTTCAGAGACCATGTGGCCAGAGACCCTGGACGACGCCATTTTGAACCAGCCCAGAGGCTGGACAAGAAGGAGGGAGCAGGGGCAGGGAAGTGATGTGTCGCTGTTTGATAGGACCAACAGAGACTTCCTGCCAGCCCCCTACTCAACTTTTAAAAAGTGCTTGCACAGGAAGAGAAGCTCTCTCTGGGGTGTGGTCTGCTGAGGCGGAAGGTGCTGGAGCCTGGCAATGGGCAGTTGGAAGGAGGTACCCCCTGACTGCCCCCAGGCCCCTAACAGCGCCAGAAGAAGAGCCCAGGACCGGTGCGCAGAAGCAGGGGCCTCTGCGCAGGGAGAAGAGAGGCCCAGGAGGAGAGCCAGGCGAAAGGCTGGTGCATGGAGCCAGTGAAGACCGCTCCCTGCAGAATGCACCCTCTTGGAGACCCAGAGGGTGAAGGAGAGTGCTCCCAGTGGCTGGGGTGCGCCGCCAGGAGCAAGAAGACGTGAAAATGGGGCAGATCAGACCCCCAGGGGCTGAGATATGGCCCCCGGAAGGTGAGCGACCGTTGACCCCTAAGAAGACAGATGACGAAGCACGTGGGGCTCCGCCGCCGGTCCATTATGTGCCCCCGGGGTGGGTCAGGTCCCGTGGGCTGCCCCCAAGGAGAAGGGAAGCTGGGGAGCGCCATCGTGCCCCCCCCCACGAGGAGGTCCCCAGGGGGCCAGGGACCCCATCCCCGGCCCCGAAGCAAAGTCGGGGAGCACCGTTGCGCTCCCCGTGAAGCTGCTCCCCAATGGGGGGCCAGGAGCCCACCCTGGCCCCCGCCGAGAAAGAAGGTCGAGGAGGAGCGCCGTTGCGCCCCCCCCGTAAGGAGGAGGAGGGGACCCGGGACCCCATCCCCGGGTCCTGAAGATAACGGGAGGAAGGGGGGCGCCGTCGCGCTCCCCCCGAAGGCAAGAAGGAGGAGGGGGGAGTGCCGCCGCACTCCCCCGAGGTCCGCCTGGACTGGCGGGAACCTCCGGGTCTGCCCGCAAAAGCAGGCAGACCAGAAGACGCGTGCCGGCTCCCGCGGCAGCACACGAGGGTGCTGGCCGGGCGGGGAGCCGGCGGGAGTCCCCGGGGGTGGGCTCCCCTGGTGGCTCCCCACCAGGGAAGCCAGACAGGGCCCGGGACCCCGCCCACAAAGCAGAGCGGCACGGGGCCCGGGTGGGACCGGGCCCCCAACAGTGGCAGGAGCAGCCGGGGGTGGGCTCCCTGAGCCGTAAATACGGTACCCGGGGGTCCGGGTGGGACCGGGCCCCCCTCCAAGCAAGCAATGAGGCGCGAAGCGCCAGATCGATCGTGGCTCTCCCCGGCACAGCGGGAGAGCCGCTCATCCAATATTCGTAAAGCGGAGCACAAAGCGCCCCATAATGCCTTGCCAGGCATTTGAAAATCTGTGGTTTTGGTGCTTGTGGTGGCCCCAGGAGAACGGGGTCGCCGCCAACTTTGTGCAAGGGTGTTGGGGGAGCTGCTGGAGAAGCGCAGTCTCCCCCCAGCACGAAGATTAGTCCCACCCTAAGTCTCATAGGGATTTTAAAAGGATAACCCCTCAAGGGCTCAGCGTGCATTTATCACCTTCTAGGCTGGAACTTTTGTTCTACAGCTGAGGGTGTATTGTGAAGTGCTTCATGGAGTGAAGGGCTGAGTTGGGGATGTCTGGAGAAGGGCATACTCTGGAGGTGAAGAGGTGTAATTGCACCAGAACTGCATTTACTAACGGTTATTCCTTTTTAGAGGGACTGAAGGGCACATATGTAATGTGAAGTACCTGTGTAAGGTGATGTCATAAGCAAAGTGAGGTTATGTTGCCAGACAATCCTGCTAGGGTGTCTGGCTGTATATGTGTAATTCTGTGATTTCATCTATGATGCCTTTAGGGGCTGTAATTGCAATGCATTTTAATGATCCACAAATGTGCTGAGTACTGTCATTCTAAAGTAGTGCTTAAACATGTATTCTTGCTGCTGCGCTTAAGTGAGGAACAACCCAGACTGTTAGCCCTGAATATGTAGGGGTGCATACTGTATGGTCAATATAAGATGCTCAGTCAGGGTTATGTGTCACTAGGGCAGGTGAACCTATTTTTAATGCGTGTTGAGGTAATGGGGTGGGTCGCCACTGGGATGGTGCCAGTGCGCAGGGCCCTCGCTCCAGGTTACGTTCAACTAACTGCATTGGGGGCAAGATGATGTGCATACATGGGAGTGGTGGTACTAGACCCCACCCCCCTTTCGGGAGGGGTGGAGATGTTACGCAATGTCACAAAGTAATTCCAACAGCTTATGTATATTTGTAAATTGGTGCATAGTATTGAGTAGTGTGTGTGTTTAATAAATGTACTCTTACTTTTATAAAGCAAAGTACAGACTGGACAATCAATTATTGAGTGTTATTTCTGCGCACCTGCAAATGGCGATTACTAGCCCACACCACCTCCCTTGAGTAAGCCTCAGACTGCTCTGCAACGCTACCCTCTGAGAGTCAGGCACTACAATTGGGTGTTTGGTTCCCAGTGAAGGACAAATGTAGTCATGTTATTTGTGCAGGCCTCACAGATGCTGCCTCGTTTTCCAACATTGGTGTCTAGCGGCGGGAAACATAGTATCCCATTCTGGTGCGCATTTATAGCATTTGATAAGTCCAGTTTTGCCACACATTACCTATGCAGTAATGAGCAAATGGAAGAGCGCAAGGCTCTGAGAAGGGTTCAAAGTTTTGGTTAGGTGAACTAAAAGTATGGGAAAGGATAGCCCCGCGCACATATGTGTCATGTGAAGAGATTATGGTTTAAATGTGAACTGTATTGATATGACCGCGCTATGTTGATTATCATGTGCTAGCGGGATGGTGCTTTCCAGGAAATGATTGCATACAAATGTTCTAAGCCATATTGTACACCTTTGAACCCTAACACTACACGCACTGCACCTGCATGAGGAGGGTGTCTCCTCAAGAGATAGGGACAGCAACTGATACCTACATCACAGGTGGGGGTGTAGGGGTGGATTGACCTTTGTGGGGGACAGGAGAGAGAGGGGTTCCTGGGAGATTCCCGCGCTTTTTAAGGGCAGGGAGGGTTTCCACAGAAGGGGCCCCAGGTATCCTTCCCCCGCTGAAAGTTTACTTGCCATTGGCACAGGCCAAAACCACTGGAAGGGTGGGGCAGGAGGTTTCTTTACCCCGGGTAGTAACGCCCCAGGGGTTCCCATGGTGGGGGACCCCAGGAACTTTTCCCACGGTGGGAGGAGGGTGTGGTAGAGTTGGGTGTCCGGCAGGCCCCCTGGTTAACTGGTGGGGAGGTGAGCGACCCAGGGGTGGCCCCTGGTAGTGGGTGGCCCCAAAGGAGGGTAGTTCTTGAGTGATGGTGTGTAGTGGTAGCCCCTAGGTACACTAGGTGGGCGAGGTAACTGACCCAGTGGAGATCTGAGTGGGGGTGATGTACTCCCTGGTTTCCAGGTGAGGGGTTAGGGGTGGACCCTGAGGTTTCAGGGTCCGGTGAGTGGTTACCCCGGGGTGGCCCATGTTGATGGGTGGCCCCAAAGGTGGGGTAGTGCTCGAGCTAGGATGTCACCCTGGAGCTGGTGTGGTGAGCCTGAGGTAGTGGCTGGGGCGATGCCTGGCCAGGTGACCAGTCAGGTAGGTCCTAGGGGACTTGTATCCCAGGACCGGAAGCATGAGGGTGTTCCCCAGCTCGATGCAGGAGGTGGACTTCTGCAAGGTAGCACCACCCTGAACACAGGTGGGACCTATCTTAAGTGACGGGACCCTGTGTTTCGCAAAGGGGTGGTGCAGGCCTAGCCGGGATCTTTAGGGTCCCTGGCTTGGTGTGGTAGTACTACCCTGAAGGCAGGTGGGGCCTATCTTAGGGAAGGGACCCTGCTCTTCATAAGGGGTGGTGCAGGCCATCCAGGGACCATGTAGGTCCCTGGGCGGTCTCCCAAGGCGCTGCTGGGAGACCGGGGAGAGCCATGAGAGGTGGGCCTGGGTCTAGCTAACTCGGGGCCCACAGGCTCTCTAAGGGTACTACGGGAGGAGAGCGCGCCTCTCGGAGGGAAGGGTGCATAGGCCCTGTTCGCGCAGCGGAGAACAAAGAAGGGGTCTAGGTTCCCGGGGTAGTTTCCGGGTGGAGCTACTGACGGGGGAAAGAGCTGTAGGATGTCTGACGAGGCACCCTCAGTGTTCCTCCCTGGCACTGCCAGTGTGGTACTGAGGCCGGTCTGAGGTCCTATCAGGGAGCCAGGCCAGTGGCCAAAGGGTGCTTTTCTGTGTGGGGAAAGCACAAGTGGCTGTGCTTTCTTTAGGGAAGCCAGTCATCCCGAAAGGGTGGTGGCAGCAGAATGATCTCAGCGGCAGGCTGAGGGTGAGGGTCCAGAGAGGTTGCATCTTTGGGGTGCAAGGACCAAACGGAGAGAGGGTACTGGTTGGAACAAACTCCAGAAGGGAGACCAGCTAGTGACCCAGGGGATGGGATGTAGACCTATCCCAGAAGACCGCATCGGTGCTGAGGCACTGGACCCTTGTCCAGAGAAGGGGTAGGCATAGTGTTGCATGCCCAAGGGCAAAGGTGGGCCTAGTGAGGCCAAGTCCATGTAGACCATGAGTGACCTAGAGGTATCTAACCTAGAGCCCGGAGGGTTCTTAGGGTAGTCTGGGATCCCTGTCATGGGTGGAGATTTCATGGATGGGAGGAGTAGGTGGTCTGAGCGGATAACTGGTGAGTAAGGGGGTCTGGTCAGAACCCCTTATAACTAGTTATCGCTGACTACGGGAAGAATACCCATGTAGAGTGGCTACTTCTTCCCTGTAGGAATCAGCTGGGCGCGGCGTGTGTTAGAAGGTGGTTCTGACACTATGGGCCGCCCGGATTTTTCGCTTTTTGAGCACCTGTGTGTTGAGCTTTTACTGTGGGAGAGCCTCATAAGTTGGGACTCATCCACAGTGAACTCATGATGAAAGAGACTGCATGTGGATTTTACTGGTGTCACCCTGGCTTGACTAGGCCTGCTGCGCAGCAGCTGGAGTACGGGGCACCGGGCTGGTTACATGCAGACACCTGTGTACATGCGTGTGCACATGGGTAGGGGCTGCGCAGGGGAGATTCCTGGCGTGCGCAGTCCAGGAGCAGCTACAAAGTGAATGGTGTGGCAGGACTTATGCAGAATTGGGTGGTGACATGGAATAGGCTTTATACACTGGGAAGAAACATGCCAGGGAAAGTCAGTGTGTTTGACTGTGTTTTTCACTTCATTAGTCCCCTATGGGGAAGTGGAGCCCATAGGCTAGTGTCACTTTCCTAAGGCCTACAGATTCCAGACACGCACTAAAGTCCACTGTAACGGGTGTGAGAAGAAGTATTCTGCAGAGTCCAAAGTCATATTTGTACTGCTTTTGGGTCATCCAGAAATGTCACATTTCTCTGAGTCAGTCATAACCAGGGCCAGGCTGAGGGCTGACCTCAGCTGGCTGGATTGATAACCTTTTTTTTCCACAAGCTAAGGCCTCCTCTCCACGAAGAGAAGATGGGTGGGGCTACAGGCCCATCCATCAGCAGCTATCACTGGTGCCAGGCACCAGGCTGCACCAAGGAGGGAAGGGCTCTTGTTTCAGAGACCATGTGGCCAGAGACCCTGGACGACGCCATTTTGAACCAGCCCAGAGGCTGGACAAGAAGGAGGGAGCAGGGGCAGGGAAGTGATGTGTCGCTGTTTGATAGGACCAACAGAGACTTCCTGCCAGCCCCCTACTCAACTTTTAAAAAGTGCTTGCACAGGAAGAGAAGCTCTCTCTGGGGTGTGGTCTGCTGAGGCGGAAGGTGCTGGAGCCTGGCAATGGGCAGTTGGAAGGAGGTACCCCCTGACTGCCCCCAGGCCCCTAACAGCGCCAGAAGAAGAGCCCAGGACCGGTGCGCAGAAGCAGGGGCCTCTGCGCAGGGAGAAGAGAGGCCCAGGAGGAGAGCCAGGCGAAAGGCTGGTGCATGGAGCCAGTGAAGACCGCTCCCTGCAGAATGCACCCTCTTGGAGACCCAGAGGGTGAAGGAGAGTGCTCCCAGTGGCTGGGGTGCGCCGCCAGGAGCAAGAAGACGTGAAAATGGGGCAGATCAGACCCCCAGGGGCTGAGATATGGCCCCCGGAAGGTGAGCGACCGTTGACCCCTAAGAAGACAGATGACGAAGCACGTGGGGCTCCGCCGCCGGTCCATTATGTGCCCCCGGGGTGGGTCAGGTCCCGTGGGCTGCCCCCAAGGAGAAGGGAAGCTGGGGAGCGCCATCGTGCCCCCCCACGAGGAGGTCCCCAGGGGGCCAGGGACCCCATCCCCGGCCCCGAAGCAAAGTCGGGGAGCACCGTTGCGCTCCCCGTGAAGCTGCTCCCCAATGGGGGCCAGGAGCCCACCCTGGCCCCCGCCGAGAAGAAGGTCGAGGAGGAGCGCCGTCGCGCTCCCCGTGAGGAGGAGGAGGGGACCCGGGACCCCATCCCCGGGTCCTGAAGATAACCGGGAGGAAGGGGGCGCCGTCGCGCTCCCCGAAGGCAAGAAGGAGGAGGGGGAGTGCCGCCGCACTCCCCGAGGTCCGCCTGGACTGGCGGGAACCTCCGGGTCTGCCCGCCAAGCAGGCAGACCAGAAGACGCGTGCCGGCTCCCGCGGCAGCACACGAGGGTGCTGGCCGGGCGGGGAGCCGGCGGGGCAGTCCCGGGGTGGGCTCCCTGGTGGCTCCCCACCAGGAAGCCAGACAGGGCCCGGGACCCCGCCCACAAAGCAGAGCGGCACGGGGCCCGGGTGGGACCGGGCCCCCAACAGTGGCAGGAGCAGCCGGGGGTGGGCTCCCTGAGCCGTAAATACGGTACCCGGGGGTCCGGGTGGGACCGGGCCCCCCTCCAAGCAAGCAATGACGGCGCGAAGCCGCAGATCGATCGTGGCTCTCCCCGGCACAGCGGGAGAGCCGCTCATCCAATATTCGTAAGCGGAGCACAAGCGCCCCATAATGCCTTGCCAGGCATTTGAAAATCTGTGGTTTTGGTGCTTGTGGTGGCCCCAGGAGAACGGGGTCGCCGCCAACTTTGTGCAAGGGTGTTGGGGGAGCTGCTGGAGAAGCGCAGTCTCCCCCAGCACGAAGATTAGTCCCACCCTAAGTCTCATAGGGATTTTAAAAGGATAACCCCTCAAGGGCTCAGCGTGCATTTATCACCTTCTAGGCTGGAACTTTTGTTCTACAGCTGAGGGTGTATTGAGAAGTGCTTCATGGAGTGAAGGGCTGACTTGGGGATGTTTGGAGAAAGGCATTCTCTGGAGGTGAAGAGGTGTAAATGCACCAGAACTGCATTTACTAACGGTTATTCCTTTTTAGAGGGACTGAAGGTCACATATGTAATGTGAAGTACCTGTGTAAGGTGATGTCATAAGCAAAGTGAGGTTATGTTGCCAGACAATCCTGCTAGGGTGTCTGGCTGTATATGTGTAATTCTGTGATTTCATCTATGATGCCTTTAGGGGCTGTAATTGCAATGCATTTTAATGATCCACAAATGTGCTGAGTACTGTCATTCTAAAGTAGTGCTTAAACATGTATTCTTGCTGCTGCGCTTAAGTGAGGAACAACCCAGACTGTTAGCCCTGAATATGTAGGGGTGCATACTGTATGGTCAATATAAGATGCTCAGTCAGGGTTATGTGTCACTAGGGCAGGTGAACCTATTTTTAATGCGTGTTGAGGTAATGGGGTGGGTCGCCACTGGGATGGTGCCAGTGCGCAGGGACCTCGCTCCAGGTTACGTTCAACTAACTGCATTAGGGGGCAAGATGATGTGCATACATGGGAGTGGTGGTACTAGACCCCACCCCCTTCGGGAGGGGTGGAGATGTTACGCAATGTCACAAAGTAATTCCAACAGCTTATGTATATTTGTAAATTGGTGCATAGTATTGAGTAGTGTGTGTGTTTAATAAATGTACTCTTACTTTTATAAAGCAAAGTACAGACTGGACAATCAATTATTGAGTGTTATTTCTGCGCACCTGCAAATGGCGATTACTAGCCCACACCACCTCCCTTGAGTAAGCCTCAGACTGCTCTGCAACGCTACCCTCTGAGAGTCAGGCACTACAATTGGGTGTTTGGTTCCCAGTGAAGGACAAATGTAGTCATGTTATTTGTGCAGGCCTCACAGATGCTGCCTCGTTCTCCAACATTGGTGTCTAGCGGCGGGAAACATAGTATCCCATTCTGGTGCGCATTTATAGCATTTGATAAGTCCAGTTTTGCCACACATTACCTATGCAGTAATGAGCAAATGGAAGAGCGCAAGGCTCTGAGAAGGGTTCAAAGTTTTGGTTAGGTGAACTAAAAGTATGGGAAAGGATAGCCCCGCGCACATATGTGTCATGTGAAGAGATTATGGTTTAAATGTGAACTGTATTGATATGACCGCGCTATGTTGATTATCATGTGCTAGCGGGATGGTGCTTTCCAGGAAATGATTGCATACAAATGTTCTAAGCCATATTGTACACCTTTGAACCCTAACACTACACGCACTGCACCTGCATGAGGAGGGTGTCTCCTCAAGAGATAGGGACAGCAACTGATACCTACATCACAGGTGGGGGTGTAGGGGTGGATTGACCTTTGTGGGGGACAGGAGAGAGAGGGGTTCCTGGGAGATTCCCGCGCTTTTTAAGGGCAGGGAGGGTTTCCACAGAAGGGGCCCCAGGTATCCTTCCCCCGCTGAAAGTTTACTTGCCATTGGCACAGGCCAAAACCACTGGAAGGGTGGGGCAGGAGGTTTCTTTACCCCGGGTAGTAACGCCCCAGGGGTTCCCATGGTGGGGGACCCCAGGAACTTTTCCCACGGTGGGAGGAGGGTGTGGTAGAGTTGGGTGTCCGGCAGGCCCCCTGGTTAACTGGTGGGGAGGTGAGCGACCCAGGGGTGGCCCCTGGTAGTGGGTGGCCCCAAAGGAGGGTAGTTCTTGAGTGATGGTGTGTAGTGGTAGCCCCTAGGTACACTAGGTGGGCGAGGTAACTGACCCAGTGGAGATCTGAGTGGGGGTGATGTACTCCCTGGTTTCCAGGTGAAGGGTTAGGGGTGGACCCTGAGGTTTCAGGGTCCGGTGAGTGGTTACCCGGGGTGGCCCATGTTGATGGGTGGCCCCAAAGGTGGGGTAGTGCTCGAGCTAGGATGTCACCCTGGAGCTGGTGTGGTGAGCCTGAGGTAGTGGCTGGGGCGATGCCTGGCCAGGTGACCAGTCAGGTAGGTCCTAGGGGACTTGTATCCCAGGACCGGAAGCATGAGGGTGTTCCCCAGCTCGATGCAGGAGGTGGACTTCTGCAAGGTAGCACCACCCTGAACACAGGTGGGACCTATCTTAAGTGACGGGACCCTGTGTTTCACAAAGGGGTGGTGCAAGCCTAGCCGGGATCTTTAGGGTCCCTGGCTTGGTGTGGTAGTACTACCCTGAAGGCAGGTGGGGCCTATCTTAGGGAAGGGACCCTGCTCTTCATAAGGGGTGGTGCAGGCCATCCAGGGACCATGTAGGTCCCTGGGCGGTCTCCCAAGGCGCTGCTGGGAGACCGGGGAGAGCCATGAGAGGTGGGCCTGGGTCTAGCTAACTCGGGCCCACAGGCTCTCTAAGGGTACTACGGGAGGAGAGCGCGCCTCTCGGAGGGAAGGGTGCATAGGCCCTGTTCGCGCAGCGGAGAACAAAGAAGGGGTCTAGGTTCCCGGGGTAGTTTCCGGGTGGAGCTACTGACGGGGGGAAAGAGCTGTAGGATGTCTGACGAGGCACCCTCAGTGTTCCTCCCTGGCACTGCCAGTGTGGTACTGAGGCCGGTCTGAGGTCCTATCAGGGAGCCAGGCCAGTGGCCAAAGGGTGCTTTTCTGTGAGGGGAAAGCACAAGTGGCTGTGCTTTCTTTAGGGAAGCCAGTCATCCCGAAAGGGTGGTGGCAGTAGAATGATCTCAGCGGCAGGCTGAGGGTGAGGGTCCAGAGAGGTTGCATCTTTGGGGTGCAAGGACCAAACGGAGAGAGGGTACTGGTTGGAACAAACTCCAGAAGGGAGACCAGCTAGTGACCCAGGGGATGGGATGTAGACCTATCCCAGAAGACCGCATCGGTGCTGAGGCACTGGACCCTTGTCCAGAGAAGGGGTAGGCATAGTGTTGCATGCCCAAGGGCAAAGGTGGGCCTAGTGAGGCCAAGTCCATGTAGACCATGAGTGACCTAGAGGTATCTAACCTAGAGCCCAGAGGGTTCTTAGGGTAGTCTGGGATCCCTGTCATGGGTGGAGATTTCATGGATGGGAGGAGTAGGTGGTCTGAGCGGATAACTGGTGAGTAAGGGGGTCTGGTCAGAACCCCTTATAACTAGTTATCGCTGACTACGGGAAGAATACCCATGTAGAGTGGCTACTTCTTCCCTGTAGGAATCAGCTGGGCGCGGCGTGTGTTAGAAGGTGGTTCTGACACTATGGGCCGCCCGGATTTTTCGCTTTTGAGCACCTGTGTGTTGAGCTTTTACTGTGGGAGAGCCTCATAAGTTGGGACTCATCCACAGTGAACTCATGATGAAAGAGACTGCATGTGGATTTTACTGGTGTCACCCTGGCTTGACTAGGCCTCTGCGCAGCAGCTGGAGTACGGGACACCGGGCTGGTTACATGCAGACACCTGTGTACATGTGTGTGCACATGGGTAGGGGCTGCGCAGGGGAGATTCCTGGCGTGCGCAGTCCAGGAGCAGCTACAAAGTGAATGGTGTGGCAGGACTTATGCAGAATTGGGTGGTGACATGGAATAGGCTTTATACACTGGGAAGAAACATGCCAGGGAAAGTCAGTGTGTTTGACTGTGTTTTTCACTTCATTAGTCCCCTATGGGGAAGTGGAGCCCATAGGCTAGTGTCACTTTCCTAAGGCCTACAGATTCCAGACACGCACTAAAGTCCAATGTAACGGGTGTGAGAAGAAGTATTCTGCAGAGTCCAAAGTCATATTTGTACTGCTTTTGGGTCATCCAGAAATGTCACATTTCTCTGAGTCAGTCATAACCAGGGCCAGGCTGAGGGCTGACCTCAGCTGGCTGGATTGATAACCTTTTTTTTTCCACAAGCTAAGGCCTCCTCTCCACGAAGAGAAGATGGGTGGGGCTACAGGCCCATCCATCAGCAGCTATCACTGGTGCCAGGCACCAGGCTGCACCAAGGAGGGAAGGGCTCTTGTTTCAGAGACCATGTGGCCAGAGACCCTGGACGACGCCATTTTGAACCAGCCCAGAGGCTGGACAAGAAGGAGGGAGCAGGGGCAGGGAAGTGATGTGTCGCTGTTTGATAGGACCAACAGAGACTTCCTGCCAGCCCCCTACTCAACTTTTAAAAAGTGCTTCCACAGGAAGAGAAGCTCTCTCTGGGGTGTGGTCTGCTGAGGCGGAAGGTGCTGGAGCCTGGCAATGGGCAGTTGGAAGGAGGTACCCCCTGACTGCCCCCCAGGCCCCTAACAGCACCAGAAGAAGAGCCCAGAACCGGTGCGCAGAAGCAGGGGCCTCTGCGCAGGGAGAAGAGAGGCCCAGGAGGAGAGCCAGGCGAAAGGCTGGTGCAGGGAGCCAGTGAAGACCGCTCCCTGCAGAATGCACCCTCTTGGAGACCCGGAGGGTGAAGGAGAGTGCTCCTAGTGGCTGGGGTGCGCCGCCAGGAGCAAGAAGACGCGAAAATGGGGCAGATCGGACCCCCAGGGGCTGAGATATGGCCCCCGGAAGGTGAGCGACCTTTGACCCCTAAGAAGACCGACGACGAAGCACGTGGGGCTCCGCCGCCGGTCCATGATGTGCCCACGGGGTGGGTCAGGTCCCAGGGGGTGCCCCCAAGGAGAAGGAAAGCCGGGGAGCGCCATCGCGCTCCCCGCGAAAGTGCCCTGCCGGGGGCCAGGAGCCCACCCTGGCCCCCACCGAAGATGAAGGCAAGAAGGAGGAGGGGAGAGTCCCGCCGCACTCCCCCGAGGTCCGCCTGGACTGGCGGGAACCTCCGGGTCTGCCCGCAAAAGCGGGCAGACCAGAAGACGCGTGCCGGCTCCCGCGGCAGCACACGAGGGTGCTGGCCGGGCGGGGAGCCGGCGGGAGTCCCCGGGGGTGGGCTCCCCGGGTGGCTCCCCACCAGGGAAGCCAGATGGGGTCCCGGGACCCCGCCCACGAAGCGGAGCGGCACGGGGCCCGGGTGGGACCGGGCCCCCCACCAAGCAAGGAATGAGGCGCGAAGCGCCAGATCGATCGCGGCTCTCCCCGGCACAGCAGGAGAGCCGCTCATCCGATATTCGTAAAGCGGAGCACGAAGCGCCCCATAATGCCTTGCCAGGCATTTGAAAATCTGTGGTTTTGGTGCTTGTGGTGGCCCCAGGAGAACGGGGTCGCCACCAACTTTGTGCAAGGGTGTTGGGGGAGCTGCTGGAGAAGCGCAGTCTCCCCCCAGCATGAAGATAAGTCCCACCCTAAGTCTCATAGGGATTTCAAAAGGATAACCCCTCAAGGGCTCAGCGTGCATTTATCACCTTCTAGGCTGGAACTTTTGTTCTACAGCTGAGGGTGTATTGGGAAGTGCTTCATGGCGTGAAGGGCTGAGTTGAGAATGTCTGGAGAAGGGCATACCCTGGAGGTGAAGAGGTGTAATTGCACCAGAACTGCATTTACTAACGGTTATTCCTTTTTAGAGGGACTGAAGGGCACATATGTAATGTGAAGTACCTGTGTAAGGTGATGTCATAAGCAAAGTGGGGTTATGTTGCCAGACATTCCTGCTAGGGTGTTTGGCTGTATATGTGTAATCCTGTGATTTCATCTGTGATGCCTTTAGGGGCTGTAATTGCAATGCATTCTAATGATCCACAAATATGCTGAGTACTGTCATTCTAAAGTGTGCTTAAACATGTATTCTTGCTGCTGCGCTTAAGTGAGGAACAACCCAGACTGTTAGCCCTGAATATGTAGGGGTGCATACTGTATGGTCAATATAAGATGCTCAGTCAGGGTTATGTGTCACTAGGGCAGGTGAACCTATTTTTAATGCGTGTTGAGGTAATGGGGTGGGTCGCCACTGGGATGGTGCCAGTGCGCAGGGACCTCGCTCCAGGTTACGTTCAACTAACTGCATTGGGGGCAAGATGATGTGCATACATGGGAGTGGTGGTACTAGACCCCACCACCCCCTTCGGGAGGGGTGGAGATGTTACGCAATGTCACAAAGTAATTCCAAAAGCTTATGTATATTTGTAAATTGGTGCATAGTATTGAGTAGTGTGTGTGTTTAATAAATGTACTCTTACTTTTATAAAGCAAAGTACAGACTGGACAATCAATTATTGAGTGTTATTTCTGCGCACCTGCAAATGGCGATTACTAGCCCACACCACCTCCCTTGAGTAAGCCTCAGACTGCTCTGCAACGCTACCCTCTGAGAGTCAGGCGCTACAATTGGGTGTTTGGTTCCCAGTGAAGGACAAATGTAGTCATGTTATTTGTGCAGGCCTCACAGATGCTGCCTTGTTCTCCAACAGCTTCACACACTGCCTCTGAGATAGGCCTGTCTGCTCGTGCTACGTTACCACAGGGTTGAGCAGGGGTTATCAAAGGGTGCAGCCCCCTTACTCTGACTTAGGAAGAAGGGTCCCTACTTGGACATTGGCGCCAGCCACTGCCAACTAGAGATCTCCATTTCTAACAATGGTGATTCGGCTACAGTGAATGATAACCTTTCTAGTTTCTCAATACGCAGCATTGTATATTTGGCTCCCCTTTGTGCCATTTCTGTCTGTTTATCAGTTAGATTGTATTCTGAAAACAGAGACATGGTGTTTATAAAACGCCAGGGCACATAGCCTGCACGCAAAGGACCTGATTCACAGAACTAACTTACGTCAAAAACGTAAAGTTAGTACTTTTTGGTATTCACAGAATACACTTACTCATTTTAGTATTCACAGAATGAATTTACTCATTTCGGTATTCACAGAAGTTAGTAGTCCTAACTTTAGGACTCCTAAATGCCTTCTGTGAATTCGAAGTCTTAAAGTTAGATTTTTCTCAGTTTAGGAGTAGTAAAGTTAGGAGTCCTAACTTTACTATTCCTAAACTGAGAAAAATCTAACTTCAAGACTTTCGGTATTCACAGAAGGCATTTAGGAGTCCTAAAGTTAGGAGTCCTAACTTTACGACTCCTAAACTGAGAAAAATCCTAACTTCAAGACTTTCGGTATTCACAGAAGGCATTTAGGAGTCCTAAAGTTAGGAGTCCTAACTTTACTACTCCTAAACTGAGAAAAATCCTAACTTTAAGACTTTCGGTATTCACAGAAGGCATTTAGGAGTCCTAAAGTTAGGACTACTAACTTCTGTGAATACCGAAATTAGTAAGTTCATTCTGTGAATACCAAAATGAGTAAGTGTATTCTGTGAATACCAAAAGTACTAACTTTACGTTTTTGACGTAAGTTAGTTCTGTGAATCAGGCCCTAAGATTGTAGCGTCCAGCTTAGCATTATAATAGAACGTAGCTGAGATTGCCCGTGTTGTAACAAGGCCAAGTCTTGTTCTAATATGTCGATTGCCGAAGACACAATGTTGCCTAAGGAGTAAATCCTGGAGGTCAAAGTTGTTAACCCATTATCCACTACAGCTAATGCCTTTTCTAAGTTAATATGGTCTATTTCCCGTATTCTTTCTGCGGCCTCCTGTTGGGATATTTTCCAGTTTTCATTATAATAGGCATAAATTACGGCATATATGAAACGTTTTTGACGTGTTTTCCTAGGGCCTAATAAAAAATCCCTAAGGTCTACATCAGGTGTGAGTAAGGTCAAGTGATGTTTCACTTCTGTGAGTGTTGAGGTCTCCAGCCAATCAAGGCATAACTTCCCAAAACTATAGGATGTCACTACCCCTGGGTGTTGTCTCTGTACATAGCGTGTATCTGGCCTATGGATACTAAACCCTTCGGTTGTATTCATAAATCTCTGTTGACAGGTGTTTGTGTCAATGGGCCAAATCAGCCATTACGTCCAATCAGGATCTGATCTGTTGTACTGGAGAATGTCATCTAATCCTACCCCTTGTGTAGTTGGATTCTGCCCCCCACCCATCTGTGATGGTGGTGGAAACCCGGGTGTGTTCATTTCCTTGTTCTTGCACAGTTTCATTCAGAAATATAATCTGCTGTGGAATGAGGCATGCTCTAAATAGCGCTTCTGTTCCCTGGACCTGCCAGTCCCCAGAACCCCAGATTGATTTTAAATCTATTGTGTCCTTCCACAGGTCAAAACCCTGTGTAGACAACTGGGCCATAAAGGAAGCAGAGTAAATCTGTTTGGTGTTAGTTAACATAATTTTCTGTGCTGATGTTTTTGCCACTTTGTAATAAAATGACTTTGGGTCTGATGTATTAAACCCTGAAAAGTATGTGAATTTCTGTGCAAAGGTTTGCGAACTACCTTTTGGAGGTGTTGGGCAGTGTTCCCACTGGTGGTATTCAAATACATTTCTAGGTGTTATAGATTTGTGCAAGAAATGATGACCATAATGTTGGTAACAGTACAATGTATCATAGTCTGAAGTACCTTCTAACATTTCATTGTTCGGAAATGCAGCAGTTTTTTCTAAATCAGACATCATAGCATTTACAGTTTCAGTGTCCCAATCATCAGAAAATGTACTGGAGGTAATGATATCACTTAAAGAAATTTTAAATACATGTTTAAGCTTTAAAAGTTCAGTCAGACCGAATATATCATAATCAATCTTGTCCCATACTATACCGTCCGGTATAGGAACTGCTGTGATGTTCACTGAAGACAAGTCTCTTGGTTCACGATGTGAAGACTGATGTGGTTTTAAAATCAAATTGACTCTTTGGGCTGTAGAGCTCTGCTGGAGGTATCGTCCATTAATAAGCATACTGAAAGTTATAATTAAACCTAGCCAGAAAAGAAAAAATAGAATCCCAGTGATATACCATAGTTCTATCCAAGGTGACACCAGATAAGTCTTTCTAAAAAAGTGCAAAAAGTCAATGAGTTTCTGTTTGTGTGATTTTTTGGCTGGCGTCGTTTCCGGCTCGCTTGGATCCAGTGAAAACGTATTTAAGTTCATGAAATAGCCAGAAGCAGTTCGATCAATTGTTGGAATTGCATCGGGATTTGTTGAAATCGGATTTTGCTCTTGACAAGGCATGTTGACGTAGATGTCTGTAGTCGGTCTGATTGCAACTTGGTTGTTTAGTTGATTTTCTTCTTGTTGCAGTGGAACGAGTTCCATAGCATTGTTGCTTAGTCCTTCAGTCCGTACAGGTGGCTCTTCAAACGTGATGAGTCTTTCTGTTTGGACTTCTTGGATTGTAGCGAGAGGAGGGCGTCTGCTACTGTGGAGTCCACGAGGCCTACTGTTTAGTATCGGCCACATAGTGTGGTTTGATTAGGTCAATTGAGACAAATCTTTTCTCCTTTTTCCCAACAAGAGGGGGCAGAACTACAGTTCTTGTGCCTTGGATTGCTAGGACCGGTACAGCTGTTCTGTAGGATGGTCCGAATTCTTTCTTGTCTGCAATCTTCTCTCTGACCAGATCTCCAACTTTTGGGATCCAGACAGGTCTTGCCGTTACTGCCTTGACTTCCTCAGTGGTGGTCTGTTTTAAGTGGACGTTGCTTTGGTTTGTCCAGGATTCATTTAGATCCTGTAAAACAGCCAAACGATCATGGATATCAAATGGTTTTTCATCCGCCACTGTGCCTTCACAATCAAGATCAGGTACCCACATTCTTGTCCCAAATAGGACCTCGTAAGGAGTGACACCCCCTAGAGAGCTTCTTGGCTGATTATTTATTGCTCATTGTTCCCCCTTATAAGTGATTGACCCATCTACCACCCTTGCCTAATACCCTAGCTGTTAAAGATTGCTTTAAGTCACAGTTTTTCCTCTCCACAACGGAATTTCCCTCAGGATGGTACGGAGAGGAGTACCGCAATGCCACGCCCATTCCTTCCATGGCCGCTTTGTAAGCCCGAGAGCTAAACGCCGGGCCACGGTCAGAATGTATCGTGCCAACTGTGTATGTGCCGATAAAGACTCCCAAATCTTTTATAACAGTTCGAGCGTCAGCGGAGCACTGAGGCCAGACCTCGAGGAAACTTGAGCTGGAAGTACACGAACGGACAACCTAATGCTGTCTAATAATGGTATCTGTACTGGACGTGTTGCGGTGGACCCTTCCATCTGCTTGCAGATGTCGCAGTTCCAGACATAGGAGGTCATTACGATGGCGGACGGAAAAAAAAACTACCGCCATGGTAGCGGGAAAACACCGCCCGCCGCTACCGCGGGAAAACCGACGGCTAGATTAGGATCCCCAGCGGTAAAACCCCAACCGCGGCGGAAAGGAGACCCGAGAATCCGCCGTACGCCTGCGGAAAGGCCCCAAACCCGTCCGCGGCGGTCGGAGTCGCAGCGGAAACAGGCCAAACGCCCGCAACCACAGCGGAGACATCGCCATCAAAATTATGATATTCCCGACATCCCCGCAGTGCAGTGCGCTGTTTCCGACCGCCGCGGTCGACAACAGTGAAGAATCAGTGAGACGGCGGAAGCGCCATAGCCGAGCCACCACTACGGACGCTCCGTCAAAAAAATGGCGGTCGCTAGAAAAACACACAACATGGCCACAAAGTGCACCAACCATACAAGGCATGCACCCAAAAATAGCTAACACAGCCCAAAGACACACCCCCATGTGAAACTCCAAAACTACAAATCCCAGGTACACACACACACCACACCTGCAACCAATACCCCATCCTGACACACCCACAGACACCAGTATAAATCCAGCCCCCAACAGACCACAATCCTTTGCAAAACTCCACAACTGAGGGGACATCCACCACAGATGACAGGAGAGGCAAATCTGCACAACACACACACATCACCACCACCACCATCACCACTTTCACACCTGCACCTCTAACACCTTTGCACAGCACACACCATACACATCACAACCACCACTACCACACCCAAACCTGCACCCTAAACACCTTGACACATCACACACCATGTCACCACAGAGAATGCCCATATTCACTGAGAGTGAGTTGAGGGTCATGGTCGATGAGATAATCAGGGTAGAACCACAATTGTTTGGTAACCAGGTCCAACAGACACCACTAGCAACAAGGACGCAAATGTGGAGAAGGATAGTAGAGAAGATCAATGCAGTAGGGACCGTGCCACGCAATAAAAATTAAATCATGAAGAGATGGCACGATCTGAAGGCAGTGGTCAAAAAGAGGAGAGCCAAGAACCATGAGCTGGCTCAGAGGACAGGCAGTGGCCCTCCCGTTCCACTCAAAACATTCACTGAATGGGAGGAGAAGGTGCTTGTCATTCTACATCCAGAGAGTCTCTCAGGAATACCCGGGGGAGTGGAGGCTGGTAAGTACAAACAAATGCCTAACATCACACAAATGTACTGTCTTGCCCTATTACAAAATAATACCTCCTAGGTACAAATTCATTCATGTGCACAACACTACCCCCAACACATCTCTCACAGATACAACAGACACTCCCCCTGAAGCCCCCAAAGGTAGTTAGCAACATCACCATGGGTACATGTGTACATGCTGCCAGCACTACAACTCCCACCAGGCCCCCTTGTCCCACAGCTGAGCAGGATGTAGCCCTCCCCCACCCAGAAGCAAGCCTCAGCCATTGTGTGCTACACCCTCACCTAACAGGTAGGTAGCCATCTTCACAGGGAGGTGGGTGGGTGTTTGGGAGGCCTGCACTACAACTCCCACCAGGCCCCCTTGGCCCACAGCTGAGCAGGATGGAGCACTGCCCCCACCCAGAAGCATGCCTCAGCCATTGTGTGCTGCACCCTCACCTAACAGGTAGGTTGTCATCTTTACCGGGAGGTGGGTGGGTGTTTGGGAGGCCTGCACTACAACTCCCACCAGGCCCCCTTGGCCCACAGCTGAGCAGGATGGAGCCCTGCCCCCACCCAGAAGCATGCTTCAGCCATTGTGTGCTGCACCCTCACCTAACAGGTAGGTAGCCATCTTCACCGGGAGGTGGGTGGGTGTGTGGGAGGCCTGCACTACAACTCCCACCAGGCCCCCTTGGCCCACAGCTGAGAAGGATGGAGCACTGCCCCCACCCAGAAGCATGCCTCAGCCATTGTGTGCTGCACCCTCACCTAACAGGTAGGTAGCCATCTTCACCGGGAGGTGGGTGGGTGTGTGGGAGGCCTGCACTACAACTCCCACCAGGCCCCCTTGGCCCACAGCTGAGCACGATGGAGCACTGCCCCCACCCAGAAGCATGCCTCATCCATTGTGTGCTGCACCCTCACCTAACAGGTAGGTAGCCATCTTTACCGGGAGGTGGGTGGGTGTTTGGGAGGCCTGCACTACAACTCCCACCAGGCCCCCTTGGCCCACAGCTGAGCAGGATGGAGCACTGCCCCCACCCAGAAGCATGCCTCAGCCATTGTGTGCTGCACCCTCACCTAACAGGTAGGTAGCCATCTTTACCGGGAGGTGGGTGGGTGTTTGGGAGGCCTGCACTACAACTCCCACCAGGCCCCTTGGCCCACAGCTGAGCAGGATGGAGCACTAGTCCCACTCATAGGCATGTGACGTCTGTGCAGCCGCACATGACACCATGCCACTTAGTCCACAGTCACCAACACAAATAATGCAAAACAGTTGTGTTGTAGTCACCATGCACAAGTCTCTGTTCAAAATTGACCCACATTGTGTACACTGTGCCAGGCATCACACACTGCAACACTAACAACGATCATGCTGCCCTGCAGCAGTGTCTGGCCGTTTGTATGGCAAAGTGCAAATCACCCATGTCATACCACAGTGTTGCAATGTAAACAGTGGAAGTGCAGTGCACCCAAAAACTACACTGCAGCTGGGACTCACAATGCTAAACTAAGCAGAACCCAAATGTCCTGCAACACACCCAGCTACCACAGTGCTGCACTGAATTGCAGAACAGCACCTTGTCTGAATTAAATTGTCAAAGGTGTCTTGTTTGGACCACCAATGTGTGTATGCATTGACAATGTTCACATCTCACACTGTCTGTCTGAACAGTGCTGGTATAGTCTGGCCCCAAAACCATACATTGTCTGCACAGGGCTGAGTACATCTCACACACACACCACTGTTGACCACAACATGTCAGTGTATGGATGCCCTGGAACAACTGCTACACCAGTACTGGGCTCATGTTCTCAGGTCCACAAATACCATGAAACCATGACAGTGTGGAAATGTATGCTGGGTGAGATCTACACCCTGCTGTATGTCACCACTGTGCTACGAGACCATACCCCTTGCCCAATTGTGCCTTCAAATGTCGGGGGAGTGAACCCTACAGCCAGATAGCTGGGACAACAGTGATGGGGGCTATACCCCATGCCCAAATGTAATCTGAAATCAATGGGTACAAAAAGCCACACACACATCATGCTCACCACACGCACATTCCATCCAAAGATTCCTACCAAGTCACATAGCCATGTCATTGCTCACCGTCGCCTCAAACGGCAGTTAGCCATCTTCACAGTGAGACGGTGCAGTGTGTTTGGCTATCCGTCCCACAAAATGCAACATGCATGCTGTCCCACCACTATGGAGGATGGGACACTACACCCCCAATAAGAAGCATGTGGCAGGCAATGTATGCTACCCACCCAACTCACAGGTAGGTAACCGCATCTCACAGGTCGGGGTGTGTGGGGCTGGGAAGCTTGCACAACAACTCACACGGGCCCACCTGACCACCAGCACACAAGACCCATCACTTCCTGGCACCAACATGCATGTGTCAGTCATTGCAATGTACACTGCAAAAGAACTGGCATGTGGACATATCATGCTGACTTGTCCCACACTGGACCAAGATGGAAGCCCTCATCCTACACACACGGAGAGGTCTCACAAATACAAGGAAAATACAGCAAGCACAACATATCTACAGCCACAACATGCAGCCAGATATGCATTTTAAAAACATGTTGGCATAGGACACCAGGCCTCTCAATGCACAACTGCACACCCAGATAGCATTGGCAACTATAGTGTGCACACACCTAAGAAAATGAAACTGTGACAGCAACCAAAGTGTGAATGACTGAAACACATGTCGATGGAACTCCGAGCACAACCATGCACACCACTACATGCCATCTGACAGTAGCAGTGGACCAGACCACATAGGATCTAATTAAAGCACACTTAAGCATGTCTGGAATTGCAAATACAGATATCTACACCACATTGAAAAGGTATGCATGAAACTACAATGCTCACTCACTGTGCAGAGAGAACCGCTAAAAGGGCTCTACAAGTGACACATACGCGTAAATGGATGACATATGATTGATCAATAACAGGATGCCAACATGAGACTGTCAATGTCAAAAAATTATATTGTGCATGTCATGTCTTGACAACTCCCAATATGGACAAGTAATGTATGTACCACAACAGCTTGTAATGCATCACTGGATGTCGGTCAATGCTAATTTGTACAGTGAACAACTGCTGGATGTACAAACAGTTGATGTAACACTGCTAACACAAACTTTGATGGGTGCAACACAATGACCATTTCTCATCTGACCCACAGGTGACCTAGAACTCACTGCAGAGGATGACACCACCCTGCAGAGCCAGTCCCCCCCGGAACAGAGACAACTGGATGAGGACTCCCTGGATACATTGGATGAGGAGCTCCACGCTGGCCCATCTGGTGTGGCAGGCCTCAACCAGTCCCAGGCACCCATTGTCCCCCAACCACATCAGCTGCAGCCCCTGACCATCCTCTGACAGCTGCTGTCACGGCCTGTGTGTCAACCACCACTACCACCACCACCACCACCACAGCTGGCCGCAACACCCTCCCTGCCCCAGGGGTTGAGCAGCCCACAACATCGACTGCGGAGGCCAGGGAGAGGATGCAGCGGGCCAATGTGAGGACCGGACAGGACCGTGGCAGCAGTGCAGCTGGTCGGGACAGGCTCATGCAGAGGGGGACTGATCCTGGGACGGAAGCCCTGGGCCACATCGACAGAGTCCTTGGGGCATACCAACAGGCCCAGGGACGAATGGGCCGTTTAAAGGAGGAATCTCGGGAGCACCTCCTGCTGCTGAGGTCCATGGACACACGCATGGGACAGATTGTGTACCTCTTGGGGCAGCTAGTGGCGGTTCTGAGGGACAGGCAAGCGCAACAATCTACCCCTCTGCCTCCCCCGTTGGGCAGCAGGATGACACTACATCATCCTCCCCTGCGTCCACAGAGGGGGTGAGTCCTCAGACACCACTGCCCCTGCAGCAGTGGCCCCTCCAGTGAAGCGCAAGAGGGGCCGTCCACGGAAAGGCCAGGGGGACTCACGTGCCCAAGCACATGCCAAACGCTAGTCCCCGAACCAGCCATGATGGCAGACCACTGCACCACTGCATTGACCTTTTGGACTATCCTTCACCACACTGCCATGTGAATGGCATCCATCTGTTGGACTGGGTCTCCACATCATTGTGGGGACTACTCAAGTATCACATTTACCATGACTGTCAACTCACTTCTTCAATTCCCCCTTCACATTTTCTCCACCCTTGCATGTCACAGTTGTAAATAAATACACCTTACACACATGTTGTTGTGTCTGCTCCATCTTTAATACAGGATGTGCAACCTTCACTGTGTAGGACATGGTCCAGGGAATGGACTGTAGGTAACAAGTGAGATGCTGAAGGGACCTAGGGAAAACCGCAGAACAAGAGTCACTTGTATGGGTGTGGCATTGCACACATCACACAACACTTGTCAACAAGGTACTCAGATCTAAAAACTTTACACAGAGCAACAGTCACCATAGAGACAATCTGTATCACACTAACCAATCACACATACATTGGCAGGCAGCAATGAGTCAACACCAAGCTGCAGTCAGCAAGCTCACATACACCCACACAGCAACAGCAACACCATCAGACCATTTCGTCCCTTCTACATCGTCACTCACCTTCAAGTGAAGTAGCGGGTGATGAGCTGTCGACGCATGTCGACCCCTTCCTCCTCTCCACTGCCCTCGTCACTGGATCCGGCTTGATTTGCAGGCGGCGGCCTTGGCTGCTCATCATCGTCATCCAGGATCAGGGGTATTGCCTTGCGAATGGCCAGGTTGTGGAGCATGCATGCCACCACTATCTGACACACCTTCCCTGGCGAGTACATAAGGGCCCCCCAGTACGGTCCAGGCACCGAAATCTTGATTTCAGGAGACCAAATGTCCGTTCTATCACACGCCGTGTCCTCCCATGGGCATCATTGTATCGCACATCAGCTGGCGTGACGGGGTTCCGCAATGGGCTCAGCAACCACGGGCGGTTTGGATATGCCGAGTCACCTGGGTGTGAGAGACACAGATTAAACTTGCAGTCCCAAAATGCAACACAACAGCATGTCACACACACACACCACTCTAATCCACTATGCATACTCACCCACAAGCCATGCACGCTCAGGAAGCAGATTGGCCATCAACTGAGGAACGATGCTGCTGCGCAGGATGTGGGCATCATGGGCTGAACCGGGAAACTTGGCACACACGTGTGAGATGATCATGTCCGCCAGGCACACCACTTGTACATTTACCGAGTGTGAATGCTTCCTATTGCGGTAAACCTGTTCACGTGCCTGTGGTGGCACAAGCCCAACATGTGTGCAATCAATTGCACCAATGACATGGGGGATATGTCCAAGGGCATAGTAATCGCCCTTCACAGCCACCAACTCAGGCCCCCTGGGAAAATGGATATATCTGTCTTTGTACAGCATCATGGCCGACAGGACATCCCTCAGCACCATGCTGAACATCGGCTGTGACATCCCGCCTGCACTTGCGACCGTGTGCTGGAATGAGCCCGTTGCAAAGAAATGCAGGCATGCCATCACCTTAGATGTTGCGGTGAAAGCTGTTGGATATGTCCGACGTGGCTGCAGGTGGGGCTCCAACATGGCACATAGGTTCTGCATGGTTTGTCGGTACAGCCTGAATTTGCGGATTATCTCCTCATTCTCCATGTCTGCCAGGACTGTGAACGGACGATGGATATTGGGCCTCCTCCTCCTAGGACAGATCACAGTGCACAGATGTCAATGCAGAAGACCATGAAATGTGCATCACATCAATTTCTTCTACAGACACATTCCCAAGTCTTACAACATGCACCATTAACCGACAGGGCACTTCACAAGTAGGTTCACATCAGGCACACTACTCGTACACCTGTCCCCTTACCAGCAGCAATTATCTGTGCACCCCTCCGGCTCATTCGCATGCACAGTGTGATATACTAACAGATATGGGTGCATACCTGTGAGTATGACCCCCAGCATATGTTAATAATTGCAATACTACCCGAACACACCATGTTGCTGGCCCTGATACACCTCCCAACACAGGTTGCACATGGCACACATCAACTGCACACTGACCACCGGCTGAGCGTGGGGGACACATGTGTGCATGTGCATTGGACAATGTGCCAGTTGCTGATGCCCCTAGTCCAGTCAATGAGATGACATTGTGCGTTACATTGCACACACAGACAGTGTCCATTATCTCCATATGCTATGCAACACATTTACTGGACAGTCTACATTTCATTACACAGCACATGTGACATGTGCGAGTGTATGTGCCCATGCAATGTATTGGCGACCCATATATGGTATGTGTTGGTGACGTGGAGTGACATGTCCCTTTTGTGCATTTGCCCTCTTGAGGACCCTTCAATTGTTGAGACCCTGGGCACTGTACATGTTGGCCTATGTAGAGAGCTGGAGGACACGTTAGGTGCAGTACAGCTACTCCACAACTCCATTAACGCTCACTCCAGGCACTGTCTGGCAGACATGGCAGTGCCTACCGCCTGGCCACTGAGGTGTGGCACCGCCCATAACCCATGCACGATCGCGGGAGACACCGCCAGATATGTATGTGACAATAGCGGTCACCATGCACGCTACCCAAATCACGGTCACTCCAGGCACTGTCTGGCAGACATATGGCGATGCCTACCGCCTGGCCACTGAGGTGTGGCACCGCCCATAACCCATGCACGATCACGGGAGACACCGCCAGATATGTATGTGACAATAGCGGTCACCATGCACCGCTACCCAAATCACGGTCACTTCAGGCACTGTCTGGCAGACATATGGCGGTGCCTACCGCCTGGCCACTGAGGTGTGGCACCGCCCATAACCCATGCACGATCGCGGGAGACACCGCCAGATATGTATGTGACAATAGCGGTCACCATGCACCGCTACCCAAATCACGGTCACTCCAGGCACTGTCTGGCAGACATATGGCGGTGCCTACCGCCTGGCCACTGAGGTGTGGCACCGCCCATAACCCATGCACGATCGCGGGAGACACCGCCAGATATGTATGTGACAATAGCGGTCACCATGCACCGCTACCCAAATCACTGTCACTCCAGGCACTGTCTGGCAGACATATGGCGGTGCATACCGCCTGGCCACTGAGGTGTGTCACCGGCATGGACCATGCCCCTGCAGCCAATGGGAAACAGCCTCGTGGTAGCCTGATGCGAGTTTGAAAATCGAGGTAGGCGTGCACCACCCCCGCGGAGGCGGTCACTGGAGGCATTTAAAAGATGCACCACCGCGGTAGCGCGCACATGCATCCTACGGTGTGTCACCGGCATGGACCATGCCCCTGCAGCCAATGGGAAGCAGACTCGCGGTAGCCTGATGCGAGTTTGAAAATCGCGGTAGGCGTGCACCACCCCGCGGAGGCGGTCACTGGAGGCATTCAAAAGATGCACCACCGCAGTAGCACGCACATGCGTCCTACGGTGTGTCACCGGCATGGACCATGCCCCTGCAGCCAATGGGAAGCAGACTCACGGTAGCCTGATGCAAGTTTGAAAATCGCGGTAGGCGTGCACCGCCACCGCGGAGGCGGACATTGGATGTATTTGAATGAGGCAGACCTGGTACACCAATTGCAGCACCCTGGGACCACTGACACAGCCCCAGGGGCCTATATATGTGTGGGAGGGTGCACCACATTCCCACAGCTACCAGGGACTGCTGACTGACAACCCTCCACCTGCTGCTGCTGCCTCAAGGGACTGCTGGCTGCCACCCTGCACCTGCTGCTGCTGCTGCCTCAAGGGACTGCTGGCTGCCACCCTCCACCTGCTGCCTCAAGGGACTGCTGGCTGCCACCCTCCACCTGCTGCCTCAAGGGACTGCTGGCTGCCACCCTGCACCTGCTGCCTCAAGGGGCTGCCACCCTGCACCTGCTGCCTCAAGGGACTGCTGGCTGCCACCCTGCACCTGCTGCCTCAAGGGACTGCTGGCTGCCACCCTGCACCTGCTGCTGCTGCCTCAAGGGACTGCTGGCTGCCACCCTGCACCTGCTGCTGCCTCAAGGGACTGCTGGCTGCCACCCTCCACCTGCTGCCTCAAGGGACTGCTGGCTGCCACCCTCCACCTGCTGCCTCAAGGGACTGCTGGCTGCCACCCTGCACCTGCTGCCTCAAGGGGCTGCCACCCTGCACCTGCTGCCTCAAGGGACTGCTGGCTGCCACCCTGCACCTGCTGCCTCAAGGGACTGCTGGCTGCCACCCTGCACCTGCTGCTGCTGCCTCAAGGGACTGCTGACTGCCACCCTCAACGTGCTGCTGCTGCCACATGTCCATTGTGATGTCGAGGACTCAGAAGATCCGTGCCAGTCCCTTCACCAGTGAGGGGCTTGGGGTCCTGGTAGACGGGGTGCTTGCACAGTACCCAAGGCTTTATGGCGGCCCTAATGTCGTGGTAAGTCTCCCAGACTGTGAGTGAGAGTGCAGGGTGTGCACACGTGGGGTGGAGGTGCTTCGGTATGTGTCAGTGGTTGTGGGGCTCTGACATGCACTGCCTATCATGTTTACTACAGCGGGAAGGGCTTGGTGGGCTCTTTCACACGTTACCCTGCATGCCTATCCTGAGTAGAGGGACATGTCCTGTAGTGTCAGCCATACAGTGCAGCTGCATTTTGGTGATGCAGGAGTCTGGCCAGTTAGCGTTTGTGTGAATGGCTGTGTTGCTCCCAATTAACCCACTCAGTGTCAGTCGACCTGCCCTGCACAGTCCCCACCGAATGCCACATGTCCACATCACTGCATGTACAGTGTGTACCATGTGTGTTTGGCTCACGCCTCTTCATCTAAGTCCCATCTCTGCCATGTAGATTGCACAGGAGCAGGAGTGGGGGAAGGGTGTGTGTGTGACAGTTGTTGTCACTCTATGTGAGTTCCAAGACACAGTGAGGCTTTCACAGGGCTAGGACACTTAGGTCTGCGCAGTGTTGGACACAGTGAGTCCAACAACATGACACATGTTTTGCTATCTTCTCTATGTGTAGTTGTAGGTAACTGCAGACAGTAGCTGCAGGCAGACTACACGTTGCTTGCTGTGTTGGCATCCTGCATGTGAATGGGATGTGGAGGTACTGTGTCCACCATCGAACATGCATGCCTGTACGTCTGATTGACCAATGACATTGCATCATGTTCAGAGCAATTGTTGGCTATGTGACAGTTGTAGCTGGAGTTTTGGATGAGTCACTGTCGTGCTACTGCATTTTCGTTGTGTTGTTATTGTGCACTGTGTCACTGGAACATCACCCCTCTTGTCTCCCATGCCTGCAGCTGAAGGTCCACCAGCGTAAAGCCGTGTGGAGGGCCATTGCCTCCAGAGTCCGGGATCTGGGTGTGTCAAACCGAAGGCGCACCCACTGTCATAAAAGGTGGGACGACATCTGCCGGCTGAGCAAGAACGTGGCCGAGATGACGCTGGGGCTGCTCCCTCGGACTGGCAGGTTGGCTAGGCGCAGCATGACACCACTAATGGCCCGCATCCTGGCTGTCACACAACCTGAGCTGGACAGACGACTGAGGGAGCATCAGCAGCGAGCCAGGGGTGAGTATGTGTTGCAGGCTGCCTTTGGCTGGGAGTGGGTGCATGTGTCTACAGAGTGTGCAAATTGTCAGCTGTGTGACGTTGGTTGTGTGGTGCAATGTTTTGTGAGTGGCCTCTGTGCTGGGTGTATGTGCCATGCTTTTGCACAAACGGCGCTTCATGAAGTGAGTTTTAGCACTGTGCATCTCTCTTACATTTGGAGTTGTGGCCTTCAGGTACCTTCTGCTGTGGGGTAGTGTGTGAATTCTGATGGATGGTAATGCCAGTGTTCCAACTGTGAATGCGTTTCAATGAATGCGTGCAATTCCAGACCTCAGATGTCTGCCAGTCAGACATCTGAGGCCAATGTGCAACAGTAGATGTGCCCATGGACTCGATATGGTGGATGGCATGTGTGCAGGGTCATTGTGGGCTGGTATGTTGTAGTCTGTGTGGTCCCCTACTGCTCCACACATGTAGGTGATGTGCACCATGTCGTGGTGTTCATCCTTGCCAACATCGGGACAGTGTGTGTGCACAGGCCATTTTGGGGCTGTGTCTGATGTGAGCCAACTGCAGGATGGTGTGCTGTGTGAATCACCTGGGGCACTTATGGCAGGGCGTGTGGCGGACATGCACCGTTGTGTCGAAATTTGGGTGTCAAGATATATGTGTGCACAGGGTGGCATGCAATGTGCTGCACACCTCTTTCTAGGATGCAGATGTATTGGCACGTGTTAGTTCTGTTGATGCCACTCATCTCACAGTACTTCTCTCTCCTATGCAGCAGCTCCCGTATGTGCAGAGGGAGAGGGGATGGACACCAGTGGTGAGGCTTCCACTGCAACAGCCGCACCGGAGCTGACTGACACAGATGTGACCAGCGCCGAGGAGGGGGACAGGAGTCTGCTAGAGGATTCACAGCTGGAGACACAAAGCTCTACCTCATCTGATGCCAGCGGTGACACATCCATGTTGGGGGCTACAGGGAACGGGGACTCTGCCTCCTCTTCCGCCACACAGCATCCAGTGCCCAGCCTCCCTTCAACCTCCACTGGTGCTTCCCGTGTCCGCACGAGTAGGAAGGGAAGAGTCACCTTCACCCCAGGCACAGCTTCCCCAGCCCATGTCAGCCCTGCTGCCCTCAGTGCAGAAGCAGTCGAGCTATTGCGCCAGCTGTGTGTGGGGCAGACAGCACTTCTCAATGCCTTCCAAGAGCACGACAAAAAGTTGGGGCAGGTTATAGCTTTCATGGAGGGCTTACATTCCGACGTGGGTGGGCTACACCGCACTGTGCAGTCCTTGTCATCAACTGTGACAGCAGCCCTGCAACAGGCACATAGTCAGGAGCGGCTCCCAGCACTCGGTCCGGCCCCATGTCACTGTGCACCTCTGATGACAGTGACAATGCCCAACGGACCCCAAAGTCCCGATACAGAACCCGCAGCACACAGGAGCAGCAGCAACCCAAGCGTACTAGGGCACAGACACCATCCCCACATAAGAGTAAGGCCACCCCAGAGCGCAGAGAGAAAAGCCCATCAGGTGACAGCAAGGGCCACAAAGCAAAGAAAAAAGCATCAGGGTCACAGGCCTCACCTTCCTCCCCTGCCAAAGACTCCCCTGTCCCAAAGACGTCTCGCAGAGGCAAAAAGACAGTTTCCACACCCACTGAGAAGGTGTTGCCTGCAAACATTACACAGGATGAGCGCCCCATGGATAATCCATCCTTGACCTCCACTCCCATCCCAAGCCCTGTGAAGCCAGCACGGGAGGACACTGTAGGGGGCAAAGCTGGTGGACAGAGGGAGGCAGGGCGGCGGCAAACACCAGGCAAGCGCACAGCGGGTTCCAGCATGTCCCCAGAGGGGGGTCACCTTCCACACCAGAATCAGCTTTGGTGTTGGGGTCACCTGTTGTGTCTGCCCCAGTTCCCCTCAATCCCCTGACAGGGAAGCCTTTCAGGATCCCCAAGAAGTGGAGAGGCACCCCTCCACAATCTCCGGCACACACTGTGTCTCACCAGGGCATGAGTCCACCTCCCGGGCCACCACCCCACCTGGTCCAAGCAGCCCCCAGCTACCACATGCACAGTTGGCTCTTCCACAGTTGTTACTCCCACTGCCCAGGGTAGTCCGCCAACAGACCCCAACACACAGTCAGCTCCAAGTCCGACAGACAGCCCCATCTGAGTGGTGGTCACCCTCACACACCTGTCTGTCCACAGGGGTGCGTGTGATGCCCATTGTCAGACCCATTACTCTGTTGCTGTGCATGGCATGTTAGAGTTGCATACATTCCCTGTGTAGCTTCTGATGTAACTACTCTGCACATTGTACTTGCCTTGTGTTTCACTGCTGTGTGCCCCCTGCCTGTGCAGCTTCTCATGTACCTCACCTGCACTGTGTCCTGGCCACTGGCCTTGCTGTTCACTGCTGTGTGCCCCCTGCCTGTGCAGCTTCTCATGTACCTCACCTGCACTGTGTCCTGGCCACTGGCCTTGCTGTTCACTGCTGTTTGCCCCTTGCCTGTGCAGCTTCTCATGTACCTCACCTGCACTGTGTCCTGGCCACTGGCCTTGTTGTTCACTGCTGTTTGCCACTTGCCTGTGCAGCTTCTCATGTACCTCACCTGCACTGTGTCCTGGCCACTGGCCTTGCTGTTCACTGCTGTGTGCCCCCTGCCTGTGCAGCTTCTCATGGACTCACTCTGCACATTGGACTGGCCACTGGCCTTGCTGTTCACTGCTGTGTGCCCCCCTGCCTGTGCAGCTTCTCATGGACTCACTCTGCACATTGGTCTGGCCACTGGCCTTGCTGTTCACTGCTGTGTGCCCCCTGCCTGTGCAGCTTCTCATGGACTTAATCTGCACATTGTACTGGCCACTGGCCTTGTTGTTCACTGCTGTTTGCCCCTTGCCTGTGCAGCTTCTCATGTACCTCACCTGCACATTGTACTGGCCACTGGCCTTGTTGTTCACTGCTGTTTGCCCCTTGCCTGTGCAGCTTCTCATGTACCTCACCTGCACTGTGTCCTGGCCACTGGCCTTGTTGTTCACTGCTGTGTGCCCCCTGCCTGTGCAGCTTCTCATGGACTTAATCTGCACATTGTACTGGCCACTGGCCTTGTTGTTCACTGCTGTTTGCCACTTGCCTGTGCAGCTTCTCATGGACTCACTCTGCACTTTGTCCTGCCCACTGGCCTTGTTGTTCACTGCTGTGTGCCCCCTGCCTGTGCAGCTTCTCATGGACTCACTCTGCACTTTGTCCTGCCCACTGGCCTTGCTGTTCACTGCTGTTTGCCCCTTGCCTGTGCAGCTTCTCATGTACCTCACCTGCACTGTGTCCTGGCCACTGGCCTTGTTGTTCACTGCTGTTTGCCACTTGCCTGTGCAGCTTCTCATGGACTCACTCTGCACTTTGTCCTGCCCACTGGCCTTGTTGTTCACTGCTGTGTGCCCCCTGCCTGTGCAGCTTCTCATGGACTTAATCTGCACATTGTACTGGCCACTGGCATTGCTGTTCACTGCTGTGTGCCCCCTGCCTGTGCAGCTTCTCATGTACCTCACCTGCACTGTGTCCTGGCCACTGGCCTTGCTGTTCACTGCTGTGTGCCCCCTGCCTGTGCAGCTTCTCATGGACTCACTCTGCACATTGGACTGGCCACTGGCCTTGCTGTTCACTGCTGTGTGCCCCCTGCCTATGCAGCTTCTCATGGACTCGCTCAGCACATTGGTCTGGCCACTGGCCTTGCTGTTCACTGCTGTGTGCCCCCTGCCTGTGCAGCTTCTCATGGACTTAATCTGCACATTGTACTGGCCACTGGCCTTGTTGTTCAATGCTGTTTGCCCCTTGCCTGTGCAGCTTCTCATGTACCTCACCTGCACATTGTACTGGCCACTGGCCTTGTTGTTCACAGCTATTTGCACCTTGCCTGTGCAGCTTCTCATGTACCTCACCTGCACATGTGTACTGGCCACTGGCCTTGTTGTTCACTGCTGTTTGCCCCTTGCCTGTGCAGCTTCTCATGTACCTCACCTGCACTGTGTCCTGGCCACTGGCCTTGTTGTTCACTGCTGTGTGCCCCCTGCCTGTGCAGCTTTTCATGTAAATACTGTGCATATTGAAATGCCCACTGGCTTTGCTGTTGCCCAAATTTGTTGTGTCAATATGCAAATTGTGAATAAACACAGTTGGTCCTGCAGTAAGTTGTGTCAGTGTCCTTCCTGAATAAAGTTGTTTCTGTGTGTGCATGGTTTACTGTGTCACAGGCTCACTGTGCCACTTCGACATTGCCAATGGGTTGTGTCACATTTCATTTTTTTGCAGGGGTGGGAGGCACTTCATTTCTACATGACTGTGATACTTATGGGTGCAGTGTAGGTGGTTGGCAATGAGGTCTTGTAGTCATCTTCCTTCTTGGCTCATGTTATCTATGGTGGACACATGTCAGGTTTGTGGGCAATGGCAGCACAGGGTGGGTGTTTGGGCACAGGCTTACAGGCAGGCAGGCCAGGGTCATGGGGTCTGTGTGAGCTTCCTTTCTGTGTGCCAATCAGTGTCGGTGTATGGTCATCTTGTGGTGCTGAGTTATCCAGGTCCCATGGCTTACTTCCAATGTGTGCACTTGGGTGGTGGAGAAGTGTATGGTGTGAAGGGGTGACTTTGTTGTGACTGTGGATGTGTGTGCACATGCATTGTCAACTACTGCCATGTGTGACCCTGGTGTGGTGTGCCTGTATGTGTACTTGTTTAGCCCTGTGGTTGTGTTTTGTGCACATGGCAGTATTGTGTGTTGCTGTTGTGGGAGGAGGTATGTGTGACATATCCTACTTGTGCTTGGCTGTCATGTAGTGTGTCACTGGGCCCTGTGTGTTGTGCAGCAGACGTTGTCTTGTCCAGTGTTTGGATGCCTATGTGTGGCTGGTCAGTGTTTGTGTTCAGGGCCTTCCTTACATCCCTGTGCCTAATACATGGGTGTCCTTGCTGTCTACAGGAGTTGTAGCATTGGGGTGACCGTGGTCTGTGTTGACTGACTGTGTCAGCCATCTGTGCTGTGATGGGCTGTGTGTGTTCTCACATGTGTCTTGTCTTGCATGTGCTTCACACATGCTTGATGGTTGTGTCACTGCCCTTCCATTTGTGGGCACCTCACTTTGGCTTTCCTATATGTTGTCCTCCATTACTGCTGGCATGTGGTGTGTGTATGTAGCTGTGAGTCAGGGTGGTGTGTGTGTGTGTGACTTGTCAGGTAGTGTGTGCAGTGAAGTGTTTGGTCCTCATCTGTGTGTGTGTACATTTTGTGCCTGGCCTCAGTGTTCTTGGCTTGTGTGTGAGGTTGTTGTGGTGTGTGTGTGTTGGCTGGGGCCTGGGCTTCTGTGCTATGTGTTCCTTTGCAAAGGGTCCTGCTGTGGCTGTATATGCAGTTGTTGGGACGTGGGGCATGGTGTGGCTGTAGTTGTGTTGTTGTTGTGCAGGAGTGGCACTTGTGAGACACATGTTGTGTCCCTTCAGGAGGTAGCTGGTGTGTTGTGGATGGAGTTGTGGCTCTGTGCAATTTGTACGGTGCCCTTGGCATGCGCTGGCCCTGTGCTCTGCGTTGTGTGCATGGTTTCATGCACACTGACCGCGGCGGTGACGTGACCGGGACATTTGTTCATGTATGCGGTACATGGGTGGGCAGTATGTGGCGCAATGTTTTTGTGACAGGTGGGACATGTGTGTGTGCAGTGATGGCTGTGTGCCTGTCCCCACAGGGGTGTGTGGTGTTTCCATGCGATGTTTTCCCCCCCTGGAGCTGTGTATTGTGTTACTTGCACTGTTGTGTCTGTACGTACCTGCGGAGGCGTCCGCGGCGGTGGATAACTTGCAGGTGGTGGATCATGTACAGCACCGGGAAGGCGTGTAGGGCAGGATCCATCGCGGTGTGTCCAGGGTGTTTCTTTTCTGTCTCCGCTGTGATGTCTCCGCCGTCTTTCGCTGTGCGGTTTCTCCGTCGCGGTGCGCTGCCCTGTTTCCGGCATCGTGATATCTTCGGTGTACGGGACGTCATTCCGCACGGCGGTGTGTGGTGATTGGCTCACTCTGCCGCGGTGGCGGGCGCTGTTCGATGGCGGTCGGCGTCACACCGCGGCGAACGGTAAATGCCTATGTTTTCCATCCTAATATGGCGGGCGTGAAGACCGCTGCTGGCGTGCGGTAAAAGGCATTTTTCCGCACCGCCGCCACCACGGTCGTGCCTCCGCCCGCCATCGTAATGGGCCCCATAGTCTCTAATCTGCCTTCTCATCACGGCCCACCAGTAGCGTTGTTTCAGCAAGGAGACTGTCTCACTAAGTCCCTTATGTACAGAACCTATCCCTTTGTGTGCTGCCACAATTAAGCCTTGCCTACGATCCATATTTGGTATTACTCTATCCCCCACTCCAGGAATCTGAGTATGTGGAATGTTTTGTGCATCTAACTTGTAGGAGTACTTGAGTGGAAATTTCTTTGGTACTGCTGTGCTGCCTTTGCGTGAAGCATTGACAGCTACCATAATCTCGCCGTCTACTCTCGTTTTTGAACGAGTGATTGCAGCTACGGAAGCTGTGCGTACAGCCCCCTTTGCGGCTTCATCAGCCAATGAATTCCCTTCAACGTGAACGCCATCACGCTGTTGACTCAGTGTATGTATCACGTGAGCCCTTGGTAGTTCGTTTTTCAACTCCACTACCTGTTCCCATAGCATTTTATGCTTTATTGGGCCACCTTTTGCATCTTTAAACCCGTTTTGTTCCCAATGATGTAAGTATTCATTGCACAACTGTACACAGTAAAAGGAATCACAAACAATCAGTGTGGGGAATTCGTGTTCGGTATTTACAAGTGCCAGTATCAGTGCTTTTAACTCTGCCAACTGAGCCGTGCAGTCTCCTAGAGATTGCGTTTTAGTGCAACTTGGATGGAACTTTCCATCGTGCATGCGACCTTTAACAATCGCACACGCTGCGCTGTATGCTTGCTTGCTTGCTCCCTATGGCCGGTTGACCAGATCCGTCAGTGTAAATAATATACTCATACTGATCTAGAGGCAAAATCTCATTTGGTAGAGGATATTCTTGTTCGTACTGCAGAAATGCTTGTGTTTTTAAATTTGGATCAAATCTGTATTCAACATCCATTGCAGTAAGAGAATTAGCCCATTGTATCCATCTGGGATGTAAGGCTTTCGCATTTGGAATGCTCGCCTTTGTAACAGCCTCTAAGGCTGGTACTGGGGTCACAACTATTATGCGCTTTCCCTGAGCCAGAGCTTTTTCTTTTGCTACAGCGGTCTGAACTGCTATCAGGATTTTTTCTGTTAAAGTGAAACGCATCTCTGCGTTTGTGTACAGGTGTGATTTGTATGCGATTGGTACTGTTTCGCCTTCATTGAAAGTTAAATAAGTGCACCCGCATTTACCCGCTATTACTCAGATCACTAAGTTGCGTACGTTTACGCGTGTCTGTAAATGTTTAGAAGCTATCATGTCTTCCTGTAGGGAACGCAGGATATTTGTATGTTCCTGTGTCCATTGTCTGACTGAAAAATCAGGTTTGATTAAGTCGTAGAAAGGTTTTACTCTTTCTGCGTAATCCAAAATGTATGTTCGACCAAAATTTAGGAGTCCCAGAATTGATTGTAAATTCTTTAATGATTTTGGAGGTTGGAGCAGCGCACACTTTTCTAAAAGTTAGCTGCTAGGCTTTTCCCTTCACTTGACAGCTCATGTCCTTAGAACAGGACATTGAGATGGGCAATTTTTGATTTTTGAAATTAAATTTATAGCCCTCAGAGGCGAATCCCATAATAATGGTGCTCACCCTGGTCAAGTGCCTCGGTAAGTCATCGTCTGTCAGATAAATATCATCTACATAGGACAATGCTTCTTCATCCAAATTTTGGAGTAACTCTGTTACTCGTGCTGAAAATACCCCGGGGCTATTTTTATACTTTTGGGCTAGTCGACAGAATTGTCCCTGGGACCCTAACGCACTGAATGCGGTCAGATACCTGCTTTCAGGCGCTATATTTTGGCAGAAAAATCCATTTGAGATATCAAGTGTTGTTTTTTATTTTTTCCGCACAATGTTATTCATTAATGCGGCACTGTGTGCATTTTGAACTGCAAATGTCTTTGTGCAACTGTTTAAATGTCTGTAATCCAAAACTAGACGATATGTTTTGTCAGGTTTCATTACGGGAAACAAAGGATTGTTCATAGGTGAAGTGCAATTTTCAATCACCCACTGGTATTCTAGTTGATCTAGGATCTCCCGGACTTGTTTTTTAGCTTCCTGCTTTATAGGGTATTGCCTTTGAGCATTTGGGGAAACTTTTAACGGGATCACGTGGTGGGTTGAATCCTCATCCCAACCAACATGATTTTTGTACAAGGCTGGAGCTAGGGCAACCGCCCACTCCTGCGCATATGCATGTTTTAAATGTATGGGAACGAGGTCGGAAAAGGCTGGAAAAATTACAGTTTCTCCCCTAGGGCACTCCATGACGAATGCTGGCGGCCAGTCTTGTTCTGCTAATAGAATGTCATAACCAGATGACAGATTTTTCCAAAAGTGACCTTTAATTTTCCTGGGCTTGTCCCCTCCAGCCGGAATGTTATCTCATGTAACTTATGTGGGACATTTACCCGAGTATCAGGTGTTTCCACCGTGATATACTCACTCAACTCCGCTGTCACCAGAAATTCCTTCAGGTTCTGGCGAGCTATCGTTACTTTTGCCGCGCTGTCTAGCATCGTCAGAGCCCATTCCCCGTTCAGAAGCTGTGTCCTCAGAATTCTGGGCATGTCTGATCTTGAGACCTGCTACCTTCTTCTTTTTGAACTGAGGTTTTGATTTTTGTTTATCTTCTTTTTTAGGTGCGTAGTCTGCAGCTCGTTGCATGTCTCTGGACTTTGTACGCTCCTCTGACCGTCCTTCCCTCTCGGAGTTTTTTGATGAACCCTGAAATGAACGAGAGGAACGAGTATCAGTATCCTGATACCTGTCAGGTTTTTTAATATTATCCCTATTCCTGAGGTTATACCTCCTTTCAGAGGGCTCCTGTTGAGGAGACCTACCTCTGGATTGAGATCTGCTGTCTTTAGACTTTTGTTGTTTTTTATTTTCCCACTTCTAGGTGTCTGCTTTGTAGTGTCCTTTTCAGAACTGCCCACCAGTTGTGGTTTTAATGCTTTCTCACCTAGACTGTCTCTGCCTAGTTCTGCATATGCAGTTTCAATTATTTTGGGTTTTTCGTGTTGTTGATCTCCTGGACTGAACTCCCTTAGGCGTTGGCGGATCGCCACTGAAGCTGCTTCCCCCTTAATGTTAGCTAGTATTATGGCTGATACCTGATCGAAGTTATTTAGTAACTTCATCCCTAAGTTAAGGGCAGGCTCTGCTCCGTACTCATTTTGTATCTGTCTCAATACGTCAGGTACTAATGCTAATGACGGGATACCATGTGTTCTGGTATATATGGCAGCAATGACTAAACCCCAAGAGGTGCAGTCCTCTACTTGTGGTGTGATCTCCATGGGCAAGCAGATTGTTAGAATTCTCTGTTTTTCATAGGTGGTAGTATTCGGGAATACCGCCTCAAGCTAAGTTATTTTCTGAGCTATCCAGAATGGGATTTGTTAGCGTTTTGCGGGCATTTTGCCCATTACCGCGTGTAATGTTTGAGGAGTAATTTTATTTCCTGTACCTTGAGCTGGAGTACTATTTGCTGCACCTGGTGTAGGTTGTATTGTTAAAGTTCTCATGACGAATTGTGTCAGGTTTCTGTAGATTTTAATAAAATCTCTGTGTTGTATGAGTATTCTGGCTGTGGCATTGTTCCAATGTCAGGATGCGGTGTGTAAGCCGCTAGTATCGGCCATGTGGCCCCATCTCCTCCGAGCGGGCCTAATCTTACTCTTTGTCATACGTGGGGTAGGGCGCCATTAAACCAGTAATGATGTTCCTGGTAAGTGAGTGGAATCTCTGTCCTCAAACGGACAATATTCCCGTGGTGAACTTCCTCTTAAATAGTAGTGAAATGTCTTTGTTATGGCATTTGCTGCTGGGAATGTAACCCATGAATAGAACACCTCTGTTTTGTTTGATTCGTGTGCCTCAATCACGAAAACTACCATGCCACCCCCCGCTTGTAAACCATTTTCTAATAGTCTTAGGGTGACTGTCATTCTGAATTTTGGTGCAATCTGTATTGCATCCTCAGGATCTTCTTCTCCTGTTAAGAAATTCAGGTCCACTCTCTGGTCCCCTGCCTCGGAATCAGGCATGTTTAGAGGAAGAAGTGTTCACAGGGAACTAAGATGAGGTGTTATGCACAATTTAGGAGCTAATTGTCCTTCAAGCTTGATTAACCAACAGCCAATAAATAGTATTCTCGTACTACTCAGCTGTGGCGGAGTTTGTGCCCACCCACTCCAGGCGTCTCTGGGGTTTTGTGAGTAGGTTCTCTGAGAATAGCACGACTGAACTACTCAGATTCTACTGTTAAATAAGTACCAAACCAACGTTGGCGGCGCCATGTCGTGTAGTTCCTATAGTACCCATGCCGGACCTGCATGTTTGGATAACATACACTGTGGGCTTGGTGTTAGACTGGCCCTGTGCACCCTCACTGTATATGTTAGCCGGATTTGCATTAGCTAGCTCACAGTGCCACTAGAATCTCCTCTTATCGGGGAGAGATTAATTTCTGGCAACCTTAGACCATGACAACCCTAATTCCTCAGAATCGTGGAAACAATGTACTACTTTTCGCTCAGTCACTCGTGCTTACTTATTCGGTTTGTCTCAGAGAGTTACACAGAATAAACAGTTTGGGCATTTCAAGAAGTATTTATTCAACAGTTGTTATTCTAGTGTAGAATATATGTGCTGCGGCAATCAGCAGACAATAGCAGAGATATATTATCAGCAGTACGATAAAAGCAAAGGGATAGAACAGTTCTACCATATTGCAATAGTCATGAATACATACATGAATATAAAAAGCATTATGAGAAGTGCGCGTACTCCTACGATACCTAACTAGATGTACCTGAGTGTACCTAGCATATGTGTAGGTCTAAAAGCCTAAGAGGCAAGAATCCTTCTAGGATTTAGTCGAACCCACATACCTGAATAGAGAGAGTGTGGGCTTTTAAAACAGAGTTTGAAAAAGTCTTTGATAGGAGATCAGCATCTCTTTCAGCTGACAAGGAATTGCTTGAACTGCGACAGGGAAACAAAGACATGGTGGGTTATTTAAACACCTTTAGGAGGCTTGTGGCCGAAACCAACTGGCCCCAATCCAAACAAGCGGCAGTCTTCTACCAAGGCCTAAAGGAGGAGCTAAAAGATGTTATTGCTCAAATAGACCCACAACCTCTATCTTGTGAAGACTTAATCGATTTAACATTACGTTTGGATCACTGTCTCAGTGAAAGAAAGGGAGACAGCAAGAGGAAAGAAAAGACGTATTTCCGGTTTGACCGACAAAGACCTGCTGAATCACACCCAGTTATGCCGCATGAACCCATGGAAATAGGGACTGTGCGAGCGTCCCTAACTTCGGAGGAAAGAGAAGGCAGACGTAAGAAAGGGCTATGCCTCTATTGTGGCAAGAAAGGGCATTTCATTCGCGTCTGTTTATCAAGACCCAGAGGTCCTCGATCCGGGGATGGACAAGTCCAGACCATGGTTGGGAGGAAGATGACGAAAAACTAGAGAGCTCGAGACGATGCGAAGGGTTACCCTCGAGCCGGACTAGCATCCCTTCTATAACCCAACCTGACATGTCTGTCAGGATCATTTGTATATCGATGTCCAGATGCGTATTTAAACGGATTGGCATGCGGTGCATGCCATGACTGACTCAGGAGCAACCGGATGTTTTATGGATCAGACAGAGGCCAAAAGACTCGGAATTAACCTGTTGGAGAAGAAGATACCTGAACAGGTCTTTGCGGTGGATGGTAAGTTATTGAAGTCCGGACCGATCTGTCATGTTACCGAGGAATTGTCCATCATCTTTGAATCCAGACATACAGAAACACTGGCGTTTAGCATTGTTCAAGCCCCTCAATATGGGATTATTTTGGGGTTACCCTGGCTACGGAAACACAACCCGGAGATCAACTGGACTGAGATCAGGGTGATATTTAACTCCAGCTATTGTCAAAACAATTGTGTAATGCCATCGGAACAGCCTGCCAGAGCACTAGCCAACATCCAATTCATTGCTACAGCGGCCGAGATAGAGATTACCTTGCCTTCACAGTATCAGGAATTCGCAGATGTCTTCAGCGATGAGATGGCAGAAGTCCTACCCCCACACAGGCAGTACGACTGCCAGATCGATCTCATGCCAGGAGCAGTAGTGCCTTGCGGGAGAATATACGCTTTGACGGAGCCCGAGAATGATCATCTATGCAGTTATCTAGAGAAATATCTGGAATTAGGATTTATCCGACATTCAAAATCCCCAGCAGCCTCTCTGTTATTCTTTATACCCAAAGCAAATGGGGAGTTAAGAACTTGCATAGACTTTCGTGCATTGAACGCCATCACGTGAGGAACCAGTATCCTCTTCCTTTAATTCCCGTACTTCTGGAACAAGTGAAAAAAGCGGTGGCGTATACTAAACTAGATCTCAAAGGGGCTTACCATCTAGTGCGCATGAGGGAGGGAGACGAATGGAAGACTGCATTCAAAACTCGGTATGGGTTATTCGAGTATGCGGCTATGTAACGCTCCTGTGGCGTTCCAGTTCTTCCTCAACGATGGGTTACGTGAATATTTGGATAGATACGTGGTGGTGTATATAGACGATATCCTCATCTACTCAAACGATGATGAAAGCCATGTACAACATGTGAGTGCAGTCTTATGCACCCTCCGCAAGCATCTTCTGTTTTGCGAGCTAACGAAATGTGAATTTCATGTATCATCAGTGGGATTTTTGGGGGTGATGCTTTCGCCACAGGGACAGGAGATGGCCAAAAGGAAGGTGTTGGCAGTGAAAGAGTGGCCCAGACCGCAAACCGTTCGTGATGTCCAATGTTTCTTAGGATTCGCCAATTTCTACAGACGCTTCATCAATCAGTTCTCTCATCTGGTAACCCCTATAACAAAACTGTTACGCAAGAAGACGATATTTCATTGGACAGAAGATGCTCAGCAGGCATTCGACGGGTTAAAACAAGCATTTACCACCGCACCTGTCTTGACTCATGCCGATCCGGATAAACCCTTCATTGGAGAAGTGGACACATCTAAACTGGTGGTGGGAGCAGTGTTGTCTCAAAGGGATGTGTCCACAGGACAAATGCATCCAGTGGCATACATGTCACGGAAGTTGAATGAAGCAGAAAGGAATTACTCAATCGCAGAGAAAGAATTACTGGTGATTAAAGATGCTTTTGTTGAGTGGAGACACTGGCTGATGGGGGCCGGGCTTGTAGTCACGGTGTTCACTGGCCATTGCAACCTTCAATTCATGCGGGCCGCCCGACAGCTTACGCTGAGACAACTCAGATGGATGCTATTTTTTACTGGATATAACTTCATAATAACCTACAGACCGGCAGTAAGAACAAAAAGGCGGACGCCCTCACAAGGCAAGACACCACGAAGGAAACAGACGTGAAGCCCGAAAGAGCCATAATTGATCCTCAGCGAGTAATATGTGCCCTTCATTGTGATCCCTTCTTGAGACAAGTAGCGCAAGGAATCCGGACATTTACGTGGAGGACCTGGTTGAAAAGCCACCCAGAATGGCAGATCAGACAAGGGATTCCCATCCGAGGCCAGCAGATGTTGATACCGACAGAAACATTAAGACAACAAGTATTTCAGTGGTGTCATGTGATTCCGTGTGCAGGACATAATGGCATAGAGAAGACCCAAGATGGAGTATTACCTCAGTTTTGGTGGCCAAGTGTCCGAATGGACGTGATTCTGTGGGTCAGAAAATGTGCGGTGTGTACTCAAAACACAACAGATACCATGAAAAAACAAGGTTTATTGTGTCCTCTCCCAACCTCCATGATCCCTTGGGACAACATATCATTGGATTTTATTGTGGGGTTGCCCAAGGATCAAGGGTGCACTACTATACTGGTGGTGGTGGACTACTTAACAAAATTGGGACACTTAATAGCGTGTAAACAACTCCCAACCACGGGTCAATTGGCCCAGTTGTTATTAGTTAACGTTGTAAGGTTGCATGGTCTCCCGAAAGTTATTGTATCAGACAGGGAGCCACAGTTTACAGCCCAGTTTTGGAAGGTGTGGTGTAAGGCCTTACATATTTCAGCAGCCTTATCCACTAGATATCATCTGCAGATGGATGGGGAAACGGAACGTCTGAATCAGACCCTAAAACAATACCTTAGGTGTTATGTGGATAAGAATACAGAGGCTTGGGTGGAGTGGTTGTGGTTAGCGGAAGTGGCCTACAACAGTGCCACACATGCATTTCTCCATAACTCCCCTTTTTATTGTGCGTATGGTTTCCATCCAAGATTTATCCCATTCATACACCCGGCAGAAGCCCAGGAAAATACCTGAGGTACAAAAAAGAATCTATCATATACAAAAAACCCTACAAAATACACAAAGACAGTTACAACAGGCCTAGATAGCCTACAAAAAGCAAACTGATAGACACAGAAGGCCTAACCCTCTGTATAAAAAAGGGGACGGAGTGTGGCTGTCCACAAAAAACATACATTTCAAAATATATAGTATCTTCAACCCTAGATACATTGGACCTTACAGGGTGGTGAAGCACATTAATCCAGTCGCTGTTCGGTTAGCATTACCTACTAGCCTTCGCATACACCCTGTATTCCATGTGTCCCTGTTCAAACCCTCTTTTGCCCCTGTTAAGAAAAAACCCAAACCCATTAGAGTTAACGACGAACAAGAATACGAAGTCAAAAGACTACTTGATTCCAAGATTCTGAGAAGAAAGCTTTGGTATTTGGTATCACGGAAAGGTTATGGGCCTGAGGAGGATTCCTGGGAACCGTCCTCTGATATACATGCAGACAGGCTGAAAAGGTTATTCCATCAAAAGAACCCACACAAACCTTGTCCCTGTCAGTGTTCTCTGGGAGAGGGATGTACTGTCAAATCCCACCAGGGTTCCACACACGATCCTATTTGAACGCTGATATCGGGAGCCGTACGGACTCCATTTCCCAAGATGCCATGCATCTGGAGACGCACACGCGTCATTACGTTGTTTCCAGTTCTATCTAAACCACTTCCGGGGCACTCGGCGCTGCCGATTATTCCTGAAGACGCCGAAGGACACAGTCTTGGCGAACCGGTCCGGTAAGGGTGCTAACGGCACCAATTCTGAATTCAATTACCTTGTGCCCGTAAGGCGGGTGATTTAGAGAACGCGAGGTGCATTTTCTCCAAAGCCTGAGATTGTTGAGGAGTATTGCGGTTTCTCCCCTGTTGGCAAGTCTCGGCTGAGGCTCTTGCAGAGGGGGAAGATATGGTTGATCGAACCAGCGTCTTTCCGACATTCTCTCTGTTGGTGAGTTTAAGATAACTCATGCGGAGAGCACAGAAACGTTTATCCTTTGTTTGCATTCTGTTTTGAAACTTGCTGCATATTACAGGAACAAACTATTCTAAGGAGTGAGTTTCATTCCAATTGGTGGGATTCAAACTTTGGTTGTTATAACTACAAGACTATATATGGCTCCTGTACTACTATAGTGTGTGCTCTCTATTGCTTTTGGAATGCCTACTGAGTTCTGTGACTTTAAACAGAGGAACTCATATATATAAACGCTATGAAGGAAATAGCATGTTGATCCTGATTTGTCTTTCTTGCTATTTGTTCTGCTTACAACAGGGGAACCGTGTAGGAACTCAAGAGGAATAAGTTCACACCTCCCCTGTGATTTGACGCAGGACAAATAAAGGGGAATGTGGATGAAGGACAGGAGTATAGTATTATACCATTGAAAAGCACTATACCCATGATCCTTTTCTTTTTTACCTTCTCCTAAATATACCTATCACTTCCTTACCTCTATGCAGCTTCGCACAAACCTTGAGAAGACAGCCCACAAACACGGATCTTTTCCTTATGGTCATTTTTATTTACAGGTATTATTATTGAGGATATAGAGGTGGTGGGGAGAGGGTAGACCAAGATATTGAGAGAAGGTAGTAATTGTGTTTGTTTGTTAGAGGTCTCCCTCCCTGCTGATCCCTACCTTACCTCCCCCGCTTAATCACTTCAATAGTCTGTGCTGTGATAGCCTTCAGACTTGGAGCTATTGAGAGGTGGACCCATGCTAGTATCAATCCAACCCTGAGGATACGCCAAGCCTGACAATTGTGTGTTTTGATATATACATGTGTGTACATTAAATGTTTTCATTTTCGGAGGCATCTGGATTCCTTATATTAAATATTCTATAGGCTTAGATTGCAAGATGGTGGGCTAAAATGCATTTAATGCAGTGCATTTTCCAGGGATTAGGGAGAATGAATTAAATGTGTGTTTAATGCTTTCTTTATATATTATGACCAGTTGTCATTTTTGCTTAAAATTGCATGTATTAGTTACTGTGCCACATATAAAAGTACCTCACAATAGCGTAATTCATTATTATAGATTTAATTTATTGGATTATATGTAGGTTGTAGGACTAACATGTTTAATGAAAAATGTTAATCTTAACATGAAAGTTGTTTTTCTGCATATTTCTCTCTTCTGCAGGCGCAGACCAAAGGCATTCATTAGTTAGTGAAAGTACATTGCATTTCAGAGGCGAGGGAGAGATGGCAAGGTCAAATGATTTTAATGAAGTACAAAGGAAGTGTTACCAGTTGGTACTATCAGACGAAGGGAGGAACCAAGGACTCTTTGAAAGCGGGGACTGAAATATGGGAGTAGTGTTCAAGGTTCCAAGTTCCTTTCTGGGAAATGGAAGATCTGTATGAGGTCATGTTTTCTTGAATGTTCTTTGTGCATTACTGAATCCACCTTGGGTTTAGTCAGATTCCCTTTAGACTTGAAGAGGTACAGACCTCTCTTGACATCTCTGATTGTGTGACTTCATGCTACACATGACTCTTTATGGAGAACTTCGACAGAGGTTCTGATGCTGACACCTTTCTTGCTATCTTGAATCAAAAGAGTTTTCCCTATTTTTAGGCTAGTGTAGGGTTTACTAGATGCTGCAAATCTTATCCATAAATGGGGAGAAGGATCAAAATCATCCGTCTTGCCATCAAGTTATTTTCCGCATATTTTGTATCGCTGCAACGAAGATACTTATATGCTCTTTGTTGTTGAGGACTAATATTGTAGGACGCTTTGGTCATCCTTTGATAAATTCATACTTTTACAGTATGTTCTTGAGATTGATTTATAATAATCTGGCTTTGAGTTTGTAATAAACCTTTTAACACCAAGTTACTGACTCAGTCTTTTATTGTGTGGTCCTAATGATCACACTGAATGAATTAATTAATTTTTATTTTATTGCACAGTTACTTAACACCCTTTGCAATATAACTTACATACATAAAAATATTTTGTTAAAAAACACAAATCCAATTCTTTAAAAGATTGTACAAAAAAGTTCATACAAAATGGGATCAACTTGGGGCTTATCTGATCCCGTACAATAAAAGAGAGTAATATGCTATTTGCATTTAAGAGGAGAGAGATTACCAATACGACATTATAACAATCTTAATGTGTCTTACTGAGGTGAGTATTTGGAACAGGCGGCAAGACTGATTACTAGGAGCTAACTTTTGTCAAGGAAAGGACTTTCTGTGTTACCGGGACCATCTACTTCAGTAAGTCTGAGACGCAGCTCGGCCATATATCTCCCAAATCTGGAAAGTCTGACGGTAGGGTGCAAGAGAATAGAACCAAAGCCGCTTCTTTCACTGTCCGAGCTCCATTGCGTAGCCATATATGTTTTAAAAGCTTCTGACGGGGCTGTAGCATGCCGGGACAACAACAGATCAAATGTAGAAAAGATTCTGATTTAAAGTTGCAGATTCTACATTTGATTTTAGTTCAAGGGACTTCCACCCGGGATTTAAATCTTTAATTGGGAGGGGCACTAGTCTGGCCCACAAGATATTTTTTAGTGCCTTTCTCCCCAATGCTTGACTGAGGTAGGGCTGGAGTTTATGCTCTACGTATGCTGTAATCAGCCCAGGTTGGCTCCTCCCATTTCATAATCTGCTAAGTCATCTTTGCGTGACAGTTGATAACATTGTTTGTTAATTGCGTTTTTAATGGCCAAATAGTATCTCTTCTTGGTCCCAATTTTGTATTGCTAAACTCAGTTTTTCCACTGCTTCCTCCGTATAACGTTGCCATGGGTTAGTCGACCTCCCATAGATCGACTTCAGCATGCTCTTTAAGCTTCCTGCAGGCGCCGTGAGCACTTGATAATAATATTTCGCCTGTATTGCCAAACATTCTTTTTTTTGTTGCTTCAGTCCAAACTCCAAGCGAATTAGGCTATTGCGGGTATATTTTGGCAACTTAAAAATGCGTTTGTATGCCTGGCATTGTGATTTTTCCAACATATAATCCATTTTGCCTGGGAATGCCTGCTGTGCGTACCCCGCAATTGCCCTGATTTTGGCTTGTAGTACTTTTCTGATGGGGACTGTCGTTGGGCTTTGCATTATATCATGTTGTTTGCACAGGGCATAGATTGTCGACTGCGCTTTGGCTTTCATTTTATGCAGATGTAACGTTGCTTTACCCGTTTCGCTTAGCCAGCACCCCAGGTAGTTATAAGATTTCACAGCAGAGATGATCTCTTTGCCCACGTGCCATTTAAGTAGTGCTTTTTTTGGGCAATGACCGAAAATAACTACTTTAGTCTTTTGAGCATTTATTATTAATTCATTTCTCTCATTGTAGTTATTGAGGGCATTTAAACCCCTTTGTAATCCAATTTTCGTGTGGTCCATCACCACTAAATCATCAGCGTATTGTAGTATTTGAAGTTTGTTTGCTCCAATTTTGGGGATTGCAAGATTGGCGTTGTGGAGCGACTTTCCCAAATCAGCTGTGTATAAATTAAACAATGTAGGGGCGAGTACGCATCCCTGCTTTAAACCACGATTTGTGAAGCACGTGTTTGTTACCGTGTTATCTGCTAGTTTTACTTTAATCCAAGTATTGCTATACAGCGAAATGATGGCATTAAGAAGACCTACTGGAATGTGCCAGTTACGCAGTTTGGCCCAAAGCTTGTGTCGAGGCACCCCATCGAAAGCAGCTGAATAATCCACAAAGCAAGCAAAGACAGGTTTTTTATTTTTGACGTTTGCTTGCTGGCTTAGGTACGACATGGCCACGATGTTGTCAATCGTAGAGCAGCCTTTACGAAATCCGGTTTGGTAGGGAGGAAGGATTTCATTCTCTTTGATCCATCTGTTTAATTCTGTCAATAGAGTACTTGCGTAGACTTTTCCTTCAATATCCAAGAGGGCAATTAATCTGTAATTTTTTGGTTCCGTATTATCTCCTCTTTTGAATATTGGTTGTAGAAATGACCCACGCCACGAGTCAGGCACCTTGGCTTGTAGACGACATTCGGTAAAAAGGTTGGATAAGATTTTTCCCCAGTAAGCAGTGTCTTCTCTAAAGATTGCTCCTGGAAGACCATTGGGCCCGGGAGCCCCGTCTTTTCTTATCTTTTTTATTACTTTTTCAACGGCGGGGCAGTCTTGTTCTTTGCCCATGCGTTCCATTGTGTCTTCCTCTTCTATTTTTGTGCTCGCCGTGGGGCATTCCGTGGTACTTCCAAATTCAATGCCACCTTCCTTTTCGGTATAAATTGTGGATACGTGTTTCAGCCATGCGTCTGTGTGTACGGAATTACGCCTGCCTACTTTACCTTTTTCCAGACCGGCTATATATTGCCAAAGCTGTTGTTGTTTGTGAGGCTTTGTCAGTTCATGTATCGTTATCCAGTCCTCCTCTAGTTTATTTTGTTTAAGAGACCATAGCAGCTGTTTGCGCTTATTAAGTAAGTCTTTGCACTTATCCCTTGTTTTTTGGGTACCCGCAATCATATGCACTGTATTTGCCCTCTTTAGGTTGCATGTTATGGCGCTTAGTTTTGTATTGTCGTATCTAGGTTATGATGTAGTTTTCGTCTTTGATTGAAGGCTAGCTTTGTTGTTGTTGCTAAGAGCAGTTTTCAAGGCGGAGATCCACGCCATCCAATTATCCATGCTGGGCTTGTTTACCGGATGATTGCCTCTGCCTACTTGTTTATCTTTCCATGCGTTAAATAAGGTGGCCTGGTGCTTATTCCATTTTAACCTTCTAACTAATGAGTGTTCCTCGATCCCTGTTGAATGAGATACTATGGAGGCTTGTTCCCGTTGTTTGGTAGTGATGTTCAATTCAATGTGCAGAGCTGCGTGATCACTGGTTTCGTGTGATTTTAAGTCAAAGTGAACCATTTTCTGATTAAGTTGGTTACATAAAAAGATATAATCAATTGTCGAGCAATTCTTAAAAGTGGCCATTCCTGAGCGTTTGGGATCTGAACTTTTCAATATTTCCTCGGTATATTTTAAATCATAATTTTGCAAGAAGGTATTAAAAATTCTTTCAGAGCTGGTTAGGTACATACTATTGCTCGTACTCGTTCCCAAATGGTGCAGGTTAAAATCACCTACAATCACTTTGGCTGGTAGCAAATGGGTGCATAGAATTTCCTGAATTGAGGTTATAATGGTTTTTGTAGCTTCCAATTTTGCCACACCATACACATTTAAATATACATTTATGACCAGCATTGAAGTACTGCCTTCTCTATCTCCTTTTACCTCAACTACAAGTGCCTGTAACATGTCTGATTCAGTTTTTATCTTCCTTACTGTCAGCTGTTTTAAATGTTTTACGTAAATAGAGATTCCGCCTGATGGTCTACCATACCGGTTATGTTTAGTTGCTAATTTATGAAAACCGGCGTAGCCTTCCAGATGTACTTTCTCTGTGGCCCAGGTTTCTTGTAGGCATAAAATGTCTCCCTCCTGCAATGTGTTTTTTACTGTTGCTTGTTTGAGAGATTTGTATATGCCGGCCAAATTCCAGGAAACGAGTTTAAGATTGGAGTTTCTGTTTTGATTAGGGCGGTGTATACTAGCCTTTTCCAGTACTAAAGGATTTACAGTAGGCGGCTCTTGTTGACTTGATAAAATGTCGAAAATGCCCGTTTGAACATCAGGAGTAATGGGTACTATGCTGTGTCTCTCTGCATATCCTGCTGGGTTGATCCTTCCATTGGATTTTCTGCAGAGCGTTCTCTTTTACTATCCTGTTTGTGATCATATCCTCCTTTGTTCTTACTCATATATAGTGAGATTTTTATAATTCTGATCGGATTGTATTTTCGATGTGCCTCTCAGTATACCATGCAAGTGATTTATGTGGTTTGTTGTATTAACTAATTCAAGTAAAATGAGTGGGTACTTTTCTTGCTCTGCCTCCATTACTGCAATACCCCAGTTTTTAAAGATTTCTTTTTCTCTGAGCACTGCTTCTGCCAAGTAATGATTTGTCCAAGTCACTATGGTATCTTCGTTAGGGGTATCTTCATCCCTTGGTTCGAATTGAACACTAACCATATCTTCACTTTTTATATGAGACAATAATGGTATGTGTTGGAGGAGCCTTAGTAGGTTCCCCCGATTTAATATGTCCTGCCTACCCTTCGATTTGTATTGTGGTTGAAAGGTGGTTTTACACTTCATACTAGTGTGGGCGGAATTTAGTGTCATGCTGGACACAGGTTGTAGATGTATTGTTCCTACACATTGGGTCTCTCTGTGTATGTTGGAAGTATTACTGGTCGCAGGCTGTTGGTTTTTTGTTCCTTTACCAAGTGTCTCTTTAGAAGATCCGCCATCGGTTTTGTCCATACCGGTTTAAATTTTGGCTTGTGAGACTTTCTTTGCTGCCTCTCCGTTTGCAATGGACTCTGATTCTCGAGTGGCTGGTGAGTTTGATGTAGTGTTTACTGCGCCAGAGCCTACTCCCTGAGGTTTATTTTGTTTTTGAGTCTTAATAAATATCGGATATGGTTTCTTGAACAATTGCCTCTCCTGATTATGAGCAGTTTTATATGCTGGCTCTGTCGGGGCGTACGTTGACTGCCCCCAGCTCCTTCTAATTTGTTTAGTCTTTTGGCGCTTCAGTTGTTTTTTAAATTTTTTCTTCGTACTTCGTGACAAATTTGGCTCAGTGGAGCTGATTGAATTTTCCTGCTTACCTTCCTTGTCCGGCTTTCCGTTATTTGCTGTCAATTGCTTATTAAGTACTGAATCCGTATTTGTATTTGTGCTAACCCTTTTTAGGTTCTTTTCATTAGTGATTTGCTTGATCGTCACAGGTATTGTATTGCCCCCTACTTGAGTAGCTTGTATTTTTAGGTCCTCAATAAGAATAGACAGCACTTCCGGGATTGACGCTAGTTTGTCAATTGTTGGGCCGCAAGCACAGTCTGTGTTTAATGTGGTTGCGTATGCTTGGGCCCGCGTTATTAATGTGTTTAGATTAGCCAGTTTTTGGTCAATTCCTGATATTGTTTTTGCCATAATGTTAAGCAAGTCTACTTGGACATCCATTTTGTTTGATTGATAATTCATTGCCTCTAGTGTGAGTTGAGATGTTTTAAAGAAAATATCCCATATTGATCCTCAATCAGTTGTTACTGCTGAGTCATTGCTGTCACAGTTTTGGCAAGGCTTTTCCTTTACCGGGATATTCCTTGCAGTTTCACTATCTGCTGTTAGGTGGATTTGTATGTTATCTTTACTATTGGGGGCCCTGTGTACCGGTGTGCGTGCCACCATGATGTGGGATTCGCCCCCTTCAAGGCTTTGATTTTTTTTCTCCCAATAAGTCCATTGTTGTGATCTTTTGTATTCTGAGCGACTATGCTATTGGGATCAAAGATTGTGTTATGTTTGCTGGAACCTGCTCAGTTTGATTTTTTTCCACGTATTGAATTTGGTTAAATGGTTGCTTATTGATTATTACTTGTGCCTCAATTGGCTGGCGAGCCCCGATACTCAGAAATTGATCTAGGGGATTTTGTGGCATTTTCTTAGTCAGTGCTTCAGAATGTTGTTTGTCCTGTTGTGCAGAGTGGTCCCCATTTGTCAAAAGTTCCAGGTCCATAATGGACCCCCATGACTGATCCATATGTTCCATCTGTTCTATAGGTTCTTGTTCCGACTGGGGCCCAGTTAGGTTCCTTGAATTTGTTTGCCCTATAGATGTGATTGGTGAGATAGGTGCAGGTAATTGGCCCTGGACCTGTCCCTCAAGATGGGTTAACATTTCACCTACAGGGTCCTTTAAGAATTCAAATTTGCTTGGTATGTTGATTGATTTTGCAAACATACTATACACTGGGGAAATTAAAGGCTGAACCCCCACCTCTGTTTTTGATTTGTTGTTCTTGGCGGCCAAACCTTGAGATTTTTTCTTTCCTTTTTATTGAAGGGAATGTGGCTCTCTCTCGTCCTGACCTCATAGTTCACCTTTAGATGTATATATTCTGTGTATATTTTTTTCAGTCAATAGCCTTTTAATGGAGGTCCCCCCTTTTTTTTTTTTTTAACCGTGAAACCGCCGAAGCTCCCAGAAAATGTTCTCGACGAGAGTTGTAGCTGTGTTGGTTGTAGGTGTTATCTCCCCCACCGCCCAGTACTCGCCGCAGACCCTCCGGGGCAGTACTTCAGTACTTCAAAGTCACGCCTATGCCAGTTGTTTGTCAAGTTGTTTATCAGTTATCAGGTTATCAAGTTGTATGTCAAAATTATGGAGCTTACCCAGTTTTGTTTCTTCAAATTGCCTGTTTGTCCCCCACCGCCAGGCAACGCTCCTCTCAATCCTCTCTCACTCCTCTCTCGTGGAAGTACTACAACCGCTGCCACGTCAGTGCTACTATCCCGGCCGGTCCTCAGCAAAGGTGGAACAGCTCGGTTCATGCCTTGAGCTCAACTGCACTCACTGGGGGCTTACGAGTGAGCCACCTACCCCACCTCCTGCACCTCCGCCTGCAACCGGGTGATTCGGGTGCTGGTAGGCTCAATTTGGGCAATCCGACAGTGCCTGGAGGCGCCTAGCCCCGCACTCACCGCGATCGTGAACCACCTCCAGCGCGGCTCCAGCACGGCCCCCGAGGAGGCTCCCAGGACAGCAAGACAGCGAGATGGGTCAAGGCTTCCAAAAGCACCCAAGGCGGCTCCCAGGACAGCGAAGCAGGGAGGAGAAGCTCCCAGACTTTTCCCCCCGACTTGCTAGATTTTTTTCTTCGGAGGATCGAGGATTAGAACTGGGCCGCCGCCTCTGCTCCGCCTCTACAATCCCAAAGCAAGCTAGTATCACTAATGATCACACTGTATTTTGGGATTTAATTTTGATGTTAACCCCTCTTCTTCTCAGGCTACTACAAAGGTCTATTGACCAGAGTTAAATTGGAAGAAACGGCCCAGAGCATTCTCAGTTTAATGCTTGCTTCTGTGGCTCCCTCCTGCTCTGCAGCTTCCAGTTCAGAAAATGTCGAGAATGCAGCCAAGAGGGTCTTTTTGCTCACAAGTTAGTTTGCCCTCCTTAGCATCAGATTTTCGCACTGTGAGGCTGATAGGAGCAGCATCCAATTTCTATTAGCAGTAACTGTATGGCCACCACTTGTACAGTGAGGGCAATAACATTGCAGCAGCCCCAACAACAGTTCACAGGGCCCGTGATTCTTCTATCCCAAGTCTATGTGAAGCTCAGTGTCATCTTAAGGATTTCAGGGGCCCTGGGCAAGACATACTTTATGGACCCATTTTCGGAACTACTTTGTATTTTATTACCCATTTTCAGATAATTAAAGCCCCATGATGCCACATAATATTGAATAGTATTTGAAAGGTTGAGATGGAAACATAGACAGGAGTGTTGTAAAGAGGAAGTTCACGTTTTATGGGCCCCATTGGAAAGTGGGACCCTAGGCAATTGCCCATTTTGCCCACGCCTTAAAATGTCTTTGAAAGAAGGCATAGAGCATTAGGCCTTAGATTGTTCCCAGGTGCTCCTGATAGGCCTTTGATACCAAGACTAATGAACTACAGAGGCCATAATACTGCCTGTGCCTGACTAGAGAGGGGGGCCCTAGACAATATCAGGGCTCAACCATCTTAATATACCCAGACTTCACTATAGCAGTGCAGGATGCTAGACATGTGTATGTGGAGGTGAAGAAGGCAGTTAGAGCACAGAACATAATGTATGCTATGCTCTTTCTGGCACGACTAAGGCAACAATATAAAGAGTGCACCCACATTTTCATATTCCTGAACGAAGCAATGAAGTTTGTGAAAGCCTTTAGGAAATCCAAGGAGAACCCACAGTTGTCACTTTCCAATCCTAATAACTCTGATACTGAGCGTATGTCAACATTAAGTGTGAGTCTAAACAAATTGCAGTAGATAATATGTCTTTTCTTTTTACTAATCTTGTCACTATCACTCAGAGAAACCTGATATCTGAGCATGTATGGTTGTTGTTCAGCTTCATTGATATACATAAGGCTTTGGAGTGGGTACTCCCAAGGGCACATAGAACTTTTGATGTGATTTTGCATTTCCTTATCCATTTGTGTTTGTATGTGGCTGTCAGTTCATGTTTGCGATAACAATAATATAGACAGAAGCTGGGTTGGGGGTTGGGTTGCTCTTTCCTCAGAGCGTGAAATGCACGTGATATGATTTTGTAAAGTGCATCCAATGCCCGGAGGTGTCTTGGCTCTAACAGCCGAACAGGTAGAAAGCACCAGAGGAAAGCAGCCTTAAAAAGAGGCCAAAAAAAGCCACGTTTTAAGTTCTTTTCCGACACTAGATGACGTCGGAAGAAGTTTGAGTTGCAAAGGAAGTGTGTTCCACACAAATGTTAAATAGGTTATTGTTTTTTGACTGGGGACGGGAGTTGGAAAGGGGGTTGCAGGCAGGAACAGCTGCTTCAGTCTGATTAGACCAGATGCACTAGGAACCAATCATGAGTATAGATGATCTATGGACGACATACAAATGCCTATAGAAAGGTGAGTATGAGTCAATGCATGATTTAAAACTTTTAACATGGAACATCAGGGGTTTGGGTTACCTAATTAAAAAAGCATACATGGAAAGGCAGGGAGTGCAAATAGCAATGATACAGGAGATGCATTTGGGTCCCGGAAGACCTGGTGCCTTTGCTGCAAGATGGGGGCATAATAGGTAGTTTGCATCATACAGCATGTACTCAAGAGTTGTGGTAAACCTTGAGAAGAAATCCTTTAGTTTTAAAGTGAATTTTAAAATATATGCAGACCCTTAAGTGAGGCTCCTGTATGTTGCAGGGTTACTGCTGGACATTCCTGTTACTCTGATAAACACGTATGTGCCTAATGTTGTTTATACAGGGTTTTTTAGGGTGGTTTGTGTTTTGTAGAGATGATGCTCTTAATATCATATGGGGTGGGTATTTCAATCTCATCTTGTAGCCCTTATTGGGCATCTTTGGAGAGAGGACTTGGGGCCACCAACCCCTTCAGACATTGTAAGAATTTGGAGACTCATTCCCCCAACAGCCCTTGCGCTAGGAGGCACGTCTGCACACCGGTTCCTGAGGGGGCAGGGTCTCCTCCTCCAGCAGCGCTAAAAGCGCTTGTGCACTCCCGCTCTACGGGCATCTTTGGAGAGTAGTCTTGGGGTCACCAACCACTGCGGACACTGTAAGGATTTGGGGACTCATTCCCCCAACAGCCCTCACGCTAGGAGGCCCATCTACACACTGGTGCCTGAGGAGGTGGGGCCTCTTCCTCCACCTGTCATCTACTGGAAGAGGCTGGGTTGGGCCCGGTCCCTTAGATCAGCATTGTGGATGCAAACCTACCTCTTTGTTCACCTGCGGATAAGGTTTTAGTGCTTTCTTTTTCTACAATCTAAGATGTAACGGTTGGAATGTTAACAGGAAGCGGTCAAGTTGCTACCCTGCCTCCCAAGGACACCTCTATTGATCGGGTGCTTGAAAGCACCGTAAACACAATTAGCAATTAAATTGCTTTAGCGGAGAGGCAGATGTCCATCGGCTCTACTGGTCTTAACTCTGAATTTGTATGCGGCTCTTGGGCAAGCTCACTATCTACCATTGGCCTAGGAAGTGTGGGGGAAGCGGGGGATAAATCCCCCAGATTTTGGAGTGGGGGGACACGGGTGACAAGGGTGGGGGGGACGAGGGGACAACAAATAATCCCCTGTCACTTCCATGATTCACAGGGCAATTGGCGCACAAAAGTGCTACCTATTATGGTCCTGTACTTGACCTGCTGACCTGCCTCCAGTTATAAGTGACCAATCTGCTGGTCACAGAATGAAGGTGAGTCAGGAGGCCATCCACACCCTGAGCCCTTTTGTTTGTGTTAATTACTGCTGCTCTCGTTCTGCGTGTGGTAGGACAAAGGGAGAGTGGAGTTTATTGCTGTCTGCATCCTGCCGCCCTCTGCAATACCCCCACCTGCTGCTTTGAAGACTAGCCTTGCAGGGCAATGAGAAAGTTCTAAAGAGGGAAGAATCCCATTCAGTCGGACACCTGCAGGCGAAAATGGAGGCTCCTTGAAATACAACATAGTCTAGGATCACACCTTTTGGTGAAACAGGGAAGCCGAGATTGGGCCCATATTTTACATTTTCACTCGCACAATTTAGCTTCTAGAGGTGTATCTCTTTCTGCCATATACTTTTAATGTTTTTCACCTAATTAATGAAGGGTTAGATTACAGTGTAAGTGACAGGGAGAAGCCAGTTATATTGTGGACAGCTTTGCCTAGCATTATTATTTATGTTGTTATCGTTCCATACTTGAGCATATTGAAGTATATTGTGATCTTTTCTGTTTTTAATATTCTTGTTTGACTTGCATTATAACTTGTTTTATTAATTTTCGGATTTTAGGAGTCCAGACAGAAAAAAAAATTGACAAATAGAAAATAACAGTTACATGTTAGGATACATTGTATTGTATTGTAATTGCATTTGTGACGAGGTGTCAAAGCACCTTTTTCAGTGAGTATCACGCTACTCCGGAACCAAAAAAGATTAGTGGTGAATTAGTATAGTGAAATATGAGATTAATTTGAGCTGTTGATATGTTAGTCTGCTATTTGTATTGAGAAAGATAGAGGAGGAATAGAAGAGGAAAAGTTTGGCATTTATTTAGCGCTTGCTACCACTGATGAGGTGCTGAAGCGCGTTTTGGCGAGTAGCAAGCTACTCCGGAACCAGAATAGGATTAGTGGTGAATTGGTCTAGGGAAATATTAAATTAATTTGAGCAGTGGACATGTTAGTCGGTTATTTGGATTGAAAGTATAGTGGAGGGATGTAGGAGGGAAGGGTTTGCATTTATAAAGCTCTTGTTCTCCTGATGAGTGCTGTAGCACTTTTTGGCGAGTAGCAGGCTACTCTGGAACCCAAAAAGGATTAGTGGTGAATTAGTGTAGGGAAATATGAAATTCATTTGATTTGAGCGGTGGATATGTTTGTCTGTTATTTAGATTGAAAAAGGAATAGTGGAGGGATAGAAGAAGGAAGGGTCGAGAAATTATATATATTTTAACTTTTTATTTGGAGTTCATAGCAATAGGAGGGGGTTTGGGAAGAGTAAAGGGGAGGTGGAGGGGGAAGAGTCAGAGGAAAGGGTTTAGAAAGGCTTGTTTGGGAGATCTGAATAGTAAAAGAGGTATGAGATGATGCAAGGAGGGGTAGAAGAGGGAAGAGTCTAGAAAGGGTTATTTGGGGGATCATAGTAGTGGTATGGGGTTTGGCTTGAATGGTAGAGTGGAGGAAGGGGATATATTTAGAGAGGCATAGGGTGAGAAATAGGGTAGTGCATTGGAAAGAGTAGTAGAATGAGGTTTGAGATGAGTCAGAGAGTTGAGGTAAAGGATATATTGAGAGCGGTATAGGGTGAGAAATAGGGTAGTGCATTGGAGAGAGTAGTGGAATGAGGTTTGCGATGAGTCAGATTGGAGGTAGAGGATATACTGGGAAAGATATAGGGTGAGATATAGGGCAGTGCCTTGGATATGCTGAATTACAAGCAAAGTAATAAATATAGAGCTACATAAGTACATGGAAGGTATATATGCATAAGGAAGGTAATATATGTAGATTAAAGTCACATTTAATAAACTCAGGCAAGATGTGGGCCTGTGGTTTTATATGTAAGAGTAGTCTGGCAGTAGAGTTCTGAATCTGTTGTAGTCTTTTTATAGTTGTTGAAGGTGATCTGTGGTGGAGGCTATTGGCATAATCGAGTTTAGACAGAACAAGAAAGATGGTAGACTGGACCTTGTGTGGGAAGATGCGTAGCAGAGTTTTTATAGTAACAAAGCTTCATCTTGCTAGTTTGTCCACTTAGGCATTCATTGATAGCTTTGAGTCCATGGTCATTCTGCGGTTTCTTACTTCCTTTGATACTTTAGGCGGTGTTCCCAGATCATCAGGCCGTGCAGCGAGAGGGTCATAATGTTTCCAATCGCCACACGCGGGTATTTCCCTTTTGGAAGCATTCAATTTGAGATGGCTCCATGTCATCCACTGATTCATGGCTCTGAGACAACTGAAAATTGGTGAGTTTCCAATGTCTTTAGGGCATTCCAGTTGAAGGAGTATTTGTGTGTCATCTGCATAGTTATATCACATGAGGTGAAATTGATTGATCAGTGTCGGTAATGACTTCATGTAGATGTTGAAAATCATGGGTGAGATGATAGAGCCTTGAGGGACCCCTGCTTTTGTGAAGTCCAGTTTGGAAGAGAATGGATGACATTAGTTGTATTGTGAAGGTAGGATGTGATCCAGTCGTGAGCAGTCCCCTCTATGCTGGCTTCGTAGAGTTTTTGTACCAAAGTGTCATGGTCAACCGTGTCAAAGGCAGCTGAGAGGTCCAAGAGAAGTAGCGCAGCAACCCCATCCTGGTCAACTGTGTTCTTAGGGTCATCCCAGATGCCAATGAGGGCAAATCCTGTGTCTCTTCCCAGATGGAATCCCATTTGGAAGTCTGAAAGTATAGCATTATCTTCAATAAATTGTGACATCTGGGCGAATGCTCCTCTTTCTATCAGTTTGCCCAGGAAAGGTCCATTTGTAATCGGTCTGTAGTTGTCGGGGTTCAGCGGATCCAGGTTTGTTTTCTTAAGTAGTGGGAGTATGTATGACTTTTTTATTTCTTCTGGAAATAGTCCGGTAGTTAAGGAATTGTTGATGATTCTTCCTACTGGTGTGGCAGCAGAGGATGTTAGAAGAATTTTCTTGAAGGTTTGTGGTGGACAGGGGTCAGAAAGACTGCCAGCAGGCATGCTTGCTTTGACCAGGACCAGAAATTCATTGTGTGAAATTTGTTGTAGAATCTGTTAAGTTTTTGCAAGCGAAGTTTGGCTTGGTTGGTGTTTGTTTTGAGCCAGGCACGTTACTGCTTTCTAATCTGCTGTTTTATCTCTTTAATCTCTGTATTTCTCTAAGGTGCCTGTTTTCTTTTGTTATGTTGTGTTGTTTTTAGTGGTATTAGGATATCAAAAGCTTCCTGCAGCCACTCATATAGTTTTTTAACAGAATTTATTGTGTCTAGATCTGTACTGGATGTTTTCTGTGTTTCTAAGCATTCAAAATTGAGTTTTTTCACTATATGTAGATGGATGCACGTAAGGTGGTTTTAGGTGTGTCACTTATGTTATGTTATGTTACGGATATTTTTAGAGTGCAGCGGTTACCCAAGGGTCCTGGCGCTAGTTACCTATCCTTTCAGCAAAAGCAGCAAAGGCAGAGTTACTTATCAAAAAGCCAAGTTTTCAAACCCCTCCTGAAGGCTAAAAGATCTGTGGCATTTCTAAGGTGGGCAGGAAGGTCATTCCAGGCTTTGGCTGCCCCGAAGACAAAGCTTCGGCCTCCCCACGTCGCTTTTTTTTTAGCTGGAACTGTAAACAGCTTGGCTCCTAGCGAACGAAGATTTCTTTTAGGTATGTACCATTTAAACTGTTTTTGTAGGTAGTCAGGTCCTGTTCCTTGGAGTGCTTTAAATACGGTACAAAGCGATTTAAAACGCACTCGATTCCTCACCGGGAGCCAATGTAGTTTTTTTATTCCTTTGGAGATTGAGTCAAACTTGGGCGTGCCCATAAGCATCCTGGCAGCCGCGTTTTGCAGCCTTTGGAGTTTGTTCATAAAACGTTCCTGAATATTTAAATAGAGACTGTTGCAATAATCCAGCCTTGATAAGACTAGTGCGATAACCACTGTTTGCCGACTGTCAGATGGTAAAAACTGTAGTATTTTTTTTCACTGTTTTAAGAACATACGCTGTTGAAGAAGAGACTGCATTTACACTTGGTCACCAAAATTAAGTCTATCATCTACTATTACTCCCAGGTTTTTCACTTTTTTCATGGGTATAGGGAGAGAGCCCATGGAAGACGGCCACCAGTTTGGGTTCCAGGAATTGGCGTCATTCCCAAACAGTATAACTTCCGTCTTGCCTGAATTCAACTTTAGGCAATTTTCCGCCATCCGGCTGCCAACAGATTCCATACAATCCTGGAAACGTTTATCTATGCCCACCTCCTGTCCTGGAAGCAGAGACACCACAATTTGGGTGTCATCCGCATAGGAGGTGAGACCAAAACCAAACGCACTAATGATTGGAGCCAAGGATGAGACATATACATTAAACAATGTAGGGCTCAACGATGACCCTTGCGGGACTCCACAGGTCAAGGCAAAAGGTTTTGAATGGTAATCACCCAGAGATACAATTTGTACTCTATCTGTTAAGAAAGATTGTAGAAGTTTCCATGCTTTCTCCTGGATCCCACATGCCCTTAAACGGTCCATCGTATGTTGAAAAGCAAGCAAATGGTGGTCTGACTGTGAGTAGAGTCACTGTTTGAAAGGTAACTAGTTTATATTTGCAAACATTTCACCTAGGATGTATAAAGCAATGTGTGTGGGTTTGTAGCCAATCTAATGCAGGTTCAGTGCATCTAGGCCAGTGATGATTGTTTTTGGATTGGGGCATATTGGGTTTGTTAAACCAAATGTTGAGGTCACCCATAATGCATAGGTTGAAGTGTAGTTTGATAAGGTTTGAAACAGTGTCTAGAAGTGGGTCTGGAATTGTTGCATTGCAAGGTGGAGTATCATAAAGGAGCAGGGAGTTACAAGAGGAAGATGGTGTAGGGTTGCATTTGGTGAAGAGGGCCTCACAACCTTGCATGGAGATGTCATCAGTTGACATCAACATGATATGTAATGTTTGCCTGACCACAACAGCTAGGCCACCACCTCTTTTGCCTTATACTAGTTTGGGTGATTGTTTGATAGCTTAGAGGAATGGCTTCATGAAAGACTGGAACTATGTCATCTCCCAACCATGATTCAGTTATGAAGAGTATGTCAGGTTTTGTGTCAGTGAGAAGGTCATAGATGGGATGCTTGTTTTTAGAGAGTGGTTGAGCATTTATTAGTAGTCAATTTAGAGAATGTGCTTTGGTGATAGTGTGACTTTGTTTTGTAGAAGAGTGAGTAGAATTTTGTGGCCTTGTAACAGGTGTGTCCTTAGTGCTAGTATTAGCTGTTTGAGGAGCGCAATAGTGTAGCTGTTCTGTATCGTGTTCCTCTCCCAGCAGGTTAAGAAGGCTTTTTGATGGGTCTTCAGGTGTAGGTGGTGGAGATGGAGGTTGAGAGTGAGTTGGTGAGCTGTGTTGTTTTTGTAGTGTAACCTTGTAGTGCAGTAGATGAGGAGAAGCGAAGTTGTGAGGAGTGGCATGTGTTGCTTATTTTGTTTGTGTCTGTTTTGGGTGGAAGGTGTATGAGTTAGGGATGGTGGTTTAGCATGTGGGTCAAGTTGTAAGGCTCTAAATTGTCCAATTGAAGAGAGACGGTTAAAAGAGTTGCTGAGTTGCTGTGAATGTGTTAGGTGTTGGGGAAGAGAGAAAGCTTGGCATTGGTGTATTTTCATGGTGTGTATCATTTGTGTAGTCAGGAAGGTGGAAGTGGGTGTATGTTTGTAGTTTGTGACGGAAAACAGTATGAGTTGTGTGTGAGAGAATTTTTTGTGCTGGTGTGTGTGTTCTGTTTTGTTTTTGAGGAGTTGTGAAAGGAGTTGCTGATGTATCTGTTTTCTGTGAAGGTTTTGTATGTAAAGTATTGTTGGTGAGTGAAAGTTGTAAGGTAAAGGGGTGGTGATGTGTTTGTGAATAGAGTATGTGGTGTGTAAGAGGAGATGAACTAGAGTTAAGAGTGATTGATTTGATTGCTGAAAGGTAATAAGTGTGGTGCAGTAGAGTGTAAGTGTTGCGTGGTTGTGTTATTGTGATAGAAAGAAAAGGAGGGTGTTGGTAGATGAAAAGATAGAAGGCTGAGTATAGGTGAGGTGTGCTGATGACAAAGAGGGGTCTGTTAGGAGTAATTTGAGCAGGGAGTGTGTGTCTGGATGGGATATAGTTACGTATGGTGTGGATTTGGGTTGTGTTTGTGATGAGTGGATTGGCTAGTGGTATAGGATAGAGTGGTGTATTGTTTGTAAGTGATGGTGCAAATATGTGGTAGCTGGGGTAGAAGGATGTATAGGTGTGGTTTATGGGGTTATGTGGTGGGTGTTGAGACATTGAACTTTGTGTAGGGTTAGCTTGTAGTAAATGGGTGGAGTACATTTGTTGTGAGTGTGTTAATCTGGTTGTGGATGGGGAAGGGTGGGTGCTGGTACATGTATATTTGGGCCACATTTCTGGCCCTAGGCCTTGCCAGTCTCTGACAGGCTCAAACAGGCAACTGCCCTTGTCCTCTCCGCCCTTAGCCTCGACACCCTGTCTGAGACACCCTGAACCCTAAGTTTATATAGCCCTAGTAATCAGGTGACCCCTTCGCCCAATGGGAACCCTAACCAGTCACAACACTAGCCCTAAGCCCTAAAAACAATAGGATACCAGCCAATCACAGCCCTAGTCCCAGCAGCCAATCAGGCATTAAACCCTAAGTCCTACGTCCAATAGAAACCCTAGTCCTAGCCCTAGTCCTAGCAGCCAATCAGGCATGAAACTCTAAGCCCTACATCCAATAGAAACTCTAGCCCCAGTCCTAGTCCCAGCAGCCAATCAGGAACAAAACCCTAACCCCTATGCCCAATAGAAACCCTAACCCCAGCCCTAGTCCCGGTCTTAGTCCCAGCAGCCAGTCAGACACAAAATCCTAAGTCCTACGTGCAATAGAAGCCCTAGCCCCAGGAACCAATTAGAAACCCTAAAAACCAACCCACCAATCAGAACCCTAACCCTAAGCCCTACATCCAATAAAAACACTGCCCAGGGACTAATCAGAACCTAGACCAATCAGCCAATCACAAGTCTAAGCCCAATAGAAACAACAGGCACAGCCACCAATCAGTGCACAAATGGAACATTCAATAGTATCTTATATAATGGGCGTGTGACCTCGAGCACAGGCAGCTGAGCAGGGGGCTGGGAGCTGCTCCTCTATTCAGATTCTTCTTGGAGACAGACAGGCTCAATCCACACTGTGCAGTGCTGCAGGTAAGGGCCTAAACCAGGCCTCTAACAATACTGCTTTTCCCACACTTAATCAATGCATTCTCCAAGCCCAAAAAAGAGTGTTACGTGCACTTTCTAAACACAGTTTAAACTCTTGAGAGAAGATTACTGCAATCTCAGAGCAAGGTGATACTTGACAAAGGCATCAGCAATGCAGGGTTCATATCAATGCACCTGCATAAATTTGCACACATTTCACAATGTTACAGGGAAATACAGGGAGTGCAGTCCAAGCCCATAAGAGCAAGTGCAAAAGGCCCTAAATAGCAAGATACAGTTTGAACCATCACAATGGTTAGATTGTATATTGTAGTGTAGTCTGTCAGCTCTTAGTACTAGCAGCACATATATCACAGACATAGAGGGGCAGATTTACAATGAAAGTGACTCAGTGCATTCCGCAAGCCATTTGGCTGCGTCACACTGAGTCACTTTCAAAGCACAGGGATGCAACATATTTACAACAATATGTCGCATCTCTGTGCTTACCCCTGTGCTGGCGCACAAACTGCAGCCATGCGCCGGCGCAGGCACCCTTGCACCATGGTGCAAGGATGCCTGCGTCGTGGGCATTTTCCTCTTTCAATGCGTGCTGCTGAATGCAGCACGCATTGAAAGAGGAAAAAACGATGAGAAATGAAAACATTTCTCCTCATTGCGCCTCCCTACGTCTCCCCTGGGAAGGCGTAGATTCACACGCATTTCCAGATTTACAATTCCTCGTAAATCTGGAAATGTGTATTGTTCCATGGGTGTTGCGTGGGAACACCCACAGCAACACCCATGGAACGCCCCTTTCACGCAAAGTGCTGCGTGAAAAGGGGCACTATTTACAAGGACAGGAAAAGCCACGCAGGGTGGCTTTTCCTGTCCTTGTAAATATGGAGCAGCAAGATACGCCACCAGTACGTCACAAAAAGTGACGTACTGGTGGCGCAGGGGGCTTGTAAATCTGCCCCAGAGTGCTTACTATGATGTGTGGGTTTGGTTAGGGAAGGTTGATGGTTCAACATCATCGACTTAAGCAGCGTGGAATATAAAGGTATATAGTGGGGCCCAGATATCATTGGGTCTCAAAGAAGGGGGCTGTAGCTCCACATATATTCAACTTCTTGTGTTGCAGATGGAAAAATCTCTTAGCCAATCTTTCACCTTGTATCATAACTGATTCATTATGAACAGGAAGTCAATGAATATTCCATTTCACACAGCGCCCCTCCATGTGAAATAGGAGTGGCAGACGTGTACAGGCCAGGGACATGGGATATGGAAGCTCAGTGTGCAGGTTCACCCAGCTTTGCACAGGGTTATAAGCAGCGTCACTGTAATTATGCTGCAGGAAAGGGCCACATTATGTGTCAGGTTGTGTAAATTATTCGGCAAGGAAAAGCAAATTATGTAGCATAATGCGGCACAATATTTAATACATTACTTCATTATTTTCTCATTTTTAAACTTGGTAACAATATCTGGACATAAGTTGCACCTCTTTAGCACCAGTTTAATACACAAATATAGCACTAAGCAACAGAAAGGTGTCTAGTCCAGCTTTGCAAAGGGCCTTCCACTGTGCAGCAACATGTGTCACTGCATTTTTACTAACTTTTGAACCGCTTGAGCTAGAAACAAATTGTTTTTGGGTTAAAATCTACAGATTATGCGGCAGATGGTGGATTATGTGGCAAATCTATAACTATGCGAAAATTGCCACGACTGCACAATCGCATAATTCTAGTGGTCCTGGTTATAATGCTGTCCCCGCTCCCCCCAGAAATTTATTGTCTCCTACGCCCCTGCTATCTACCTCACCTGCAAATGCTGTTCCATCTGTAAGTGCGTTAAACCAGGTTTTTTCTAATTCACCAAGCCTAAACCCCCCGCCGATGAGCTGCCAGGTGGGCCTAATTTGCAGGATGCGGGGGGAGGTGTTGTTTCCCTCGTTCTCCCCAGGAAGTCCAAACTCGGAGCCTGTTCTAAACAACCATGTACTACGGTTGCTACTTTGGTTCAGGCTGCCACACAGGCCCGCATTCAAAATCTGGGAGAGGATGTTCATTGCTCATTTCCCCCTCCATCCAGTACACCTCAACTGGGGGAAAGGAACACTGACTGTTTGATACATAATGGCACAGAGCAGCTACTTGAGGATCACTTTTCTCATCTAAAAACCTGTTTAATATCAGAACTCTCCCCTATAATTGCCTTTGCTTCCCCTGCCTTATTTAATTCCACTGCCACCCCACGGCGCTGTAGTGCGTGGGTCAAATTTGGCATTCTCTACCATTGGAGATTCCTGTGGTAAGCAGCATTGCTTGGCCCCTTCTCTGAGCAGTGCCGAGTGTTCCTTTCTCATAAATCCTTCCTCTGCCACTGCTATTAGAGAGGAAATGCGTTCGGTAGCATCCTCTGAAACTGTACCTTTAGTTAGTACCACTGTCCTAGTGCCTGACCGAGTAGTGATCAACCTCCCACCTGATGCTTGCCCTTACGTGGCAGTACTTATTGGTGTTCCACCCCTATCAAGAAGACAGAGTGAATCCGTAGAGGAACTGTTCAATAAGTCCTTGAAGTGGCTGTTGAAATATAAAAGCTTTTCTCCTGTTCAAGCTAAGGACATTCTGATGGTGAGATGGTATGCCAGACACAACAGAAACATTGGGAGACTGTGTTACCGTAAATTTTAGGTTCCCATTTTTAGCCCAAAATGTATTGTTTGGAGCATGCCCGCAATTAATCCCTAGGAGCAACATTACCTTGCTGCCATTGGGCTACTTCTATAAACCAGTGAGCCATTACGTTAACAAATCAGAGCATTTCGCCAACGGAACCCGTAGTTTCCTTGCCGATCACACCCAAGACTGCCAGCAGTGGTTGCCTCTCCACTCCCATGGAACTTTTCCCTCTGGATCAATACCAGAGTTCTTTGCCAATGGCCCAGCGGGTTTTTGTAACAGACCTGCAAACTTGTTTTCCATCCCAACATCCAATAGATTTGATGCTCTCTCCTCAACTGATTGACTTACCAGTATATAAATGGGTACAACTTCCAATTTACCCACAGGCTGTACACTCTTCTTACTGAGTTAGAATGTTGCAGGCCTTAGAGAGAAGGTTAATAACCTTGATTGGCGGTCATTTATTAGTAAATATAAGTTTGTAGCCATGCAGGAGACCTGGGCCACCTCCACTGTTATGATTGATGGTTATGCCTGTTACTCAATCCAAGCAATTGCTTCCTCCTGGGGGAGAGCAGTGGGTGGCCTTAAAGTTTGGGTTTGTTCAAATTTACGTGTGGATGTCAAATCCATTGATACTGGATCTGCATTTTTTCAAATTTTGCAGTTTCGGGATAGATTTACCCATTTTGTCTTTTATGTGGTTAACTTTTATAATAATGATTGTTAATTCAAAGTGTACACTTTTTGCTCATTTGTTTGATTTTCTTTCTAATTTGTTATCACCCAAGAGTGAACAGGACACTTTACCCTGCACACTTTTACTCTGCATGCCATTACCCTGCAGTATTTACACTGCAAAATCTTTTACAACGCAGGGCTTTACAACGCAATCCATTAAAACGCATTCCCCATTAAAACACAATTTACTATTCTAACTCCACAGGGTGTTGTAATAGTTTGCGGTGTAAAGCCCTGCTTTGTAAAAGATTTTGCAGTGTAAAAAATGCGCGGTAATGGCATGCGGAGTAACGCATGTGGGGTAAAGGATATTTCCCCCCAAGAGTGTACAGATAATACAACCACAGTACATGTTGTGCAGAGGTTTTAATACTAAACTGAGTGATTCATCACTGAGAGTTGGGCTTTTGAACGGAGGTGTTCAGGTAGTAACCTGTGATGAGAGGGGCGGAGAACTGGCTAGGCATTTAGCAATGCATGACCTAGTTAATCTTGTAGAAGCACTTTCTGAGGGTGAGTTTCAAATACCTACATATAGAGGTCATGGGGGACCATCTGTTATCAATTACATTTTTGTTACCAGAAATCTCATCCACTTCTTTAGTAGTGGGGGGAGGGGTGCAACTGGACCAAGGTGATCATAATTCACTCTCCATTTTGGGATTTCTTCACCTAAATAGGTCCCAACCCACCCCGCAATCCTACCAGTACATTACTCTGGTGATGGCCTTCAGCTGATCTGGAGACTTCGAACATTATCAGTACGGCGGTCCATACACTGCTACACTGGGGGCCCGCCCGCATTATTATGAATGGGGCGGTCGGCCCCCACTAGACCGCCTGTCACGGCAGAGGGCTGCATGTTAGGCTCTCCTGTGGGCCTAACAGGCCACCGCCTGAAACCACAGTAGCATGGCTCGCCCAATCCGGATTGCATTTGTAAACTGGAGGGCTGGCACATCACATCTTTTGTAGTCCTCCAGTGGATGCTGTGGTGGCGACGCCACAGGAGGACTGCCATAGTCGTAATAAGGCCCTTAGTAACCCTTCCAATGATTTAGCATCCCGTTTGAACCTGCACCAAGGATTATTGTTCAACGGTCTGGCAGAATCCTGCGGTGACCCTGTGTTGATATCTTAAAATATCCTAACCTTGGCCATAATACAGTTTCTTTTAAAACACATTCGGACTAACGCAAATGTACAATGGTGGTTCAATAAATTATGTTTGGTGGCTGATCACAACCTAAGACATTTTTTCTACAGTATCCCTAGAGTGCAAGTTGATGTTTTGGTGGCATCCGTGGCCTACAAACATGCCCTTAAAAATAGAAGGATGCACTGCATAAAAGTGATTGGGAGCTGTTAGAGCCAGCAGCAGCAGGGGCAACAGCAGTATTTTTTGGAAAACAGTGAAGAATATCAGGACAAGAAATGCATGCGCTAGCTCCCTGCTCCATTGTAACATCTTGGGGGCGGATTGGGTTCCACATTTTACCACCATTTACTGTTTAGAAGAGAGTGTAAAGCTAGATGTCTCCCTATGAACAAAGTTATCTAGTTCATTTCCATTTAACTTATCTTTGTCTAAGGTGGAGTAGGCCATATGTCAGTGCTCAGGTGTAAAAGTGTCCGGGGAGGACAGGATTCCTGATCGATCTTCTAAAATGTATCATAGAGCTATGTGGCCCAGTGATTACCAACATCTTTAATAGCTCACTGAACCCTCATATCCCCCAATCTTGGTCTTTATCAACCATAGTGCCCATTTTTTCAAAAAGGGGGTCGTATGGCCCCCAAATGCTACAGATCAATATCACTCATAGACAGTACAGTTAAAATAATTGGGAGAGTGATTTATAATCGCCTTGTTGAGTGGGCCAAAGAGCACACCATTCTCTCGCCCTTCCAGTACAGGTTTCGCCGGGTACTAGGAATAACTGAACAGTGCTAAAATGTGAGCTTAACTATAAATAAATGGACTGTTGCCAAGTTCTGCCCCTTGTACTTAGGGTTAATGGACCTGTACATTGCCTTTGATTCAGTGAATAGGTCAAAACTGTGGTTAATGCTGCTGGAACTTGGGATTGAGGCTCCCCTGGTTAACTTTTTGTATTGCCTTCATGCTGATTTGAAAGCTGAGGTGCGTATCAGTCCGAATGGTGATATGTCACATGAGTGTTATTTAAAATGTGGAGTGTACCTAGCTTCCCAATTGGCCCCTCTACTTTTTATTATATATATAAATGATCTTTGTCCCTACATGACATCCAGCCTTGTTGACATCCCCAGAACTGCCGTAGCCCAGATACCCGTGTTGTTATATGCAGATGATGCAATCCTACTGGTGCTAACACCTAAAGCTTTAGAAGAGCTAGTGGACTGCTTCGTGCTCTTCATTAGTAATGCAGATCTGACCACAAATGATGGCAAGTCACAAATTATGGCTTGTGGGCCTAGTAAAAGTACTTTAAGCAGACTTATTTCTAATGGACATTCTCTGGGTGGTGTTAAAGAGTTTAGTTACTTGGGAATCATTATATTTAACTCTGCAGGCACTTGGCATTCACAGGTGACTTCTTGACGCTTGAAGCTCAGCAGATCAGCAGGAGCTGTATTTAATCTTTCCAGCCCCTCACTGAAAGGTAGTGTTATTTCCTTGTTAAAAGTGTACATTGCACATTGTATCTCTGGAGCAGTCTATGGGGCAGGGGTTTGGGGTTACAGTAATGCCTCTTCACTTCAGTCTGAAGAAAACTGTATTTGTCGAAGGTTTTTTTACCTCCCTCCAACAGCTTCGAGCTATATTGTCCATGCAGAGCTTCATAAGCAATACACTGAGTCCACTTGGCACCCCTGTTGCTTTGCATCCATATTTGGGTGAATCCCCATGCCAGGCTATGCAGGGACCTAATTTTGTATTGTCTCTGTCTGGATAAAGGACGCGCTATACCATGGCTGAGTTATTCATCTTATTCTTTGAAGGCCTTGGGTTTGTCCTCTCTCTTTTCTTCAACTACAGCAATAAAGAAAGAGAAAAAATGAATGATTAAGAGTTTAGGGGCCAAATGTACGACCCTAAATTGCATGCGCAAATGTGTTTGCGACCTGTTTGCGCATGCAAAAGTACACAGGGCCATGTACAATTCCTAAATAGCGAGTCGCAATTTATTTGCGACTCACTATTTAGGAATTGCAAGTCGCTATTAGGAAGGGGCGTTCCCTTCCTAATAGCGACCGCAAAGCCATGTATGATGTTTTGTGACCGGGAGTGCCTGCCATTCCCAATGGGGTCGCAAATTGCGAGTGGCCCATTAATATTCATGAGCCTCGCAATTTGCGACCCCATTGGGAATCGCAAACAGTGTCTCAGACACTGTTGTGCATACCAATTTGCGAGTCACAAATTGCGAGTCGCAAATGCGACTCAATTTGCGACTCGCAAATTGGCGGGTAGTACATCTGGCCCCAGATCTCCAGTTCTGTGAAGAAAGAAGATTTGCATTGGAGAGTACGAAAAGTGCAGTGTCACTTTATTATAGGCTGCTCGCTTCTCCTGAGCCAGTTTTATATCTCAGACTTGAATTAACACATTGGGAGAAATTCTTTCTTTTTCGGTTTAGATCTAACACTGAATGGCGTCTTCTGTGTTTTACTGGTTTCTATGTCAACTTGGGTTCTCCACAGCACTTTGCCCCTGCGATAACCTCTCTGAACAGTACTTGTTGCACTATATGTTTTTTTGTACTCATTATAAATATGCACAAATGCACTTTCTCAAGGCTTTGTTAAAAACACTCAGTTACCGCAGATGTCCTGAAGCACTACATCAACTGCAATTGTTAAATACCCCAAATTTAGAATATTCTCTTTTCTAAAATCTGCTATCAGAGGTAGGAGAACGATGGATGGTTATTATATTACTTAAAGTTGTCATGGATTTCTTTTACATGACTGTCATTTTATTTCTTTTATCTTTTTAATCTTGCTCACAGCGGTTTTACCATTGACAATTTGCACATTTAGGGGCATATTATCAAGAAATAGCGATAAATATCGCAAAGCGTGCACAGCGCTGTTTTACTTACCGCCGGCTATCGCTGGATTACATCGCCGAGTTAGCGCGTTATCATCAACGCTTATCTCCAAGGCGATAAAAAATCCAGCGATAGCGGCGAAATGCGTGAATATCGCTGGAAATCCAGCGATAAAACCTCAGCGATAGGGAAATCCTTGATGATACGCCATGGTGGACTTAGCCTGACAATCCACCTCCCATTGACGAAATGGCTAAGTCAGATTTTAATGAGGTGTTAAAATCCGGCGATAACCGTGGTTAGCGGGACTTTTTTCATCGCTACGCGGTTGCGGGCCCGCGTTGTAAATACCGCGATGTTGTGTTAGCGACCTCTCTCATGTTGTTTCAGGATGGCATGCCTACTTTGCATCTCATTAGCGATGTATATCGCTAAGATGCGTAGCGTTGGAAATTCAGCTGCTAACATGCGCTAATGCATGTTAGCGCCGCCTTGTTAATAGGGCAATAAGAATATCGCCGTTTTAGCGGCAAAAAGTGCAGATAAAGCGGCGATACTGCCCTTGATAATATGCCCCTTAATCACTTAGATGAGCACCTTATGTATTAATTTTTTGGTTGCTGATATTTATAGATGAAGACATTTTGCTGTTTTATGGATTTTTATTCATTTGGCATTTCAATTTTGGACCTGTTTTTTGAATGATGGTGTATTATCATGTGCATTGTTGTTTTTTTTTCGGTAAACACCCATTACGATGAATCTTTCACCCCGCATACCATCACCCCGCATACTATTATAACGCATCTACCATGATTCCGCAATGCCATTACAACGCATGGCATTACATTTCATATGCTTTTACAACGCATACATTTACAACGAAATTCGTGATAAATGCATGAATGGAAAAAGCATATTTTTTTTATATGTAAGTATGGGTATAGGGGTATATGTTTTGGGGTTCTGGGTAAATTATAGTGTAAAGTGTATTTTTGTGTTTTGGGGTGCTGGGGTATTTTTAGGGGTCAGGGTGGGTTAGGGTTTTGAGGTCCATGGAGTATTTTTAGGCTTCAGGGTGCGTTTAGGTTTAGGGGTGCTGGGGTATTTTTAGGGGTCAGGGTGAGTTAGGGTTTTGGGGTGCAGGGGGTGTTTTTAGGGTTCAGGGTGAGTTTAGGTTTTGGGGTGCTGGGGTATTTTTAGGGTTCAGGGTGCGTTTAGGTTTAGGGGTGCTGGGGTATTTTTAGGGTTCAGGGTGCGTTTAGATTTTGGGGTGCTGGGGTATTTTTAGGGTTCAGGGTGCGTTTAGGTTTTGGGGTGATGGGGGTATTTTTAGGGTTCAGGGTGCGTTTAGGTTTTGGGATGCTGGGGGTATTTTTAGGGTTCAGGGTGCGTTTAGGTTTTGGGGTGCTGGGGAAATTTTAAGGGTCCGGGTGGGTTAGGGTTTTGGGGTGTTGGGGTATTTTTAGGGTTCAGGGTCCGTTTAAGGTTTTGGGGGGGCTGGGGTATTTTTGGGGTTCAGGGTGCGTTTAGGTTTTGGGGTACTGGGGTAGTTTTAGGGGTCAGGGTGGGTTAGGGTTTGGGGTGTAGGGGGTATTTTTAGGGTTCAGGGTGCGTTTAGGTTTTGGGGTTTAGGGGTAATTTTAAGGGTCAGGGTGGGTTAGGGTTTTGGGGTGTAGGGGGTCATTTTAGGGTTCAGGGTGCGTTTAAGGTTTTGGGGTGCTGGGGTATTTTTGGGGTTCAGGGTGCGTTTAGGTTTTGGGGTACTGGGGTAATTTTAGGGGTCAGGGTGAGTTATGGTTTTGGGGTGCTGGGGTATTTTTGGGGTTCAGGGTGCATTTAGGTTTTGGGGTGCTGGGGTATTTTTGGGGTTCAGGGTGGGTTTAGGGTTATATATATAAAATAAATATATAAAAAAATTAAATAAAAAAGCATAAATATATAGGGGTAGATTTACAAGCCCCTTGCGTCACTTTTACGCTGTCGTTGCGTCACTTTTGTGACGCAACGGCAGCGTATATAATGCGGCAAATTTACAACGTGACGCATCTAGGGAGATGCGTCACGTTGTAAAGCCCTGCGTGACATTATACCTGCGTCAGGTGTAATGTATGCAGGGTGGGCGTTCCCACGCAGGAAGGCCTCGTAAAGTGACGCAGTGAAATCTACAAGATTTCACTGCGCCACTTTTAGGACGCTACTGCGTCAAACCTTACGCCTGCTTGAAGCAGGCGTAAGTAGTGACGCAGTGTAGTGGGAATAGGCCTCAACACGCATTGCTGGAGTTGCGTCGTGCTTGCGACACGACTCCAGCAATGCCAACAGATGCGTCAGAATTTCTGACGCATCTGTCAATCCTTGCGCCATAGTGCGCCGTATTGTAAATACGGCGCATCTATGGTGGCGCAAGGGTTTCTAAGGGTGGCGCAGGGAAAGTGACGCATCTCTACAGATGCGTCACTTTCTTGTAAATCTGCCCCATAAAATATATATATATATATATATATATATATATATATATATATATATATATATATATATATATAGGTAAAGCACTTTTACACAGTTTATGATTTCACCACGCATGCATTTGCGTTGTAAAGGCATGCGTGGTAAAGTCATATGTGGAGTGAAAGTTTGCGGGGTAATGGTATCGCGGAGTTATTGCATTTGCGTTGTGAAAAATGCGGAGTGATGGTATGTGGGGTGAAAGTATGCGGGATAACGTCGTATATTCTTTTTTTTTCCTGTCTTTTATGGCCTGTCTGGCCGAATAAAGAATTGTTAATTGAATGGCTAGTACTAATCAGTGGCATAATGAAACTTGAGCCCCCCTGCAAAATACATGGAGGGGGGGCGTGGCCAACCATCATGGCCGCGAGGACGTGTTCCGTGTAGGCTCCGCGCCTCGCACTTTTGAGCTGTGCATCTCGCCTATAAGCCCCAAATCAGGTATATTGATGGCGAGAACGGCGTAACTGTTGGCGGTCACCTTGCCTTTGGCCACACTTGCCATTCGGAGTGAGGAAGCAGCGAGCACCGGCCTGTGGCGGTGACGAGGGAAGCTCGACAAGATGGCAGCGGGCTCTGCCAGCCCCTGAGAGCCGCTAGAGAGCTGGGCGGCGGAGATGCAGGGTGCTCGGACGGGGCGTGCCTCAGAGTTAGCAAGCTTCCCTGGGTTCCAGTCGGCTGAGGTCTGAGGTGAGCCTTCTGGTTCTGTGGGCTGCGGTGAGACGGGTCACTGGGTGTGGGGCTCGCTTCCGGATGCACCGACACATTGTGGCAGACCTCTCTGCCCGGACGCTTGCGGGGATGGGGTCACGCTTGAAGATTGAGGGAGACCGGGGGACCCACCTCCGGGGTCTCCCCTGGGTGCCGCGGGAGTCCGGGTGATGTGAGTCAGGCAGTCGGCCTGACCTTAAGATGGTGCCCGGGGAAGGAGCGCGGCCGGTCAGCCGCCATTGACTCTGCGGTGGAAGAGAGAACCGACCAGGAACAGGCGCTGTCCCTGATGAGGTTGCCATAAAGTGTTGAGTGGCCCGCCTGGTGAACTACTTGGCAGAGGTGAGAGGGTGCACTTCGGGGGCCTTTTATCAGCGGTGGATGCAGCCAGCTAAGGTTGTGAATCTACACATAATCACTGCCAAGCGACCTGGGGGATCTCTGTGTGGTGCGCCTTCCCCTCCTTTGTGATTCTCGTGCTACCTTGGTGGAGGTTCGGGCAGGGAGTGGACGCACAGGATCGGTGGCCAGTGCCCTTATGCTTCCCAAAAAGACACAGAATAACCATGTCTCCAGTTACTTTGTTCGTGCAGAACCCCAGGCGGACAAGAGGGGGACGGCGCAAACGGAGGCTGACATGACACTCACCAGAGAAGACCTCCTAAACACTTAGAGAGTTCAAGAAGGAACTCAGAGAAGACTTCAAAGCCAATATGAGATCCACCTTTGAAGCATTTCGTTCGGAGGTGGGCTCCAAGCTGATGGTGCTGCAGGCTGATGTGGACTCGGTTGGGACCCGCACCCTGGACTTGGAATCAAAATATCAGGAGCTTGAGGCGCACTTGGTGCCACTGGAAACAGGTTCCGTCAAAGCTGCTGACCAGCTGCACGCAGCCCTCAAGTGCGAAGACCTCGAAAACGTAAGTAAAAAAATGTAAGTCCGTTTTTATATAGCGCAGCTACTCACCCTTACGGGTCTCAAGGCGCTGGGGGCCGTAGTGGAAATTAAGTGAGCTATTGCCCAGAGTCACATGGTGCTGAGCTGCCGGAGCCGGGGATCGAACCGTGAACCCTGAGCTCCGAAGTCAGCTGCCCTGGCCGCTGCACCACACCTCTCCACTAAAAACCACTCCCGTAGAGACAACATGAGAGTACGGGACCTTGAGGAGGGATGTGAAGGCCCCGATCTGGAGGTATTCATGGTGGGCCTTTTTTCCAGTATCCTGGGAGAGGACGCCCCAGAGGTCAGGCTGGAGCTGGTGCATAGAGTTGGCCAAAGAGCTGAAGGGGAGAGCAAGCGCCCCAGGGATGTTCTGGCTAAATTCAGCTCCTTCAAAACTAAGGAACTCGTCCTACGAAAATCTAGAGACATTGACTCAGTCTCCTTCAAGGGGTTCCGATGTTCGTTGTTTCAAGATGTGTCTCAAGCCACGTTGGCTCGTCGGCAGCAGTTTCGACCCTTAACTACGGCATTAAGAGAGCGTCAAATTAAATACAGATGGACTTACCCTTTTGGTATCGCCTTTTCGTTCAACCACAAGCAATGCCACTTCACTGAGCTATCTGAGGCAGCTGCCCTGCTGGGACTGGAAACGGCTCCACTGGAGAAAAATACAGCATCGACTGCGGTGGAGCGGCCACTGGAGCAGCGGGAACCAGGACCCTGGCAGACTCCCAAGAAGGGCGGCAAGTCGTCGTCTCGGCAACAGAAGCTGGTCCCCTGACACTGTCCTATTTTTGCTCACGCAGGTGTGCCCTCGTCACACGGAACATCAGGGGCGCCTGTCCCTTTGGGTGGACGTATAGCAATAGCCCTCCACCCCAGGGGCGAGATCCACGGCACAATGGTTGGTGAAGTTCTCTTTCGCATGAACTTTCCGGACTCGGGTTCCCTCCGGGGCCAAGAGATGAACTGGCTAAGGGATATTGAGTGTCCAACATTTAGCAACGTGAGGCGCGGAGAGCGGTCATGGATACGCCCCGGGAGTCACCACCAGTGAGACTGTCTCACCTTTCTGGAGACTCTGTATTCTTCTGTTGTATTGGTTTCAGGTTATTAGGTTATTCCTGTGATGAATCTAATTTATTCTCCCATTGAGAGGGGGTGGGGTGGGGGGTGAGTGTCTGGGGTTGACCCTAGGGGTGTTCAGTGTTCTCCCCACATGATTTGATGTTCCTTAAGTGCATGACCTGGAACGTTAGGGGGCTCAACTCCCCTAACAAAAGGCAACGCATCTGGAAGTTCTTGGGGGTCAACCAGGCTCAAATAGTCGCCCTTAAGGAAACCCACTTGAAGAAAGGGGATGAACTACGCCTGCGACAGAGGTCTTACCCACTGATTCTGTGCTCCTCTAATACCTCTAAACAAAATGGAGTGGCACTACTGTTTCACGCCTCGGTGTCCTTTCAACCATCGGATACAAAATCCAACAGGGCGGGGAGATACCTTATGGTTAGGGGGCATCTTGCAGGTTGCCCATGCACCATCACCACGGTCTATGTACCGAACTCAAATCGAGCGGACCTTCTCCCCACATTCCTCATGACCCTTGAGAGTTTCGCCATGGGGGACATAGTTCTACTGGGGGATTTCAACCTTATCTGTGACCCCTCTCTGGACACCACTCACCCACACAGGGCTCCTGCAGGGGTTTTCCCTCAGACACTTAAATCCACCCTTACGAGGTTGGGGTTACTAGATATCTGGAGAATATTGGAATCCTCCTACGAGTGACTTCTCTTTTTACTCACATGCACACAGAGTATACTCGAGGATTGACCATATATTTCTTAGCCAATCAATCCGCTCCGCTGCCCTGGCAGCCAAACTTTACTCGATATTCCTGTCAGATCACGTGCCACTAGAAATAGGGATGGACTGGCCAGCTCCCCGTTCCACACTAAAAAGATGGTACTTCCCTGATATTCTTTGTGAACTACGTCAATCAGGGACTTCTTTCACAATCATGACCCCAAGGACACCTATCCCCTGACTAACTGGGATGCCTTCAAGGCTGTCATTCAGGGTAAATGTATCACCCTTGCCACTGCCCTTCAACGGCAGCAAACCTCAGAGAGGTTGCCTTTGGAGGGGGAACTGCAGAAAATGGAAAAATTGCATAAGGAGGCCCCTTCTTTAGCCACCCAAAGAAAGGTCACGGCAGTCAGGGGTAAACTTCAGGCGATCTATGCTAATAGAGTGGAAAAGACCCTTTTACGCCTTCAGGCCAGGGGATACGAGGGAAATGACAAAATTGGCTCGTGGCTGGAGAGGCAACTACGAGCCAATCAAATGAAGGAATATATTAGCTCAATAATTGATGGCTCGGGCGTGTAGCATCATGGGGAGGAGGGGAAGGTGGGAGCGTTCCGGGAATTCTATCAAACGCTTTATAGGGCGGACCCCCTTAGTGAGGGAGACCAGCTCCACTATCTGAACCTGCTTGAACTACCCCCGGCCTCTGCGGAGGCCAACGAATCTCTCAGCCAACCCATAACACATGAGGAGGTACAGAAGGCAATAGATGCCTTAAAACTTCAACGGTTCCCGGGGCCTGATGGCTTTAGCGCAGTGTTCTACAGAACATTTGGGGCGGAGCTGGTACCCCACCTGACAGAACTTTTTAATGCAATTGCGACCCTTCATCAGGTATCCCCTTCAATGGGAGAAGCGTTGATCACGCACATCCCTAAGGCAGGGAAAAATCTACAGCTATGCTCCTCTTACAGACCTATAGCACTACTCAACTTAGATGCAAAACTCTATTCCAAAATTCTAGCCAGCAGCCTTGAGGAGCTGCTCCCAGACATGATCCACCCGGATCAGTCTGGGTTTATTGAGGGGCGCCAGACACACGATAATATACGCAGAATTGTACACCTGATCAAGAAACACACAAAAGACGCGTCCCGGCGGCCTTACTATCATTGGATGCAGAGAAGGCCTTTGACCGTGTTGATTGGTCCTTCTTGAGGTGTGCCCTCCGACGGTTTGGGTTTGGGGATGCCTTTTTGGGTATGTTACAGGCGAACTATCACTGTCCAAGATACCGGGTCCTAATTAACGGGGTGGCCTCAGACTTTTTAAATCTCACACGGGGCACGCGTCAGGGTTGCCCCTTATCGCCCATACTTTTTGCGCAATGTATTGAGCCTCTTGCGGCGCGTATTAGAGCCAACCTGGAGATACACAGGATTAAATTCATTCCAGACAATCATAAGAGATCTTTATTTTCAGAGGATGTCCTTTTACCTGTCACGGAACCTCGTTCCTTGCTTCTGGCAATCCAGTCTGAGCTTAGCACCTTAGCAAGCTTCAAAATTAACCTGTTGAAATCCTTCTTACTTAACTTAACGGTTCCTCAGGGAGAAATGGCCGCAATAGCGGCATCCTTGCCATTTACATGTGCCCATAAGGAAATAACTTACCTGGGCATCAAAATCACCCCTAACCCATCAGATTTATATAAAGCCAATTTCCCACGACTGCTGCGACAGCTCAAGGCAGACTTTAAGAGGTAGGGCTCTGCATTCATCAACTGGCTAGGTAGAATCAACACGATCAAGATGAATGCGCTGCCGCTGCTTCTTTATCTGTTCCAGGGCCTCCCAATCCCAGTTGGCAGGTAATTATTTATGGAACTGAAGTCTTTGACGACAAAATTCATTTGGCAGGGGCAGAGGGCCTGGCTGACTCACCGACTACTAACCAAACCGCGACTTGCAGGGGGGTTGTCCCTGCCGGATTTCCTCTATTACAGGGAGGCCCAACTCCGTGTCATATCAAAGTGGTCCCTCAGGGCCTTCGACAGGCACTGGCTCCATATGGACTGAATGGTGGTGGTTAAACCAGATGGGACCTCCTGTTGGCGGTCAAAGTAGGACAGACCACAGAACACTTACCTTAGCACCCCTACGACTACCACGCTCCATGTGGGTCGTGGTCACAAAGTCATTACCCTTAATGACATTTCTGTCCCCTTACACTCCCATCCACTTTAGCTCGGGCTTCCCCCTGCCCAATTAGAGGGCCCCTTTGATAAATGGAGGGAGGGAGGCTGCTTGATGGTATCAGACATGTTTGTCCGTGACGAGCTACACATTTTCGAGGGTTGTGTAATAGCTTTTAATCTCCCAGTGACAGAAAAGTACCACTATCTCCAACTGAATCACTGGCTGCTGCAGCCTCAGATGCGACTTGCTGCTACACGAAACCTATTCCCTATAGAGAGCTTTGTGAAGTCCAGGGGCACATCGAGGGGGTGTATCTCGTTTCTTTATTCGCTCTTCCATACATCAGGTCAGATGCTGCCCCCAAGACACACGGCCTTTTGGGACATTATACTAGAGACAACGTTGACGGAGAAACGATGGGGATCGCTCTACAAAGATATTGGGAAATTTAACAGATCCATGTTTCTCAGAGAAGCCCATTACAAATTAATGTATGATTGGTACTTATACCCCCAAAAGCTCCATATCCTCTTCCCAGATGCTTCGGATAAGTGCTGGAGGGGCTGTGATCTACTGGGCGACTTCCACCATATCTGGTGGGATTGCCCTGCCATTCAACCCTTTTGGAAAAAATCGTTGCCCAGATCAGGAAGATCCTAGGCTACCCAATCTCAGAGTCCCTGGAACAAGTCCTTTTAGGGGTGCGCGATCCCTGTCTGAAGCATCAAATGGGGGGGACTGCTCCATCTTGTGGCTATGCTTAGGGGTGGCCAAAATGGCGGTGGCAGTGGCATGGAAGAAGGCGGGCCCCCCTCACTTTCACAATTGCATGCCCGGTTGTGGCGAGCTTTGGCGCTTGAGCGCAAGGCAGATATAATGGCAGATGCCCATACAGGGTTTGACTACATTTGGAGCCCGTTGGTAGCTTACCTGTCGGAGGGGTTGACGCTTTTTGCCTGTGGTCCCAGACTGCGTGTGCTGCATCTCTTCCAAACCTAAGACCCCATACACTATGATGTTGGCTCTGGGACCTTTGAGATACTCAGGCCCTCTATCTGGGCATCTCAGCCTGCCTGGGCCTGGGGTGGGACGGATGCTGGCCCCGTTGCCCCCCTCTCCCTTCCCGGTCCACCCCAGCATACCCATTGGACCCCTCTGATTCTTAGTGCACATGAGAGACACGTCACAGGTTTGTTTTGTTTCTCCGGTTATTTCGTTTTTTTTGTTATACTGTGATCTCGTGTAATTGTAGCACAGATGCATCCAGTATTATGGTGATGGTTCGTTGAACTAACTGTTCAAGAGGACACTTGTTTCTGTGAACTCTTTAGACCTTGCTGAGTACTTGTGAGAAAGATGTGTCCTAACTTTAGCTACTTATCGCTCTTGGCTTACTGAACTGCTGAATTGAGTATCACAAGTTGTTAATTCTTTGAAATTGCAATAAACATTTTTTGACAAAAAAAAACACATAGATGGTCCTCCCCACGTATTACTTTGGTCCCAGATCCCGTGTACTGTGCTGAGGGGGCCCCTCACTGAGGTGGCTGCCGGAGTGAACATTGCGCCACTAAACGATTCTCACCAGAGGTGATTATCCAGGCTCAGTAAAGGTGCTGCATCACATCCCTGAAATGGAGGAACTGCAAGATGTCTGAAATGCGAGAAGAGGGAAGGACAGAATTTATTCCTATTATTCCTCGGTACCTGAATCACATTTATGCATTGAATTCTGTCTTATGTCAGTGGAAACCATGAAGTAGGTTGTTGCTATGTACTTTCTTCCCACTATTGGATCATTCTCCTGTTATTTTACAGTTGTGGATTGCCACATCACTTTGACAGCAACGTATAAACGATTTCTATAAGAAGCCTTCACAGATGCAGGGACAGATTTATCATTCTTTCACGCAACGCAGCAAGCCACCTTGCTACGCTGTGCAGCCCAGCTTGAGAGAGAAAGGGCAGGAATATGCTGTATTTATCATTAACCAGGGCATTCCTGTCCTTTCTTAGAACTGGAGCACTTTTGGCTGCCTAGCGCCAATGCAGTCACCCTTGTATCATGCTGAAAGGCTGCCTGCATTGTAGGTAAGATTGTTTTTCTGCAGAAAGGAACACCTTTCAGCACAGAAACAATCCTTCGAGGCATTTTCATCTTTTGTATGTGTGCTTCAGAATGCAGCACACATAGAAAGAGGAAAAAACAAGGAGAGATAAAGATATTTCTCCTCCTTTTGCCTCACCAGGGAAGATGTAGCATTCTGATGCATTCACATGTCTACCACTAATGGTAAATCTGGGAATACAGCAAAGTCCATGGGTGGATGCGTGGGAACACCCACGCTCCACCCAAAGAATGCCTCCCTGCCACAGATTAACGCAAGGCAGTGATTTGTGCTGCATTGCATCACTCTAGATTTGTCAAACTATGCAGGAACACGGAAGGTGGCCCTGCATGGCTTGATAAATCTCACTTAGGTATTGCGTCACCCTTGCACCACCTTACATGGTGCAACAGTGACGCAAAACCTTGATAAATCTGGCCCGCAATGTTTAAAGGTAAGACGCTATCAGCAATTATTTACATTTTTATATTTTCATGGGGTCAGCACTGAGAAATGCTACACTTTGAGCGATGTTCAAAGTGTATATTAAGAGTATGGCAATGTGCAGGCAGACTAGAGTCGTTAGATCATTATGGGCACAAATGGAGAAACTTGAGAAAGTACTAGGATAGAAGAGCGAGAGATATAAAACAGAACATGGGCCCTGTTTGCTTAAGGAAATAAATGAAATTCTCCTATTGTGCAAAGAACTGGTGGCGAGAGAAAGTAGCTACTTAGAGAGAAATGCTAGATGTGCAGGTATGGAGAGGGAGAGAGATCAATCAGGATGCTTTGAGAGTTGATCACTGGAGAAACATTAAGTGGCAATGCCACCATACTACAAGAGCTCCAGGCCTATTATTTGAAATTATATACTGCCCAAATGAATGTGATACTCCCCCAAATAGAGGAATACCTTGATGGGGGTAGCACTAGCCTGACCTGAGGATGGTGTAGGCGCCATTCTACAGGAACATATTGCTATTCAATAAATCTTAATAGCCATAGAGGCATAACTGGGTGGCAAGGCACCTAGCTCTGACAGGCTCATAGCAGAATTTTATTAGGAGTTTAAGATATACTGGGCCCACACTTGGATTTCTTATACCAAGAGACCCTGCACACAGGCATGCTTTCACCAACTATCAGCAAAGCAATCAATACGGCTATATTGAAGCCATGAAAGGATGAGAAAGACTGTAGGTCCCACAGATCATTACCCCTTATGAACCTAGACAACAAAATCTTTGCACAAATCATTGCTAACAGACAACCCATTGATGGAGAAGTTAGTTTTACAGGTGCAGTTGGGTTTTGGCCTGGGCAGAGCAACCTTCAATAACCTTAGGACCTTCTTTGTCCTCATGCATCAGATTTGCCCCAATATTAATGCCCTCTTAATGTTTTTTGCAGGCAAAGAAGGCTTTTGACTCCTTAGAATGGACATTCATATTTGCAACTCTGTACAGAATGGCACTGAGTTCCAACACTGAGGGACTCATTAAGCAACTTTTTGCAGAACCGACTGCACGATACATTGAGGTACAAGACAGGGATGGCCCCTCTCAACCCTTCTTTATGCCTCGGCTATGGCACTATGGCTAAGGGAGAGTTACCTACATAAATGTGTCATACTGCAAATGAACTGAGTGCTGTTGTCTTTTTATGTGAATGACTTTATGCTTTGTGTGAAAGTTTCTGAAGCCAATCTTGAGATGGTAATTATAGAAAGAGTAAGATATGGTGGCTTCTCAGGCATTCCAATTAATTGGGAGAAATACAAGGTGTCCCCACTTACAAACATGACAGGCAGACACCACTGGTTGAGTACTTCACTAGTGTGCTGAGTCAGTTAAATACTTGGGCATTTACATTAACAGACATACACAATTGGTTATTCAGCATAATTATGACCCGCTGATTGAAAAGTCTGTGTAGCAAATAGACAGGTGGAAATTGTTATCACTTTCAAAGGTAGGAACAGTTGCACTGATCAAAATGTTGGTGCTGCCCTGATTTTTGTACCTACTAACCAAAATTCCCATACCCCCTTAGTAAACATTTCCAAGGTGAGGGCTTTGTTGACTAGATTGGTTTAGAGGGGCTGAAATCCCAGATTAAGATGGGAGATACTCATGTTACCTTTTGAGAATGGAGAATTTGCGATCCAAGATCTCGAGAGGCACTACCACGCTGCACACAATCTTAGTTTGCCCTGTACTGGTTTAACACTTAAAAATCTTCACCTCACTTAAAGGAATCAGATAGAAAGATCTGACCTGGGAACGGCCATTGCAATAAAAATGCCTAAGCCTATCCAGTGTATACAAACGATCCGATGCACTAGCTGGTCGATTTGAACTATGACCAAGGTGGCTGGTCTGACACCTATCTAAACACTGGCTATTAAACTTGCTGACAATCCAAATAAGGTAGTCTTAATAGATAAGTAATGTGATGTTCCCCGCATAGGCTACTGTGTGATACCAGTTCTGCTTTATGCAGACGATGCTGTCCTCATGTTATGGGGATGCAATTACTATTAGATACGTTCTCAGACTATATTGATCACTTAGATCTTTCTATAAATCATATGAAATCATATGTAATGGTTGTTGGTGCTAAGCCCACTAAAAAACAAAGCCCTTTTCTGTAACAAACATAATAATGTACAAGTGCAAACCTTTAACTCTTTGGGTGTTTTGTTTGATAATATGAATGCCTGGGGTCCCCTTCTCATGTCTAAATGATTAATGCTTGCCCACTCATGGCTTTGGATTTTTGGGCAAGGCTGGACAGGAAACCAATAAGGCCTCTTCTTCAGGTCCATATGTGTATCCGCTGCAACTTATGACTGTGCTATTTGGGGGTACAAGGATTATAACATCATTCAGGCTGAGGAGAATACGTTTGCCAGATGTTTACTGGCAGTCCGCAAAGTACCTCAACAATTGTGGTCCACGAAGAACTGGGTCCATTTCAGACATTTTTTATTTTTCAAAGTTTTATACAGCGCAAACTTGACCCAAAGGTATCTGAGCGCTTTACACGAGCACCCGTTGCGTTGCATTCATTTTATTTTTTGTTAGGCACAGGGAGATTAAGTGATTTGCCCGGAATCACAGGATGTTGCTGTTCTTGCCGAGACTCGAACCCAGGGGCATATTAGCAAGGGCGTTATCACCGCTTCAGCTGCACTTTTTGCCGATAAAGCGGCGATATTTTTATCGCCCTATTAGCAAGCTGTCGCTAACAGCTGTTAGCGACAGCTTAGTGGCGATAGCGGCCGCTTTGCATGTCAGCGATAATTATCGCTAATGACATGCAAAGTAGGCGTTCCCAACTAAAAGCAACTGCAAACAGTCGCAAACACAACTTCCCCCTATTAGCAATGCCCGCGAAGCGATAAAAAAACTTGCGCTAACTGCGATTATCGCTGGAATTTAACACCTGCTAAAACTTGACTTAACCATCTTGTCAATAGGAGGTGGATTATAAGGTTAAGTCCTCACCTTCCTATTAGCAAGCTTTTCATTAGCGCAGTGAATTTATCGCTGGATTTCTCACGCTATTGCTGGGTTTCGCCGCTATCGCTGGATTTTTTATCGCCTTGGAGATAAGCGTTGATAATAACGTGTTATCTCCGCGATGAAATCCAGCGATAGCCGGCGATAAAAAAAACAGCGCTAGGCGCGATTTGCAATAATTATCGCAAATCCTTGGTAATATGCCCCCCAGTTCCCCAGATTAGAGATCCACCGCCCTAGCCATTAGGCTTCATCCTCTCCCCTAATGACAGGTCATGACATGATGATGTTAAGACCTTTGCTATAATGGATTTCAGTGTGGTATAACAGCGAGCCAACCCTTAATAGAGTGATCTTTAGATATTGTCTTTCTCTGGACAATGTAAGAGCAGTTGGCTGGCTTGGTTACATAAAATCGGAACTTGTCACACTAGGTCGCCTGGATTTATATCTTACCCCTGAAAAGATCACCAAAGCAGATTACGAGTGTTTTAAACACCCCTTTACCACCCACGCCACAGCCACAAGGGAAAGTATTGAGTTACAGAAATCTGCCACCCTTGCATTCGGTTTAATAAAAACAATACCCTCAACAGAACCATATTTGACATGGGTGACTAATGTTTATCATCGTCAGTTATTGACAAGGTTTAGGTTAAAAGTTTTGTTCAACAGATTAGCTTTCCCAAGGGTTGGTTTGCTCAGGGCACTTTGGGCCCTGCGAGTGTGATAGTTAATCAACCCAAACTATTGCTTACTTTGTATTATTTTATCCACACTTTACCTGTCCCAGAAAAAGATTCTTAACACCCTTCTTAAAGATCAAAGGCCTGCTATATTCCATCTTTTTATTCTTAGGGATGTTTACACCTGTGTATGCGTAGCCAATGTTATGAGCAGTGCACTCAAGCTTTGAGAGGCATGGACCTAATCTCATTGTAGGATTGTTCTGATGGGTAGGAAATAAAGATGATATTTCAAGTTTATTCGGTCAATGCCATTGGATCTAGCAGAGGCCCTTTTGTACTATTTGAAATGCTTGAGTCCTCCTTTCATGTCTCACATAGAATTGTGATGAATCTTATAATGGTCCGAATGTGGGTTGGATTTTATATTATGTGCACATTGAAGTTTTATTGGAATCTGTTTTTATAATACGTTTTTATGCTTTACATGTATCTTTTATTGTTATATTTTAACCAAATAGAGATTTATACAACAACAGCAAAGTGGTGATTATTAGTTTGGAAAAAGTGGGGAAAAAGTGGGTCTAAGGCCATGGTGTAACTATTGATTAATGACAGATGTCTGTCCCTTGAACTGTTTCAGGAGAATTGACTTATAACAACACTAGATAATATTCGCCATGCAGTGTCAGCCAGATGGCCCTCGAACGTGAAGAGTTTCTTCCACTTACTCATATGATAAATGTTTCTAATAGGAAGGGCTGGGTCTCTAGATTATAAAGTATATATACCAAATTTACCACATCACCTGATAATTAGGCCCTTAAGAAATGGGAGCCAGATCTGGAAACACCAATAGCAAAATTAGTCTCCATATATTACAGACATAAACTATTACTAAATTCTTAAAGCGATTATACTGTGCCCCTAGTTTTCTGCACAAAATCAATCCCTCTAGGTCTTCACAATATAGAAGATGTTTTCTGGTCTCTCAACTTCTTCCATTTGTCATGGGACTGCTCGCAAATACCGGTGTATTAGATAGTTATAGCACAGACGATTGAGGATATAATTGGTCAACATATTAACTGTACACCCCTGGTGCTACAATTAGGAAATAATAAACCATTTCCCAATTCTGTTCGGAGTCTGACAATAGTGTTGATGTTATGTTATGTTACAACGAAGGACAGGGTTTTGGAAATGTGTGGTAGGAAGTGGCGCCTACAGCAAGTGTACGTGTATCTGACTGACGTTGTCGTGGGACGGTGCCAACAGGAAGGGGTTAACCCTGAACCCCCCAGGGTGAAGACCAGAGGTCAAACAGAATTACTGAAGGCCTGTGCACACGTCTGGATGTACTTGTAGAGTCTGTACTCTGTGTCAGAAGTTAACACCAATAGACATAAGATATGCAAACATATAGAAAAATAACAATGAACACTCTGGAGTTATTGTGTTCAAACACAATAACTCCAGAGTGTTCATTGTTATTTTTATATATGTTTGCATATCTTATGTCTATTGGTGTTAACTTCTGACACAGAGTACAGACTCTACAAGTACATCCAGACGTGTGCACAGGCCTTCAGTAATGTTATGTTATGTTAATTGGATTTATAAAGCGCATGGCTACCCAGACAGGGCTCCCGGCGCTATGCAACCCATACGGATCCGGTGACATATCAGATGGATGTTCCTTTTCCAAGGGGTTTAGAACAACCAGGTTTACAACCTCTTCCGCAAGGGGGCGACAGGCCCTCAGAAGAGCGGGGAGGGAATTCCATAGATTTGGGCCTAAGAAGAAAAAGGCTTGACCTCCTTGATTCAACTGGTGAAGTGCTGTTTACCATCCTCATGGATGAAATGGCTTGTCCTAAAATAAAATATTTGCTAAGATGTGTATAGTAGTGAGATTGCTGAGGCATTTGTGGTGCTGCAGATGAAACCAAGAGACATATGGGGTCCTCTCAGACAGTATTTGATAAGATAGGCTAGCAAAGGAAATGAGGAGCAGCCAATTTGTGATGGGTTGATCTCTGTGGGTAGATGCATGCTAGTGGGAGTGGTACTTTGATCATGCAGAGAGGGTAACTGCCACAGGCACCCCCTGATGACCTATATACCTACGATAAAACAAGATAAACATTTCATGCCTAGGAAACAGTTGTTGAACCTGCAATATGTATATGTACATTTGGAATGTAAGCCCATGATGCTCTGTTTCTTATTGAAAATTTGTCTAATGTGTGTGTACTCATTTGTGCTTGCACTAGTTAAAGTACTCATGTAATAAGCAATACAATCTATTACAAAGTATGTTTTCACAAACACAGGTTGTTTGACACACTTGCTTTCTCACACTTTACCATTCATTTAATGATTCCCATTGTAATGTTACAATTTTAATTATATTATTTTCTTTCTGGATCTTCTATACTTTTTGTCTTTAATGTAAACTAATTACTAATGCACAAGCAATGATTGACGTACTTGTGATCTATGTAAATTCATAACCAAGCGGAATTTATTTTGCTTCCTAACATGATAACCCTGGGGAATCACTGTGTATAGATCTATTGCATAGAGATGCCATAAACAAGAACTTCTTTTCCGGGTTCCATCACATATATCAGTGACATAAAGATATCCAGCAGTACTGGAAAGAGCACATCAGTGCCCTCTTCATATGTGATGCATCACAGTTCTCACTGACTTCCTTTTGTAAAATATTTTCCAGGGAAAGCAATCCTGCATTCCAACATTGGTGCAAATGAACTCTTGCACTATATCCCAGCTCACCGTGTACAATTCTGGTTGAGACTCATTTCACCCTGCTGGCATATGCATATCTGGGGTATGCCATGAGCTTTTGAACCTGTGACTGTCTGCTCCTCCACGTCCTGTAATTCGCTGACATTAAAGTGAAAACAAGAAGCTGACCAAATCGTACTTGGCTTGGTGGTACTCTATCTGTCATAACCACAGACTCGACACAACTTTTGTTTTTCCCATGTCTTTGAAGCAAAAACGATTACTTTTATGGTCCCCTGTTACGCTGTTTTTAGATAACTGTGCTAAAAGTTCCTTTGCTCCAGTACCATCTATTCAAGAAGTTACTCAACCCCCTTGATATGTTCAAGTGTAACCTTAATTTATTCAAACGTAACCTTGTTTTATTTACGTGCTTGCTCTTTATTAATTATTGATCCCGTTGTCCTTTTCCTTACCTCCTTTTTTCTTTTTTTTATCTGTGCCATAGATCTTTTTATCTTATGTATTTACTCGCCTAGATGCTATTGATAGTATGTTAAGTAATATTTCCTTTTGATGTTTTAGTACTTGTTACCTGATGTTACTTTTTATAGCATTCCCAATAAACTTTCTTTGAAACTAAATTGCTGAAAATGTGGATCTATACTTTGCAAGCATTCTGAGGTATGATGATTCCTTCAATATACGGGTGAGTATTAACTTGATTAGAAATGAGTTTAAAACAGATACTTTGGTACACTAAATACCGTTTCTTGATCGTACCTAATGTTGTTCGATGACAAAATAAAATAACATCTTAAAAATATATTTCATTTATAAAAAAAGCACTAATGTGGTACGCCCCTCACCAAAATCACTGCTGATCATTCACAATGTGATATAAAGGACACATAGTAGAAGCTAGTAAAGGGGAATGGGATGAGTGATAAAACTGACATACTGAATATTACTCTCTTCCTCATCATTCAGCTGGGAACAGGCCTCAGCAGATTGGAAAAGTGCCTAACGACAATAAGGTACGCTTTCAGTAATCTGTCATAGACATCTTGCATCTAAATTCAGGTTTGAAAGGATATACCTTTAAAACAATTCTGTGAAACACACTTTCTGCGTCCTAGAAGGAAGCAGCCTTTCTTGAAACTGAAATACAATAACATATAAGGAATCAAAGAACTGCTGACTCATTCCCCTACCTATTGGCATGGTAGCTTTGTATGCATATGGCTTCTGGAATGGATTAACTACTTTATAATTTGTCAGGGATGAAAATGAAAAGATTGCTCTCTGATTTCGGATCTTGGTGGCACATAATTCTCTTACTCAGTATCACTTGTATCTTAGTGCTCAGTCAATACACATAACATATGCAATGGTGCAATGTAATAGAACCATGTCTGTTTCTTCACAAAAGGATTCATGCTTAAAAGACTGTATTTAGTCCCAAAAGTCTTAGAATGTAAAGTCCCAGAAGAGTTCAGTTTGTTTTTCTAACAACTTAAATCAAAGTTCAAAAACAACTTGTCTTCCGCAATACTTCTATGTAATTATGGATGAATGCCTTTCCAACAAACTCTTTTTATAAGATATCACTTTTTCGACACAAATCTAAAGTTCACGAAAGAAGGATCCTATCTCCAGTAACATAGTAACTTGAGTGCCTGGCAAAGGAGGTTGTGAAACTAAAGGGAAGTTATACCGAGTCGTCTAAGATGGACCCTACCATCTCCAAACATCATAAGAGTTCAGGGAGTCATGAGAAATGTAGTGGATATGTTGACACTTGAGTCTTCCTTGGGCCCTTTTGTAAAAACAAACCCTACCCAAACAAACATGTGCCCACCCTTGGCTGCCCTCTTCGGGCTGGTCCGAACTTTTCCTTTTCACTTGTATATTCTTGAGAGTCTGAACTCTTCGGTGGTCTCAACACGTCATAGCACTTCAGCACATGTCGGTGCTACCCTTACCAATATAACTTGCTTCTGTTTGAGTTCTAAGACACCCTAAATTGCAGAGGATCATTGTTACTGCAACTGAGGAGATATGTGCGGTCCATGAATCTCAATCTATGTATCTTGGATACATCCTGCACCCTGTGGGCCCAATTCACAATGGTAAAGTTAGACCAAAAGTCTAACTTAGACTAAAAGTCTAACTTTACAACTTTCCGGTATTCACAAAGGTAAGTTGCTACTAGTAACTTTACTATGGGTAACGTTACTACTAGTAACTTTACTATTAGTAACTTTACTAAAAGTGCCTTTACTAATAGTAAAGTTACTAGTAGTAACTTACCTTTGTGACTACCGAAAAGTAGTAAAGTTAGACTTTTGGTCTAAGTTAGACTTTTGATCTAACTTTTCCTTTGTGAATCAGGCCCTTAGACTTCAGGTCTAAAGCTAGAATTTAGGTCCACACATAGACTTCAGGTCTAAACTTAGGGCCCGATTCACAAAGGTAAACTTAGACGTTTCGTCTAAACTTAGACCAAACGCCTACGTTTATGACTTTGGGAATTCATAAAGGGCATTTACGAGTCTATCTTCATATCCACACTCGGGCCAGATCTCAGCCCTCAGTGCAGACATAAAGATAGTACTCTTAAACATGAAGGGCCTGATTCACAAAGGTAAACTTAGACCAAAAGTCTAAGTTTAGATCTGAAGTGTAAGTTTAGACCTAAAGTCTAACTGTACTAGTAGTAAAGTTGGACTTTTAGTTTAAGTTTCGACCAAAAGTCTAGGTTTAGTCCAAAAGCCTAACTTTACTAGTAGTAAAGTTAGACTTTTGGTCTATGTTAAGACCAAAATTTAAATTCAGAACAAAAGTCTAACTTTGCTACTAGTAAAGTTAGGCTTTTGGTCTAAGTTAGACCAAAAGTCTAACTTTACTACTAGTAAAGTTAGGCTTAAGGTCTAAACTTAGATTTCAGGTCTAAACTTAGGGCCTGATTCACAAAGGTAAACTTAGACCAAAAGTCTAAGGGCCTGATTCACAAAGGTAAACTTAGACCAAAAGTCTAACTTTAGGCCTGAAGTCTAAGTTTAGACCTAAAGTCTAACTTTACTACTAGTAAAGTTAGACTTTTGCTCTAAGTTTAGACCAAAAGTCTAACTTAGACAAAAAGTCTAACTTTACTACTACTAAAGTTAGAGTTTTGGTCTAAGTTAGATGTTTGGTCTAAACTTAGACCAAAATTCTAACTTTAGTAGTAGTAAAGTTAGACTTTTGGTCCAAGTTAGACTTTTGGTCTAAACTTAGACCAAAAGTCTAACTTTAGTAGTAGTAAAGTTAGTCTTTTGGTCAAAACTTAGACCAAAGGTCTAACTTTAGTAGAAGTAAAGTTAGACTTTTGGTCTAAGTTAAACTTTTGGTCTATGTATACCTCTGTGAATCAGGCCCTTAGACTTTTGGTCCAAGATTACATTTGTGAATTAGGCCCTCTTTGTGAATTCCCAGAGTCGTAAACTTAGAAGTTTGATCTAAGTTTAGATCAAACGTCTAAGTTTGCCTTTGTGAATCAGGCCCATTGAATTCAGGTGTAAAGTTAGACTTCGGGTGTGAAGTTAGACTCTAGGTGTAAAGTTAAATTCTAGGTCTAAAGTTAGACTTCAGGTCTAAAGTTGAACTTCAGTCTAAGTTTACCTTTGTGAATCGCGCCCTGTGTCAGTTGATATCTCACCGTGCCTGAGCCACTTGCAGTCCTTGCTGCCTCTGAGCAGCATCTTTTTCATGCAAGGGCATCTCCAAAACCCCTTCAGAACAGCCAGTTAGCTCTCTTTCTGCACACTGCAGGCATCAACTCCGGGCATATTAGTCTAATCCTCCCCAAAGTTTTGGCTGAGCCTGGCTGGGAGTTGTAAGTAGGTACCCATACTCTGGGGCTCAGACTATACTCATGATAGCCACTAGTGCTATATGTTTCTGTAAGGAAATCTTGGCATATTAACTGGAAGACACAGTCCCATTTTTTTTACCCAAGTTACAGGTAGACTTTTTGTGTTCCTCCAATAAAGTTCTGTGACTCGTTCTGTGTAGTCATGTGTGTATCTTTGTGATTTTCAAGCATACTGCTCCAGTCATGGTGTTTGTCAAAATTTGAGAAGGGTGGTAGGATGAAGCTGGAAGTCTCCTCTCAGGAGAAACCCAAACTAAGGCCACTAAAGTTATGCAGCTGTTCCACACAACTACCTGTTAACCAGTGGCTCGGATTGTCCTCCCAGCAAACTAAGTTCCTGGAAAGAATAGGCAGAAACTCCTTGATTTCAATGAGGCCCACTGTCTACTTTCCTACACACTCCAGTCTGGTGTACTACAAAAGATCTTTGGAATGCTGAAAGGACTCTCCAATTCACATTGGCTCTCTGGTCTCTCTTTCTCTTTCTATTTCTCTCTCTTTCTCACACACTCTCTCTCTCTCTCTCTCCATCCATCGTAGGTGTCACTCAATATGACCACATTCAAAAGGAAAGTTAGTGTGGCCATGGTCACATGAACCACCCATATTTCATGAACTCTTCTAACTCACATATCAGTGCACATACTTGATACTTGTCTCTCACACAGCTGGGTGAAGTTCATGTTTGTAGGGACTAGCAGGTAATTTAAAAAGGTAGAAAATGCCACTAGGCCCTCTCTCTAGCAGGTAAAGATAAAGAGGCCTACACTGCTTACTAAAAACAGTATTGCTGCCACCACTGTCAGTCCTCAACATCCCAGCAAGGGGATAGTGGTCACATTTGCGCAAGGAAGGTGAACATAGTTTGCCCTTCAACCTCAAAGCCCCATGCTTGGTCTCATTCTTTTCAAAAAGAGACCTAAGCAGACATGTATCATCATTGTGTGTACTGAGGTGGGCTTCTAAACAATATGCCGTGCTGTGGTGAACTCGGGGTAGGATGGCACTCCTTACAGAGGGAGGCAGTGAAATCTTTCTTACATCCACTTATTATCAACTTTTTCAAGATCACCAGATCAGAATTTCTGTAAGAAGTCATGAAAAGTATGTATTATTGAGAACCTTCTTTATTTTTTTCACATTTAAAGTACAAATTGATGAAGGTACAAAAAGAAAATTAAATTTCATGTCACCATAATTTTTCCTGGTAATCCACTGACACATTATGTTTCTGGCATGAATTTTTCTTCTCTAGGGGAGAATATGGGTAGTCAAACTGAGCCAGCTACTAATGGGGCAAAGAAAATATTTAATTTTGGAATTCTATTAGACCCAAATCTCAAATTGTCCTATGTTTTGTTCCTCATTATTGAAAATCCCATTGGGTATTGGACATATAAAAACTTTAGGTTGCTAATTGACATAATGAATCCACACATATATAAGGCATTAGCTCATCCTAAAATATCTCTGTGCCCTCAACAGGTACTGACGGTGCTTGCAATAATTTGAAAACAAAACAGGAGAGGGTAGCTTAGAGGGACACACAAATACATACAGTAGTACTATGAAACTATACAAGCATTTGTACAGCTAATAGGTGTCGCCTTTGAGACTTATTGGCTTTGGTAATGCCTTTTGGTGGTGCTATTTAGAGTTGGGGAAAGAACAAAATGTTGTGCAACATCAACAAAAAACAAAGGGAAGGGGAAAGAAAAAATCTACAATGTCGTGACGGCTGCTGGCGGTTACGTCATTCCACTGGCACACACATGCGTGATGGCGCATGTGTGCTGGTGTCACAATACATGTTTACACCAGTGGAATGACGCAGGAGGCATATGTGTTGCTTTTCTATTTACAGATGCAAAATGGTGGAGACCACTTGACTCAGTAAACAAAAAAATTACTTTTTAGCTTGAAAGAGCAAAATAAGTGAAAGGACTGTATGTGTGGGGGCAACTGAGGAACGTGTCGGTGTGGAGGGGAAAATCAGCAGACATGGCAGAGAGCTACTCGGGGGTAAGGGGAGAAGCCCACATTGGAGAGAAGAACATCAAACATGTAGGTGAGGGAGAAGCACACATGAGAGTTTGCAGCACAAAAATGCAAGAGCAACACGGGCTGGGGAAAGCACGAGGGTGAGATCAACACAGGGAGTAGGGCGAAGGACACTACAGAGGGAGAGCAACATGGAGTGCTGGGGTCACAGCATGAGAAAGAGAGAGAGCGAGCAGCACACATGTGAGAGAGCAACTCGGAGCTCTAGGGGAGGTATTAGTTGGGGCACTCCTAAGGGAGAGACCTGGAAAAACACATGCCCTCTTATGGATTGCTTAACCAAATTGAAAACTAAAAAAACCACTGAAATTTACCAGTTATAGTTAATTAAAGTAACTATAACTCACACCCTCACCATGCACTGCTTATGACCTCACATATTACATCATTCATGACATGTCCTATGACATCATTGATAACCTCACTGATGACATCTGAAATGACATAATTGATGACATTACTGTGCATGATGAGGGTATGAGTGATAGTTATTTCAATTAAGGATAACTGGTGAATTTAGTGTTTTTTGTAGTTTAAAATGTTATGTTTTGACTGACAGTCCGTCCCCCTAACTTTAACGTCACTTTAATCTTCCTTTTTCTCAGTGAATTTCTCAGGTTCTTTTGAATGCAAAGCAAGATATTCTAACCATACCTAACTATAACGTCACTTTTACCTTTTTTTTTCATTGAATATATATATATATGTATATCAAGACAATGCTCTTTCACAGTGGCGTAGCTAGACCTTATGCCGCTCATGGCAGTAACTGCATTTGCTGCCCGGTCGACCTTTGCTACGCCACTGCTCTTTCAGTGTTGAAGTGCTGCATAAATTATGAAAAACAATAAGCAGAGAACACCGGGTTGTTCTCAAGTTTTAGGTGGAGAGCAGCTCCTTTATATGGAACACTCTACAACACCACCGCACCTGCTCACCTCAAATGTCTGTTTTTCTAGCAGGGTTTTAAGCATTGGATTAGTACAGTGACACCCACGCTGAGCTGAAAAATGACAAAGGTTTTTTACCTTTCTGGGCACAAAAATAACTTCCAAGCTAACCTGGAATGAATAAAAGCAACCCCTGGCACATGTGTTTTGCTCTTATTAGACAGGAACTCTCAGCCTGAAAGGGCATTGTTTTGTGGGTGCTCCCTTGTTTCTCGACAAAGCTATGCCTCTCTGACAAGCCCTAATAAGACAGATGTGTCAGGGTCTGCTTTTATTCATTCTAGGTTGACTTGGACTGTTGTGAAGGTGTTTTTTATCAGCACTGAAAGAAAGACAATGTTTTTATTTGTTTATAGAAAATAAACTCCCTGCAAATGAATTTACCACTATGAATTACAGGAAATAATTTATACTTTGGGCCTCTATTCTGTGAAATACAAGTTTTAAAACCACTGGCAAACATTCAATAGGAAAGCCTTCCCATGTAAAATAAACAAAGAAAGATAGCTAGACAGACAGACAGACAGACAGACAGATGGCTAGATAGATAGATAGATAGATAGAGAGAGAGAGAGAGAGAGAGAGAGAGATAGATAGATAGATAGATAGATAGATAGACAGGCAGACAGACAGACAGATAGGCAGTCAGGCAGTCAGGCAGGCAGTCACACAGACAGACAGGCAGACAGGCAGACAGACAGACAGACAGACAGACAGACAGTCAGTCAGACAGACAGACAGACAGACAGACAGATAGATAGATAGATAGATAGATAGATAGATCAGCTGCAGTTCAACTATCCATCCTATGCAGATCCTATGTAGATGAGGAGTTAAGCATAGTATACCTATATTTACCTATATGTATTTACCTTCATGATATTTTGATATTTGATATTTAGACCACACTAATTTTCTATGGCAATATTTCTGTCTTCAAGCTGGCGCATCATGTACAATGATGTGATGGCTGCTGGCAGTCATGTCTTTCCACTTGCATGCACGAGTGATGGCGCATGTGTGCTGGTGTCACAATGCATGTGTGCACCAGTGGAATAATACAGGAGTCATTTGTGTTGCTTTTTATTTACAGATGCAAAATGGGTGACACCACTTGGCTGATGTGCATCCCCAGGTCTATCACATTTTCCACAGAATTTCAAACACTCTAAGTCTACAAAGCATTCAAATTTGAAAGTTGTCCTTCTAAGGCACATCTGCAGCCCTTCCCCAAAATTGCAGTAAATGTTTATTAGGTCCAGTAATGGTCATTGGAACATTTTCCTTGGGATAATGGTTGAACGCTCGCTTCAATTGGTCTAGAGATTAGAACCACTTGGTTCAGCTGGTAGAATAATCATAGAGGTAACAGAACCTTTTATTTCTTATCTGGAGCTTCCATAGACACTCTTTCTATTATTGGCCTCACCATATAATGATACATAAAATGTTGTACTATTAGCAATGTTGAGTGCTCTAACTGGTTTTAGATTCTTCAGTCTGCAGACCTTACAATCGATTCATCTCTGCACCAAGATGCATTCTCTCCCAGTGTAAGTCCTGCAATGGGAATTAATCCGACATCAATGGAAGACACCCTCAGTCTTATCAAATCGCTGAGAAACTAAGTTAATGAATTAAAATCTGCAATGTTCTACGTCAAGAAAACACTTTCTAAAATGTTGGGAAGCCAAAGTCTCCCCCCTCCTACTCTGTCCATCAGCACGGGGAGAGCCACCCTGTGTTAACTTGTGCACTGGGGACTCTGCTAGATTGAGTCTACCCTTCGGGCAGTTTGGGCTGGACTATTCCCATGAGGAATAGGGTCAAGACTGATTTGAATATGGCTGGGTCTGAACTGGGGTGGCGAAGTGAGCTAAAGAACGATGATGAATTCAACCCAGATCTGTGACTGGGGGTGAGTGTCTGAAAACTTTTAGCGCTCCGCACATCCTCTCTTTGTGTTTGCTTTGTTCGCCCTAAGTTGGCAGGGTATGCCCAGACGTGGGTCCCTTGCTCACTTTGCCGTTGGATTCAAGCTAGCCTGGCTGATGAGGGGTGTTACCCTGAAACCGGTCCCAGGATGCATGTTTCCGGTCCAGGGAAGACCTGGCTTGGCAGTTCGGGTTGGACTATTCCCATGAGGAATAAGGTCAAGACTGATTTGCATATAGCTGGGTCTGAACTGGGGTGGTGAAGGGTGCTTAAGAACGATGATGAATTCAACCCAGATCTGTGACTGGGGGTGAGTGTCTGAAAGGTTTCAGCGCTCCGTCCATCCTCTCTTTGCATTTGCTTTAACCTTCATAGTAGTCAGGGCACTGTTGCTGGTGCCTTTGAATGCGTGCACCTTCCACCCAGTCTTCTATCCTCCTTAGCGCAGGATCCTGTAAAGCCTCCATTTAAACCCTCATTTGTGTGCAGAGGCCCACACAATAGCACTACTACCTCCTTATTTTCTGCATGCCTCTTACAAAGACGTGATCTCCAGTGGGCCCATTTTGTGATTAACAGGCAAATGCAAGAAGCTTCTACAAAGAGACTCACCTGTATTGCACGCCCTATGAAGGACCATAATATTTATATGACTAAAGTCCCTAAATTAAAGCCAGGGATTTGGGAGGATAGCACCTCTATCAAGAAAAAGATCTTACATTGGATAAGAGACATTAGGCAATGCTATTCGATTATTTATTTATTCTGACATTGTACAAGCAGGGTGTTTTTTAACCCTACAGCGACAGTGGGATTTTATTGAGATTAAGTTTGTTTCTGAGGACTTAGTACAGGGTTTGATTTCACTTGAATTGGGCACTTCCCCTCCAATAGGATCTGAAATTCGTTTTAAGCTGAGACCCCCCCAGCGACAAGTCTGATGGGGTAGAGAGATTACCCAATCAATCCTTAAGATCTGGTGTGGGCTCTAGTGTGTGCATTGCCCCCAGTCATCGTTTTGTCAGCGATAGTGGCTTAACAGAAATTGAGCAACTCCGTAGCTCTGCTCCCTTCCAATTAGTTGATGGGCCATTAACACATTTTAACCCTGGCTTGTCTATTGTTTCTAGACACAAAGAGGATACCCACTCCATTACGAATGGGGAGACTCCAACAGCCAACTTTGGCAGGCCCAAGGCACAGGAAACCCCCCAACAGACTTGCCTTTGACTCAAAGCCATAATTCCCTTACACAGCAATTATCATCAAGTCTTCAGTTGGTTAGTTGGAATGTATCAGGAATTAAATCTAAGTTGCCTGATCCTGAGTGGGGAGCTTTTATTGACACCTGGCATATTTGCCTCTTCCAAGAGACCTGAGCAATAGATATGGCTCATAGGCAGGGCTTTAAATCGTTAGGAACCGAAGCTAAGGCTTTGCCAGCTGGCTGGCCTTCCGGAGTCCTAATCATATGGTTTAAATCAGCTCAGTAAAATATGTAGACACTAATTGCACTAATCTTTATGTGCTTAAACTGGCACCAAAATTAGGGACTCCTTATCTGTGGGTTAATGTTTAGAATAGATAATCTCCCAGTGGCGGCTCCTCCATAGGGGCGTTAGGGCGTCGCCCCACTGCTTTCTCGTAGTGCGAGAAGCAGAAACATAAAATTGTAAAACTACCATTTTATGTTTCTGCTTCAGTGCTTCGCGCACTGCGAGATCGCAGAAGTACCTGGTTGTGGGAGGGCGGGTGGGCGGTCCTGCTCGAGGGCAGGGGGGGAGTGGTTGGCCCAATGCTTTGGGCCCTGACTGCTTTGGTCGGCCTGGGGCCAGCCAAAGCAGTCATGCGCACTCCCCCTTTTCTCTATGTAGGCTGCATGCAGCCTACATAGAGAAAAGGGCCTCCGATTAGGCTCCCGGCTGGGGCGCTGTGCGCCTGCACCCCACCAATCACAACGCTGGCATTGCAGCGTTGTGATTGGCGTCCTTTTCCCACTGTAGCGTGGCTGTGTTGCTACTTCTGCCCTTTTCAAAATGGCGGCGCTCACGTCCTTATGCCGGTGTCTTCGCAATCTTCCAGCCCTCATACCGTCGGGTACTGCCGGGTACCACGCTCGACCCCGGTGCCATGGTCTTGGTGGAGTACCCCCTGAGGATCCGGTGTGCCCCTGGAGAATGGGTCCGCGCTTCAAAGCGCGGTTGTACGGTCATCATGGGGATGTATCAGGGGTGCGGCCTGAAGTACTATGACCGAGCCCGCTTCAGCTCCAGGGACTGCAAGAAGAGGAGCGCGAGTGGTTTCCTTCCTTGCAGGAGCATATCCAGGAGGAGCAGGAGGCCAGAGCAAGAAGGGAGATGGAGGAACTGATCACTCCCAACTTGGCCAAGATACCCCAGATCAGATGGTGGAGGACTGGAAGCGAGAGAAGCGTGAGCATCTGGAAAAGCAGATGGAGGAGAAGGCCCGACGCGAGAGACTCATGACCGAGGCCAAGGAACCCTTTGGCAGTGCCATTGACCCGCGGACCACTAAGTTCCAGGACATGGTGATGGAGAAGGAGGAGGTAAGCAAGAAAAGCTGCTAAAGAAGCGTCTCCGAGCCGAGAGCCGGGCTGCTGCTGCTGCCAACCCGCCTGCGGCTTCAAATCCTTTGTAAACTTCATGCGTGGGCTCAGATAACCCCGCAATGGTGTACAAGGAAAGTGACTACTGTAAAAATCAGTGTCCATGAAAAATAGACAGTGAGTTTTTCACTCTGTCTGCTACGGATCGGTCCAGTCCTTGCGTTGCATTAAAACTGGAGAGGTAGCCAAGGAGGCTCCTGGTCTGTTTCCCTCCTGTCTGTAATGTCGGCACAGACATGTCCTTAATTTCCACAACTTGAACAGAAATGTGTATTTAAGGGCGGGGTTGGGAGTAGCTTGTTAAAAAGCTATTTGCCCTAATTATTGGAAAAGGGTTGAGAACATGGTGATGTGTTTTGATGCTATGCCCAAATCATAAAGCACAGAATGTCATTCCACAAAACACGCCCTCTCTGCTGCATTGAAGGTTATATCTTCTCTCTGCTTGGAGGCCACAGTGTTCTTTGTCATGTGGATGGATGTGTCCTCCTTTACCATTAGTTTGAGTCGCAAGCGAGAAACTCCTGAGCATCTGTTAACTTACCAGAAAAATGCAAGTCATGTGTTAGGGCTATGTTCAGCTCTTTCTAGTCAAAACTTTATTTTATATAGTGTCCCTTCCAGTATCCAAAGTACTAAAATATCACAATTGGTTACCTCAGTCATACTAATGTTTTTTGACCTTGAAATGTTGAACATCTGCAGTGACTGTAGTTTCGCAATTGTTATTTTTTAGCAGTTTATTTGGTAGAAGCCCTGCATCTTGATAAGAAACGCTGCATTCATCAGACTATCCACATTGAGTAACAGTTGTGATTTACATGGATTAAAATGGTGTAAATGGATTGAATAATAACCTATCATATGTGTAACATTGACATGCAGATAAAAGATTGGCGGAGGGGAGGGAGTCTGTAATTTATTTGACATGTTTTAAGGTCTACTTCTCATTGCTACTTCTAATCACTTTATTCCAACTTGACTTCATGTGTTAGGTCATTTAAATGTATTATTATTATTTTAATTTCTCAAATTTGCTTGAAAATGCACCATTTGCCCACTCTTTTTTCAAAACTTTCTCTGGGTTGTTCGGGCTCGCTCGCTCGCCACAGTGCACTGTGCCAATTATTTTACGCCACACCACTTTCAAATGTCACCAGCCGCCACTGTAATCTCCCGTTAGCAAAACTTTAACAACTTTAAAACTGCTAGGTGCACTTTTAGAAGTGCATGGAATTGGCCACCATTTGGTCATCATGGGAGATTTTAATACTTCCTTTGAGCCCTATAATCCTCTATTAGAGCTAATGAAGGAAGAGGACGAAGGTTGGGGGGTACCAGCTTATTCTGGTACTAGGAAACAAGTGAGAATGAGCTCTGCAGCCTTACAGATGGCAAACTTAGTTGTGGCGCATGGCTTAAGAGCATGCAATGGACGCTCTCCTTAGGATTTGGGACCCAATCCAATTTTTAGGGGGGGTGGACTACAGGAGTTATATAGATGATGTATTACTAGATGTTAGGACATGGAAGGAAATGGTCGAAATGGAGGTAAGACCCCATCTGGAAAGCGACCATTTTCCTCTTTTACTTTTTTTAGCGGGGTCCCATTTAAGAGACCTTTCTCGCCCTACGCTAACTTCGTTCATCCAACAATAGGCGTAATCTGAGATAGGTGGAGATCTGTAACATGCAGCATATACAGGAATGTATTTATACAAGAATGAGTGAAGTCCTGGTAGCATTAGTGAGTTATGACTAGACAACCTCTCAGATTTTGGCTGCACATAATGATTTGTTTACCAGACTAAATCGTTTTTTGAAAAAGAGATTAAGTCCTGTAAGAAACCTCCTAAAACAAAAGACTGGTTTGATTTGCAATGTAGAGTGGTACAATCTAGCCTAGTGAGAGCCTTAAAAAGTAATATAAGGTCTGACATTTCTACAGCGCGAAAGACCTATGCTGCGGTCATTAAATCTAGCAAGGCCAGGTGGGAATCTGGGATTTGGGAAGACATGCTAGAACCCACTAGAGCTGAGGATAGCAGACTGTTCTGGCACTTATTGACTCACAGGGGATCCAGGGATTATGCCCGCCCGAGCGTCATATTTCAGCAGGGAAATAGGTTAACCATTTGACTACCCTCTATGCTGAGCCTAATCTTCGTGATAAGTCCCACGATCCTTCAATTTTTTTCCTTTGGGAAAGGGTGGGGACATTGTTACCTTTACACTGGAGGAAACTCTTAGTGCGCTTTCTGCACAGAAGCTGGGAAAAGCCCCCGGTCTTGATAGGATTCCTGTTGATTTGTTTCAATCTGAACCCATAGTATGGGGCCCTTATATCAACGCTTTGTCTAACACAATTGTGGCTGGTTCTCCCATACCAGATTCCGGGAGAGTGGCTGAAATTATACCTATCTTTAAGAAGGGAGCCAGGCAAGATCCAATGAACTACAGTCCCATAAGCCTCATAGATAATGCACAAAGAATTTACAGCAAACAATTATTGATTAAGCTTTGAGTCTGGATACGTTCAAATAATGCCCTGTCTCACTTCTAGGCCAGGTTCAAGTCTGGCATTAGTATAATGGACCAGGTTCTCCGCTTTCTGATAATTAAGTGGAAGTTGGTTTACTTTGATCAGGGGTCGCTATTTGTGGTTTTTGTCAACCTGTGGGCGGCATTTGATCTTGTCCTCAGGAAAAAATTATGGGAGGTCCTTGGGAAAATTGAGGTTCCGCCGTATTTATTGTCTTTGATCAAACAACTTTAATCAGGGAATTTTGCCAGGGTAAGATGGGGCCATGGCGGTGAAACAACCACTAATATTCCTATTCAGCGTGGTGTTCGCCAACTGTGCGTACTGACACCTACATTGTTTTTACTTTTTATTGATGAGTGTATTTCTTACCTAACAGACTGCCAAAATGATTCCCCTAAAATGGTCGGGACCAAAGTGGCGTGTCTGCTGTTTGCAGACGATACTCTCCTCCTCTCTAAAACCTTATCTGGATTGAACACCCTTTTGGGGAGGTTCAATACATTTTGCAAGGACTATGGTTTCAAACTAAATAGTAATAAAACAAAGTTCATTGTATTTAGCCATTGCAAAAAAGTTAAGGGGAAACTGGCACTGAAGGGTGTAAAAATATAAAGGGTTGACAAAATTGATTATCTGGGTGTTATATTGAGCGAATCTCACAAATGGTTAGCCCAAATCGAAAAGAGTGCATTAATTCTTAAACACAGTGTTAAAATTGATATGTTTCTGCTTGCACATTATCGTATGTAAGTTAGCATTCGCTGCACAATTTTCTGTTTAGACGCCATTTTCTATCATGATTGAAACTAATCCTTTGCTATTTCTGAGAAAAGGCCTCTGCTAGGTTTCATTTCTCCAAGGTTGGGTTTTTGCTTCACTAATGAATAGACTGTTCTTATTAGCGCATACTTTTCTCACTAGATAGAGGCCTTCTCCCACTTGTCTGGTGACGGGCCCGACTGGAGTAACCTTGGACTTTGTAACTTCGTGTAGATATGAGCACTGAGATTGTTTTTCTCTTGTATTCCATTGCTTTGCAGCACCTGCCTGGAAAATTCCACCATGGGCGTGTCCTAGCCCAGTAACGAAATGTACATAATGCATCTTTATGCTTGTCGATTTCAGTCCCTCTGCAGCACTCCTACTGACTGGGCAGACTGGGCTCCACTCTGAGTGTACCTGAATAAACAGATATTGGTTTGTATTCTCTACTGTCTGACCGACTCTTTATTTGGTATGGAAGGCTGAGAGGCGGTCATTAGTGACCCGAGTGGGCCACTTCCTTCAAGAGCAGGGCTAATATTAAGATTCATTAACAAGGCAGCTTACTATCCAATTTCCTCAGCGATAGAAATGTATAAGGCACAAGCCTGCTAGCAGCTCTATATGGGGCTGACCTGTGGGGGTACTGTAATCTCGACCAGTTAGATATTGGTGAAAACACTTTTATTAGATTGCTTCTCAGACTACCAAAAAGCACTCCATCACTTCCTCTGAGGTTTGATTTAAACCTCAGATATCTCGCTGACATAGCCTGTCTGAAACCCAACTTATATTGGATCAGACTCTGGGTAAATGAGGAAGTGGCCCCGTATAGAGACCATGTCAGGAAGATCGTTGAAAATCGCCTGCCACTTACGATCCTCAGGCTATCCCATACTAAATCTTGGCCGTTCAAACTTGGCCTTTCTGAATACTGGCAGAATCCTTCCTCCATGACCATAAATCATCTTATTGGAACATTGGTTTTTCGAAAGAATTTCCTTTGTCCTGGTGGGTAGTTTGTCTGATCTTTATTTATCCACCAAGTGTGATACCTGCTTTGAAGATTTTATGGATGATGTGAGTGTCCCTTTGGTGAGATCTCTGTTTATTAAGTTCAGAATAGGAACACTCCCGCTGGCTGCCTTTACTAGTACATGGAATAAAAACTCTGCCATGCTCAACAATAATTTATGCCCTATGGGATGTCTGGTAATTAAAAACGAAGAACACGTTTTATTCTTTTGTGCTGTTTATGTTAAGCAGCGCAAACGTTGCCGCATCCCTCTTTGTCGGCTTCTCTACTTAGAGAACCGCCATTTAGCTTTAAGAATTTGTATGTCAGATGTTAGACCCAGTTTGTATATTTAGTTTCTAACTTGTTATGCTCAGTGTGGTATATTAGACAAAAGGTTGTTGAGGCAAGCATCTTTTAGAGCTGTGACCTGTACGATACTAAAACTATATTGGTTAAACGCCTATTATCTCTTTGTACTGTGCACTTTAATTCACTAGTAAAACCTAGTGATAAGAGGAAATCCAAATTCAGATTATAATTTTAGTCTCCCGGATAGCACAGAGGGCCCACTGAGAGCTTCTTTTAGGCTATTGTTAGAGGTTGCCCATTTGTGATGCTAGTAGAATGAAGGTGTATTTTTATGTGTTTCCTTTTATTGAGTTCAAACTTTGTGATCTTAACCATGTTTTTACACCGGGTTTTTTATGACTTTTGTTTCTCCAGTTCACTCAGGAATGTTGGCTGCTAAATGTTTTCTTTTTCTTTATTCCTGAGAATTATATGTTCTTATCATGTTCGTATTCTTTTATTTCTATGTATTTGCTTTTTTTTATAATGTACTGTGTTATTGTGTACTTTTATGGTTCTTTAGAGCCGAAATAAAGAAATAAATAAAAGGGAAAACAATTAGATACAGGAGTCATTTGTGTTGCTTTTTTATTTACAAATGCAAAATGGGTGACACCACTTGGCTGATGTGTATCCCCGGGTCTATCACATTTTCCACAGAAATTCAAACACTTTAAATCTACAATGCATTCGAATTTGAAATGTGTTCTTCTGATGAACATCTGAAACCTTCCCCAAAATGTCAGTAAATGCTTATTAGGTCCAGTAATGTTCATTGGAACATTTTCCTTGGGATAATGGTTGAAAGCTCACTTCAATTGCTCTAGAGATTAGAACCACTTGGTTCAGTTGGTAGAAGAATCATAGAGGCAACACAACCATTTATTTCTCATCGAAAGCTTCCATAGACGCTCTTTCTATCACTGGCCTCAGCAGATAATGATACATAAAATGTAATACCACACATTCCTAATGAAGCATCTCTCTCATAGTGCCTCCCAGGGAACCAAACTGTCATTAACATATCCCCTGAACCTCATGTCCTGTAATATGGAGTTATTTTTTAGTAAACATTTGGGGTTTCAAATAGCACAGTAGGTTGTTTTCTAGCTGCCTCAGAAACATAAAGGAAGGCTTTTCAAAGATAATGAAAAAGAACATAGCACCATTTGTCTGTCCCGGTCATTATTCCTGCCTACAAATAGAGACAGAGCATGACGTAGAGTTCATTGGCTATCTCCGGGTGAAAGTTCAGATTTGAAAGACCTAAGACTGAAGCCAAAATATAAAAAATCTTGTCTTAGGCCTTTGAATGGAAGTTGGCAATAAAAGTCGACGTTTAGACGTCTGTACCCTTAGCTTCCTGTCCCGCACTGTAGTGCACCATACATTTGTTTACTGAATTTTCATCAGTATTGTTAGAATTGGGGGTCTCTAGTTGGCACAGGTAGGTACTTGTGACAAATAGGGACCCTCGCCTCTAGTCAGGGTAAAGGGGTACACTCCTAAAATAACCCCTGCTCACCCCCTTGGTAGCTTGGCACGAGCAGACAGGCTTATCTCAGAGGCAGTGTGTAAAGCATTTGTGAACACATACAGTAATCTAGGGACACACTACAGATGGACACCACACAAGGTTTATATCAAAAATAAGTATTCTTTATATAGTTTTAACACAAGACCATAACGACAAAAATCCACAATACTGTACTTAAAAATGGTAGTTTTAGCTTAGTTCAGTTCAGTTCTTACGATGCGACACTTTAAGTCAATGTACCTTACGATGCGGGACGCTTCCACAACAAGCAATGTTGCAGCGATGGAAATGCGACAAAGTTCTGGTGCAAAGAAATAAAGACGTCAAGTTCTTCCTGATGCGGCACGCTTCTCCGAGGTTGCGAGAAGTCTCGACTCGATGCGTCAGCTACAGCGGCGACACCCTTGTTCAGCGATGCGACGACAGCGGCTTTGGCGGCGACCCTCTTCTCCGGCGTGGCGAGACGCTTCCGCTCGATGCGACAACTGCAGCGGCGACACCCTTGTTTCGTGATGCGACGGCAGCAGCTCCGACGGCGGCACGCTTCTCCGTGGATGCGAGGCGCTTCTCTTGATGCGGTGCAATGCGACAGCTACAGCGGCGACACCCTCCTTCGGAGTTGCGACGGCAGCGGCTGCGACGGCGACACGCTTCTTCCTCGATGCGAGACTCTTCTCTTGATGCGGTGCAATGCGACAGCTACAGCGGCGACACCCTCCTTCGGAGTTGCGACGGCAGCAGCAGCGACGGCGACACGCTTCCTCTTCGTTGCGGGACGCTTCTCTCGATGCGGTGCAATACGACAGCTACAGCGGCGACACCCTCCTTCGGAGTTGCGACGGCAGCAGCAGCGACGGCGACACGCTTCTTCCTCTTGAGTCGCGCTTTCAGCTCCTTGCGACACGCAGTCCCTTCAGAAGGCCCAAAACAGCAGCAGGCACTTCCAAAGGATTCTTGGGGAGCTGGTGGTTGAAGTCTGTTGTCCCTGAGACTTCAGCAGGAGGCAAGCTCTTTTCTCAAGCCCTTGGAGATACTTTACAAGTTGAATAAAAGTGCACACAAAGTCCTTTCTCCTTCCTTTGGCAGTCAGGCAACCACTGCAGGCAGATCCCTCTAGCTTAGGGATAGTCTTCTCCTCAGTTCCTTCTTGGTTCCGCTCCTCAGCAAAGGTTTCTTCTTGTTTTCCCAAAGTGATCTAATTTCCTAGGGGTCTGGGTCCCCTTTTTATACACAGTTTTCCTTTGTTCTCTGAAGGCAGAGAGGCCTCTGCCCAGCCCAAAACCAGTTCTGGTCAGTCCTGGAGCACTTTGTTTTTCTGTCTCCTTCTTTCCTTTCAGAATGTGGGGCAGGGTGCTCAGCCGCCCGGCAGGAGGTGGAGCCAGCATTGTGGAAGGCAGGCACAGCCCTATTCAGACCCAGGTGCAACTCCTCCCTCCACTCTGGATGCAGATCTTTCTATTCAGCCCTGTGCTGACTCACCCTGTCTCCTGTAGCCACCCCCAGCCCCTGTCACTCAATCTCCAGACAAGGAATACACAACCTAGCAGAGGCAGGCTTGGAAGTTTAGGCAAGAAAATACCCACTTTCTAAAAGTGGTATTTTCAAACACAGAATGTTAAAACCAACTTCACTAAAAGATGTATTTTATCATTCTGAGTTCAGGCATACTAAATTCGTTTTTCTACCATGTTCCCTGGGTCAGTTCTGACTATACGGTGTAATAGTCAGTCTGCCCATTCTGGCCTATGGGGAGCAGGTAGCCTTGCAATAGTGAAAAACGAAAATGGCTGTAATTCACTATTAGGACATGCCACACACACCAGGGCATGTCCTACCTTATACTTACAATGCACCCTGCCCTAGGGCCTACTTTAGGGGTGACCAACATGCAGTAAAGGGAAGGTTTAGGGACTGGTAAGTGGGTGTACTCACCAAGTCGACATGGCAGCCCTAGGCTGCACACAGGCTCTGCAATGGCAGGCCTGAGGCACATTTTACAAGCCGCTTCTGTGGGTGGCACAACCAGTGCTGCGAGCCCACCAGCGGTATTGGATTTACAAGCCCTGGGCACACTCAGTGCACTGTACTAGGGACTGACAAGTAAACCAATCATCCAATCATGGAGTCACTAATACATAACGCAATTTATCATAGGGAGAGCATATGCACTTTAGCACTGATCAGCAGTGGTAAAGTGCCCAGAGTCATAAAACAGCCAACAACAGGTCAGAAAAAATATAGGAGGAAGGCAAAAAGTTTAGGGATGACCCTGCAAAAGGGCCAAGTCCAACACAACCCCCTTCCAGCCAAAACGCAGGGGAGACCAATCACTACCCTGATGGGCTTCCCTGCTTTGGGCGATAGAACCTGGACCCTGGCCCGCAACAGCAGGGGCATACTCTAGTTCTACGCCAATCTGAACCTATTTGGATCCCTCTGTCCATACTCTCAGGGCCCACCAAGCTAATCCATGGGGAACCCTTCTCCTCACCTGTGGACACCACCTGTGCAGCACCTAACCTTAACTTGCTCACTGGTGTGTCCCAACAGACAGACAGCACGCCACAGTGGCCACTGACAGTGGTCAGGGATGAGACCCAGGCCTTATGCCTCTCAGGGCTCTCAAACCTCTGTGGCGTCAGAGGGCGGGGGGCAGTAGCCCCAGGTGCTTGGCACCCTTTGTCCACTCTCCCTCCTGTCAGGTCAGGTATGACATCCTGGCGCTGACCCACCAGCCCCGGGCCTATACCCGGCGGCTGGACTGGAGACTGGGGTGGGCTTTCCCACACCCGGTCCTCCTCCTTGGGGCTCTGTACCCTCCCACCTGGAGCGGTACCCCCTTCCAGAATTGTCAGGGCACCTGCGGCAGGTGTCCTGCACAGTCCGCCCACCAGTTCAGGGGTTCTATCCTGCAACTGGGCGTCCAGGTCAGGGGGACACCCTGAACCTGGTCCTCCAATCTAGGGTCTAAACCCTCCAGTTGAACCGGGGTCAGAGGCGAGGACTCCCTCCCTCTGCAACCCCTTCCAGAGTACTGCCCCCTCCCATCAGGAGCGGTACCCCCTACCAGAATTGTCAGGGCCCCTGTGGCAGGTGTCCTGCACAATTCGCCCACCAGTTCAGGGGTTCTATCCTGCAACTGGGATTCCAGCACAGGGTCTGTACCCTTAGGCTGGACCTGTGCCTGGCAACCCAGGACTTCCGGGAGGGTACACCAACCCCCCCCAAGGGAAACACACTCCTTTAGAGTTGTGTAATAATCTGCCTGGCGCACCAGGACTTCCTGGGGAGCACGCATGCCCCCCCAGAGGGTAACACATCTCTCATGTGTTGTGTGACAGTCCGCCTGGCGCAGATCTCCCGACGCCTGTCCATCTGACAGCGCGGGGAGATCCCCCAGGACAGAAGTGGTGTTACCATGGTCATTCACTGGTGACTCAGCCCTTCTGGCTGGTCCCTGACCCACTGGTTCTTCCACTGGGGACTCTCTCCCCCTCTCAACTGGAGCGGCACTGCCAGACACCAGAAACACTGGAGCTCCATTTACAGACGCTCCAGGTTCTCTAGACGCTAGGAGATCCTCCTCAACAGGCGGCCCATCAGGACAGCCTAGGCTCCCTACCTGGTGTTCCCTTAAAGAACCATCCAGGCTCTGAGACTGGGTTTCGGGCACCTTGGGACACGCAGCCCCACACTCACTCCTTCTCCACTGAGACAGGACGTGAGTCCCTGCACCCCTCCCATTACCACGGGACCTAGCTGGGCTACACTGAACCTCTCCCACCACTCTGGGTTGGAAGACACCTGAGCCACTCCTGTTAGGGTCACTCCCCAATGCCTCTTCAGACCCTCTGGAATCCACCAAAAGGTCTGCCTCCAATGTGAGCTCCCTGGGGTCAGAGAACTCACTCTCCAACAGGTGTTGGCATAGCTCTGGAAAACAGGGACTTACAATATGCTCTCCCACAATTGGATCACACAGCCCCCTACAGGGGTTAACCAAACTATCCTTCACCTCACCATCCAGTGCCTCGCACACGTACTCCACACCACTCTCCTGAGATTGGCAAGACAGTAACTGACTGTCTCTGTCATTCAACCCACACTCTTCTGGGCGGTCTTCACACTCACATACCAGGACTTCAACCATGGGGAACCCCTCTCCCTGCACTTCTCATCTAGAGTCAGTAGAGTGTCCCTCCCACCACTAGGACCATGAATCCCTGCGTCAGTTTCCCTATTCCTCTCAGGGACACTGCGCACTACTGGAGCTACCTCATGTCCTTGAACCTCCTGGTGTATGTTAACCCCCTCCAAGTCAGGTGCCACCTCTCTGGGTGTGTGCACTACTCTCTCAGCACTGAATAACTTAATTTTGCTGCCACCATCTGAGCTGGACTCCACCTCCAACTCAGCAAAGCTCACTTCCTGAGCTGCCCAAATTTCCTCTTCTTGGGCTAAGGCCCTCTGAGCCTCATCAATCTCTCTCAGCTCTTCATCAATCTCTTTCAGCTTCTGCTCATGAGCCAGAAGCCAGCTATCTTTTTCTGTTTCTCCCCCACTTCTAGGGAATTCCTCCTTCTCAGACTCAACTGGTAGTGTTGCCTTCCAGCTGGGTAACTCATACTGAAATAGGGATGCCTCTAGATCCTCCCTGGACCTTCTTTTCACAGGCAGCCCCCTTTCCTTGCAAAACACACGTAGTTCCTTCATTGTGTAGACAAACATGTGCCAGAAGTCGAGTTCCATTTTGCAACAACTAACCAGAGTCCTAGTATCAAAAATACCTCCAGGAGGACACCATAAAACAGAAAAACAGTATGTGGTTGCGTTTGGTCTGCACTCACTAGTAGTGTTCACCAATCACTGTACATGAGTCACAAATGCAAGTCCAGAATCCTCACCGCTGACCACCAATGTTAGAATTGGGGGTCTCTAGTTGGCACAGGTAGGTACTTGTGACAAATAGGGACCCTCGCCTCTAGTCAGGGTAAAGGGGTACACTCCTAAAATAACCCCTGCTCACCCCTTGGTAGCTTGGCACGAGCAGACAGGCTTATCTCAGAGGCAGTGTGTAAAGCATTTGTGAACACATACAGTAATCTAGGGACACACTACAGATGGACACCACACAAGGTTTATATCAAAAATAAGTATTCTTTATATAGTTTTAACACAAGACCATAACGACAAAAATCCACAATACTGTACTTAAAAATGGTAGTTTTAGCTTAGTTCAGTTCAGTTCTTACGATGCGACACTTTAAGTCAATGTACCTTACGATGCGGGACGCTTCCACAACAAGCAATGTTGCAGCGATGGAAATGCGACAAAGTTCTGGTGCAAAGAAATAAAGACGTCAAGTTCTTCCTGATGCGGCACGCTTCTCCGAGGTTGCGAGAAGTCTCGACTCGATGCGTCAGCTACAGCGGCGACACCCTTGTTCAGCGATGCGACGACAGCGGCTTTGGCGGCGACCCTCTTCTCCGACGTGGCGAGACGCTTCCGCTCGATGCGACAACTGCAGCGGCGACACCCTTGTTTCGTGATGCGACGGCAGCAGCTCCGACGGCGGCACGCTTCTCCGTGGATGCGAGGCGCTTCTCTTGATGCGGTGCAATGCGACAGCTACAGCGGCGACACCCTCCTTCGGAGTTGCGACGGCAGCGGCTGCGACGGCGACACGCTTCTTCCTCGATGCGAGACTCTTCTCTTGATGCGGTGCAATGCGACAGCTACAGCGGCGACACCCTCCTTCGGAGTTGCGACGGCAGCAGCAGCGACGGCGACACGCTTCCTCTTCGTTGCGGGACGCTTCTCTCGATGCGGTGCAATACGACAGCTACAGCGGCGACACCCTCCTTCGGAGTTGCGACGGCAGCAGCAGCGACGGCGACACGCTTCTTCCTCTTGAGTCGCGCTTTCAGCTCCTTGCGACACGCAGTCCCTTCAGAAGGCCCAAAACAGCAGCAGGCACTTCCAAAGGATTCTTGGGGAGCTGGTGGTTGAAGTCTGTTGTCCCTGAGACTTCAGCAGGAGGCAAGCTCTTTTCTCAAGCCCTTGGAGATACTTTACAAGTTGAATAAAAGTGCACACAAAGTCCTTTCTCCTTCCTTTGGCAGTCAGGCAACCACTGCAGGCAGATCCCTCTAGCTTAGGGATAGTCTTCTCCTCAGTTCCTTCTTGGTTCCGCTCCTCAGCAAAGGTTTCTTCTTGTTTTCCCAAAGTGATCTAATTTCCTAGGGGTCTGGGTCCCCTTTTTATACACAGTTTTCCTTTGTTCTCTGAAGGCAGAGAGGCCTCTGCCCAGCCCAAAACCAGTTCTGGTCAGTCCTGGAGCACTTTGTTTTTCTGTCTCCTTCTTTCCTTTCAGAATGTGGGGCAGGGTGCTCAGCCGCCCGGCAGGAGGTGGAGCCAGCATTGTGGAAGGCAGGCACAGCCCTATTCAGACCCAGGTGCAACTCCTCCCTCCACTCTGGATGCAGATCTTTCTATTCAGCCCTGTGCTGACTCACCCTGTCTCCTGTAGCCACCCCCAGCCCCTGTCACTCAATCTCCAGACAAGGAATACACAACCTAGCAGAGGCAGGCTTGGAAGTTTAGGCAAGAAAATACCCACTTTCTAAAAGTGGTATTTTCAAACACAGAATGTTAAAACCAACTTCACTAAAAGATGTATTTTATCATTCTGAGTTCAGGCATACTAAATTCGTTTTTCTACCATGTTCCCTGGGTCAGTTCTGACTATACGGTGTAATAGTCAGTCTGCCCATTCTGGCCTATGGGGAGCAGGTAGCCTTGCAATAGTGAAAAACGAAAATGGCTGTAATTCACTATTAGGACATGCCACACACACCAGGGCATGTCCTACCTTATACTTACAATGCACCCTGCCCTAGGGCCTACTTTAGGGGTGACCAACATGCAGTAAAGGGAAGGTTTAGGGACTGGTAAGTGGGTGTACTCACCAAGTCGACATGGCAGCCCTAGGCTGCACACAGGCTCTGCAATGGCAGGCCTGAGGCACATTTTACAAGCCGCTTCTGTGGGTGGCACAACCAGTGCTGCGAGCCCACCAGCGGTATTGGATTTACAAGCCCTGGGCACACTCAGTGCACTGTACTAGGGACTGACAAGTAAACCAATCATCCAATCATGGAGTCACTAATACATAACGCAATTTATCATAGGGAGAGCATATGCACTTTAGCACTGATCAGCAGTGGTAAAGTGCCCAGAGTCATAAAACAGCCAACAACAGGTCAGAAAAAATATAGGAGGAAGGCAAAAAGTTTAGGGATGACCCTGCAAAAAGGGCCAAGTCCAACAAGTATCGAGCAGCAACTCTTCAACGAGAAATCAGGACCACATTACATAACTACGATTTTAATTGTTCTTGTTTAGATTTCAGTCCCACGGGTGTTATGTTTATGACGGTGATTCATGGGATAACAGCTTGATAGGGTCACAATAAAGGCACAGTGACATGTTAAAGGAGTTGGAACAATTCTAAATCACTGACTTATGCTATTTTTTACTTTTCTTAATTTCTTTAAATTGCGTTCCATTATTTCTTAAAGCTGTGTCACTTAGAAGCACAAATAGTTTTGTGAATCAGGCCTACAATATGTAATCTTTGCAGTCACACAAGTCAATATTAACATAGGCTTCTCGCAGGACAAAGTCTTACAATCCTGAGGAAAAAAAAATAAGACAAAATTGTGAATGGCTATATTGTACCAGCCCCAGAGTAATGCTATTCTCGAGGACCAACTCTGATCCTGCTGCTTGCTCTCCGACCGTGGAGAGGTGTGGTGCAGCGGTCAGGGCAGCTGACTTCGGAGCACAGGGTTCACGGTTCATTCCCCGGAGGCGGCAGCTCAGCTCAGCACCATGTGACTCTAGGCAATAGCTCACTTAATTTCCACTACGGGCGCCTTGAGACCGGTAAGGGTGAGTAGCTGCGCTATATAAAAACGGACTTACATTTTTACCCCCAAAATACCACAAGCAATAACCTGTGTGGATCTCCATGGCCTCTTGTAGAGGAACATGCAGTGTTCCAATTGTCCCATGTCTCCTTGTGTTCCCTTGAAGCAAAGGGAGAACGTTTTCTTATAAATATACCCTAAGTTGCTGATTCCCAGGTATACTCTCCACTGGTCAGAATTAGGATTCCTGTGCAAACATTGCACAAGGATTGGAAATAAGCCCCAACCTCGGAATGAGTACCTAACTGGCAAAATCACATAATACAGTGTAAGGCAGCAACAAAACGACCGACCCCACAATACAATTTAGAACAGCAGAAAAGAAGTTTTCTCAAGTGAACTCGACCTTCTGAACAGCCTACATTTTCTACCAGAGTATGGGTAAACTTCGATGTACCTCCTTTCTGAGTTCTCCTTAAAATAATACTTGTCGACTGCTTCCTAAAGCCATGTACCTTAGTCCTATCCTCCATGTGACACCTCACAACACAGTTTTCTCACAATTACAGTGATAACGCTGATTCTTATCTTATCACCTCTAAGAATCCTCAGGTCGCCAGGATCTTTTTACCTGCTGAATAGTGTGAAGGGAAGAAAATTCGTTTCAGTTATGCGACAATTTAGAATCCAGTTTACCTTAAAAGACCACGGACTCCGAATTCAATTTTGTGGGTTTATTACAGCCAAGAATAACTGCACGTGCAAGCACCTCAACACGAGGTTAAAGAAATAGATGGCCACTAATACAATTAGCATCCTACGCAGGAGTCTCATCCGACTCAGAATAAGAAGAATCGTTAGCTCCAGGAGTATTAGACAAGCAATAATGGCTCCAATCTCTATGTTATTCCTCATTTACCTAGATAAGCATAAAATCATTAGCTGTCCCTACTCTAGCACTCAGGTGACATACCTACTTAACGAACTACCCAGGCAAGAGTAAAGAAAAGGTGTCCGCTGTGAAGACTTCCTAAGAATTGCACTCACATAGCATTTCGAGCTCGTTCTAAGATCCTCCTTCCTAGAATCTCTCTCTCTGTCCTCTCTCTCTCTGATCTCCTCTACCTCTTCTCTACCTCCTCCCTCGGGGCACTGTCCCTAATACAAAATGCACATACAATTGAACACGCCCTTCTCACGCCTCCTCGGCCAGGTCTTCCTTCTCGTTCTTTTCCATCGAAACTCTTACTTCATCCAGGACGGTTACGATGACCTTGAGTCCCAGGCACCTTTTCCGCTGAAAATATCATCCCTACATTCCATTATACTCTCATCTCAATGCCTCCCACCACCCTAACTCGTGAAACAAAGAGCCAGTCTTTCGATAACGAGGCATGTGTCCTTGCACCTGCAACAGAAGATACGTTTCAACAAACTTTCCCTCTGCACGAATCTCCCAACTGTGCCCAGAGAGCCTTTCCAAGAGAACCTTCTCTGCCTACAAAATAAGCTAACATAAGAACGAATCAGGCCTTCCCTTTACGTATATGCAGTCAGGCCTTTACACAATTTTAAACACACAATTATGATCCCTTCTATAAGCATTAGTTCATTACATTTCATATGCGAAAAGTGAACTACACGTGCAACTTAATATGGTACACGTTTAAACTATTGCATCTCGATTACACATGGCCTAATCCATTGCTGCATCATTTTGAACACGTTTCAGTTAAGCATTACATTTGCAGGATTATAATAGTACAATTACTCTTCTATTCACTCTAATAATGCAAATTAAAACTACATTTTACTAGCCATTCATTGATATATAACTGGATATATGCGGGTACAGACTAACGATGATTATGATGCACCCCTACAAATTTTTCAAGAGCATAGCGCTCTATCAACAGTTACCGCTCTCAATCAAACTTGCAAAGTGTACATCACTTTAGCAAACCTCTGTAATCAGTTCCAAAACACAAGTAACCTAAATGAGAAGAACGTACACAGTATGAAAAAGACACAAACCACTGATCACTCGCCAAGCTTTTCTGCCGACTGTTGTGGGTCTGTCTGGATAACGCCAGGCCCACTACCGTGTGGGAGATTGTATCCAGTCATGTAGTTGGAGTAATCTGGGCAGATGCTATGTAGAGGCAATATTTTACTAACGTCTTCTCTTTAGTTAGAACAGAAACAGAAAATATGCATTGATGGTTTGTCCTGCATCACGAAATAGTATAATTTTAATTTTAGTATGACTTTCTTACCTTGGGCTCCAGATTGTGTCCTACAGTGTTGCTATAACAGTGATGCTACCAACATTGCGACACAGTACAGGCTCTGTTGAACACTCATGGTCTGGATGCTGAAATGTTTCACTTTCACTTCTTCAGACATCAACTTTTCCATCAGCAGACAGCAATGCAGGATTTCAGAAGGGTGTAGCCTAATTGATATGCAAAAATATTGTAAACATTTTGTGCTCTAAGGCCACTCCAATCTACGCACCTTCGAAGCTCACCATCTGTTTCATAGCTGTTGCGTTATTTCTTATCACAAACTCACCCTAAACACCACATTTAACATAACTTGTTCATTCACTCATCCAGCCATGTTGTTTCTCATTCTTACACGTACAGCAGCGTTATTTAGACTCCATCCTTATACATCACAGAAATGCAATTAGATATATGTACCTGACCTTATATTCACTGCGTGCCTTAACTTTGTTAACGTGAGTGAGGCATTTAAATGCGTTACTGAAATGTATTCATTGTAGAAGCCTGAGATTTATATACATGTGTTCACTAATGTTCAGTTAAAAATAGATCATGTATTCCTCATTTACATTTTACATTTACACTTTAAATTATATTGGCTTATGTAAACATGTATTCTTTTGCTCACTTTTTGCAGTTCTTTTAAAGTTATGTGTCTGCATGTATAGTCATGTATTTGAAGTGCACATTGAACATTGAACTTAAGTTACAAAGAGAGGTCAGGGCAGCAAAACCCTGCACTAATCGTTAAAGTGTCGTGGCTGTAACAATAAATTCAAGCATGGTGCAATAAGCCAGAGACGTGACCCTCATACGTCCCCAAAAAATGGAGAAGAGCCCTTCCCCACTAAAAATTTGAACATGAATGGCTCTGCACTCAACTAAACAAAAAGATGCTTTATAAATGGATATTAGTGTCCATAGTCCATCGCACATAAGGATAAAGTGGTCTTTCCCAAATGAAACCCGTTTTTAGGCGTCTTTGCTGGAGAAATAAGTTCTTTTTATTCTTTATTCTTTTATTCAGTGGCAGTTCCTTAAAATCACAGCACACATTTGACAGCCGACGCGTTTCGTCCCTCTCGGGACTTCTTCAGGGCTTAGCAAGTAGAAAAAAATGTTCCACATATTCTTGATGTTGGTCTTTGAGAGAGCGAGGAAAGTTGTACGACAAGTCAGTTTCTTCTGTGACCAACCGGGGGTAGTAACAGTACGGGGTCCTCTACCGAGGACCCTCACTCCTGACTGAGCACAGGCAGGAGGGGAAGCTGACAGACGACGGAATAAGTGTTATTTATTTATTCAATTATACCTATTCCGTCATTTGTTGACTTCCCCCCGCTCCCAGCCTGCCGCGCCCCTGCCCCGCCCCACCACATTTACCTGTGTCGTCTGCCGCTGTAAAACAGGCATACAGGTCATGCTAATGAGCAATTTGTTTATCATAGATCTATATGTAAATATTAATATGAACCACCAAATGTTGGAATATGACTGCGTTTGAAATTAATTCAACAGTTTTTGTTTATCAATTGTATATGTGAATATCAACATTAATATAAAGAGTAATTCAATTCATAAAGCATTTGGAACTCACATATGCCAAGATGGCGCTTGCTTTCGCACTGCTTTCCTGACATCAAACACGTCTATTGTCCTATGTTGTTTGTTACTACAATGTTTATGAAAAAGAGGCTCTCACGCCATACAGTGAACAAGGCGAAAGCCAAAATGCATTAGTACAAGGCATCACCGCAAGAATAAACATTTGAAGCATCCCGGAGTGTCCTGGTAATCTCTTGACTGTTGTTGGTGGATGCTTAGGACTGCTGGAGCCCGATCAGGAACACCACCAGGTTCAGACCTGGGTCTCTGGATTATACTGTGGAGGATATGTTTATATATATATATATATATATTCACTGAAAAAACCATAGGTTTTAGGGACGTTATAGTTACAAATTAGCATTTAAAAAACCTTTGAAATTCACTGAAAAAACCATAGGTTTTAGGGACAGTTATAGTTAGTTGGACATTGCACTCGTACAAAACCCGTGAAATTCCCCTGTTATAGTTAGTTCAGCTAACTATAACTCGCGCCCCGCAATGCACTGCTGATGACGTCACATATTACATCACTCATGACATGGTCAGTGACATCACTGATGACATCACTGATGACATCTCAAATGACATCACTGATGACATCATCCAGTGACTGTGTGTTTCTGTAAAGTTTAAATATTTTTTATATATATAGGGAAAGGCGTATTGAAGAATGAGTCGGTGTATAAGTGTCTGTATGGATGATTTAGTAGGTGCGTGACTAATTCTATAAGTGAGTGATTAAACGTATCTTACTGAATGCATGGGTTAGTGACTAAACTGGGTGAATGTCTGTATCTGTCTGTTGCTGTGTAAGTGGCTGCATGGGTTTGTGAATAGCTACATGAGTGTCTATAAGAGTTATTGATTTGTTGTCTGAGTATCTGTATGGGTGCCTGAGTGTTTGTGTGGATGGGGTGTGTGCGACTGTGCATAGATGTGTGAGTGGGTGATTCACTGGGTGGATGGTTTCAAGAGTGCATCTGTGATAGACTGTATGGGTGGGTAAGTGTGTGTAAGAGTGTGTTAGTGAGTGAATGTATGTCCCAGTGGTACATGTGTGAGTAACTACATATGTGAAAGGCAGTATATATGTGTGTTGGAGTATATAAATAGCTATAAGCGAGAGTGAGTGATTGTGATAGTGGCTGTATGGATGAGTGTGTGCTTGTATCAGTGATTGTATAAGAGCGTAACAATGTGCTAGTATTTGTATGATTAAGTGAGCTGGTGTGTGTATAACTGTATAGGTGAGTAAATGGCAGTGTGTTTAATTATTTGCATGACTGACTAGGTGTGTGAGTACCTCTATGGATGAGTGGCGGTGTTTGAGTGTCTATATAGGAGTAAGAGTGCATATGATAGTCCTGTATTGAGTGACCATAAGTATGAGTGACTGTACGGGTGAGTGAGTGGATGTGTGTGTGTAGACCTAAGAATCAGTGAGTGGGTATGTAGTTATTGGTGTTGGAGTGTCTATGGTTTTGCGAATGGCAGTCTGTAATTTAGATTGGGTGTATCAAAGGTTATATTAGGGTGTGAAGAGCTGCATCAGATTATCACGTGGATGATGTCATCAGTGATGTCATTTGAGATGTCATCAGTGATGTCATCAGTGATGTCACTGACCATGTCATGAGTGATGTAATATGTGACGTCATCAGCAGTGCATTGCGGGGCGCGAGTTATAGTTAGCTGAACTAACTATAACGGGGGAATTTCACGGGTTTTGTACGAGTGCAATGTCCAACTAACTATAACTGTCCCTAAAACCTATGGTTTTTCAGTGAATTTCAAAGGTTTTTTAAATGCTAATTTGTAACTATAACGTCCCTAAAACCTATGGTTTTTTCAGTGAATTTCAAAGGTTTTTTAAATGCTAATTTGTAACTATAACATGTCTGAAACCTACGGTTTTTTCAGTGAATTTCAAAGGTTTTGTAAATGACAATTTTTAAATGTATTAATTGTTATATACATTTTTTTCATTCTGATTTCGAAATTTTTTAGAAAACATTTTTTTACATATTTTATTTTTTAAATTACATTGTAATTATATTATACATTACAAAAAATACTTTCTCAGAATGAATTACTTTAGTTTAAATACTTTGCACATAGGCAATAGACTTTTAAGTACAGTAGTTACAGTTGTTGCAATGGGCAACACATTTTCAAACACAATGCAACATTCAGCTCAATGTGAATTTCTAGTTAAATGCAATTAGTTACTTTATGGATTACTTTTCTAACCACAGGACTGGATCCTAGATTCAGTCCTGGGACATCTCCTGTAAACAATTGAGTAAAAGCGTTTTGGTTACAGTCGTGATTTTTAAGGAATATTATTGTACTTTAAAAGTTGACACTTAGAAACTTTTTCTCATAGAATGACCAATGTTATCCTATGGAAGGAAATTCACTTAGGAGGTAAAAACTGTTATCGTTACTTTTTGTTACTCAGTGTTGGATCCTGGATCCAGCACTGGTGCATCTCCTGTAAACAGTTGAAAGAATGCGTTTAAGTCATACCGGCGATTTTTAAGGAATATTTGTAGTTTGTGAAAATCGACACTTTGAAACTTTTCTGCTGAAAACCAGACAAAGGATTCCTATGGAAGAAAATATAAGTTACTGGTAAGTACGGTTAAAATTACTTTTCAGGGTCAGTGCTGGGCTAAAAGATGCAGCACTGGGTTCTCTCCTGATAACAGGTGAGTAAATTGGAATTCGTACTTTGGTTGATTTTAGAGGAATATTATAAAGTTCCAAAACTCCACACTTAGAAGAATTTCCAAGTGAAACCAGTCAATGTTAGCCTATGAAGGAAATTCAAGTTACCGGTAAGTACGGTTAAAATTAATTTTGAGGATCAGTACTGGGCTGAAAGATGCAGCACTGAGGTCTCTCCTGATAACAGGTGAGTAAATCAGAATTCGGATTTCGGCTGATTTTAGAGGAATATTTTAAAGTTCCAAAAAGCAACACTTAGAATTTTTTTCAGCAAAAAGCAGGCAATGATATCCTATGGAAGGAAATTCAAGTTACCGGTAAGTACGGTTAAAATTACTTTTGAGGATCAGTACTGGGCTGAAACATGCAGCACTGAGGTCTCTCCTGATAACAGGTGAGTAAATCGGAATTCGTATTTCGGCTGATTTTAGAGGAATATTTTAAAGTTCCAAAACTCCACACTTAGAAGAATTTCCAAGTGAAACCAGTCAATGTTAGCCTATGGAAGGAAATTCAAGTTACTGGTAAGTACGGTTAAAATTACTTTTCAGGACCAGTACTGGGCTGAAAGATGCAGCACTGAGGTCTCTCCTGATAACAGGTGAGTAAATCAGAATTCGGATTTCGGCTGATTTTAGAGGAATATTTGTATGTTTCAAAAATCAAAACTTAGAAGAATTTCCAAGTGAAACCAGTCAATGTTAGCCTATGAAGGAAATTCAAGTTACCGGTAAGTACGGTTAAAATTACTTTTCAGGATCAGTACTGGGCTGAAAGATGCAGCACTGAGGTCTCTCCTGATAACAGGTGAGTAAATCGGAATTCGTATTTCGGCTGATTTTAGAGGAATATTTTAAAGTTCCAAAACTCCCCACTTAGAAGAATTTCCAAGTGAAACCAGTCAATGTTAGCCTATGAAGGAAATTCAAGTTACCGGTAAGTACGGTTAAAATTACTTTTCAGGATCAGTACTGGGCTGAAAGATGCAGCACTGAGGTCTCTCCTGATAACAGGTGAGTAAATCGGAATTCGTATTTCGGCTGATTTTAGAGGAATATTTTAAAGTTCCAAAACTCCACACACAGAAGAATTTCCAAGTGAAACCAGTCAATGTTAGCCTATGAAGGAAATTCAAGTTACCGGTAAGTACGGTTAAAATTACTTTTCAGGACCAGTACTGGGCTGAAAGATGCATCACTGAGGTCTCTCCTGATAACAGGTGAGTAAATCGGAATTCGTATTTCGGCTGATTTTACAGGAATATTTTAAAGTTCCAAAACTCCACACTTAGAAGAATTTCCAATTGAAACCAGTCAATGTTAGCCTATGGAAGGAAATTCAAGTTACTGGTAAGTACGGTTAAAATTACTTTTCAGGACCAGTACTGGGCTGAAAGATACAGCACTGAGGTCTCTCCTTATAACAGGTGAGTAAATCGGAATTCGTATTTCGGCTGATTTTAGAGGAATATTTGCACAATGGTGAAGGGAGGGGCGGGGCCTGAGGTGACATCTGTGCAAACGCGCCCCGTGGCGCGTTTTAAGTTGGGGGATTAAGTCCCCTTGAATCCTGAGGGTCCCTAGGGGCCAACTAGCCCACCAGGAACCTCCAATATGCGCCAGGGGCTGCGTTGCAGAGACGTGTAGAGAGGCCACACCCTTTTACACCTCTCTGCAACGCAGCTCTGTGGCGCTTTCTGGATGTACCTGTTGGGCTAGTTGGCCTCAGGGACCCTCAGGATTGAAGGGATTTAATTCCCCATCTTAAAACGCGCCACGGGGCCTGTTTGCACACATGTCACCTGAAGCCCCGTCCCCTCCCTTCACCACTGTGCAAACACGCCCCGTGGCGCGTTTTAAGTTGGGGGATTAAGTCCCCTTGAATCCTGAGGGTCCCCGGAGTCCAACTAGCCCACCATATACCTCCAAAGCGCCACAGAGCTGCGTTGCAGAGAGGTGTAAAAGGGGTGTGGCCTCTCTACACGTCTCTGCAAGGCAGCCCCCTGGCGCATACTGGAGGTTCCTGGTGGGCTAGTTGGCCCCCAGGGACCCCCAGTATTCAAGGGGAATTTGTTCCCTCTCTGCAAACGCGCCAGGGGCGCGTTTGCAGAGTGGTGAAGGAAGGGGCGGGGCCTGCGGGCCCAATCGTTTTTTTTTGTCCCCTGAAGGGGGCTGTGTGGCCCCCTTCCTTTTTTTCTCTTTTTGGGCCCTGGGGACCCCATCCCCCAGGGCCTTACCCCTTTTTTTAATTTTTCAAAAAAAAAAAAAAAACGGGAAGGGGCCCCGGGGACCCCATCCCCCGGGGCATGGCCTCTATATTTATTATTTTGAGGGGGCAGCGTGGCCCCCTCCTCTGGCCATTTTAAGGCCCCGGGGACCCCATCCCCCGGGGCCGGCCTTTCCATTTAAAAAAAAAAAAAATTCTCTTTTTTGGGGAGGGGGCCGCGTGGCCCCCTCCCGGGCCACTACTTGCCCCGGGGACCCCATCCCCTGGGGCTGACCCTCTCCGTTGGGGACTGAGGGGGGTCCCCAATCCCCCCACAGTCCCGCCGGCTCCCCACGTCCCTTGGGAGCCGGCATTGCTGTTCCACATGGGGAGCAGCTGACATGCTGCTCCCCATGTGGAAAAGCAATCGCTTTGGATATTGGAAGAGAGAGCAGGTTTCCTGCTCTCTCTTCCAATATCCAAAGCAGTTTGCTATGGCAGGACGGGAGCCGCGAGGCTCCCGTCCTGCCATAGCAAACTACAGTGTCCCGGGGGTAGGCACCCCGGGACACTGCAGGAGCCGGCCCTGGGGGTGGTGGTCCCCAGGGCCATCAAGGGCTCCAGGAGGGGGCCGCGCGGCCCCCTCCCATTCAGTACACAGCCCCGGGGAGGTGGTGGTCCCCGGGGCTCTGGGGGTCCGTAACGGACCCCCATATTAAAATGTTTAGTGCCCCAGGGAGGTGGCGGTCCCCGGGGCGTGTGGGGGGGCTGGAGCCCCCCCCACACTGGTTTTATTTTTAATTGAAAAAAAGCCCCGGGAGGTGGTGGTCCCCGGGGCTGCGGGAGGGCTCAGAGCCCTCCCGCACCATTTTTCAAAAAAGCCCCGGGGGTGGCGGTCCCCGGGGCTTGGGGGCCCTTTGAGGCCCCCACACATTAAATTATCCCCCCCACCACCATGCCCCCGGGACTTGGGCCACCCGGGGCCAATTAACTATCGAGCGCGGGAGACCGCGCTTCGATTTTTTTTCGGCAGGATTCGCGCACCCTGAGCGCATCCTGCCGATTTTTTACAATTGTTTTTTTTTTTGCCCAGGGGGTCCTTGTGGGACCCCCTGAGCAAACCTAGGGGTCAGGGTGTTTCTACCCTGCCCCCTTTGTGCGCTTTGCGCACTTGTTTCTGTCCCTCGGTTCTACCGAGGGACAAAATGGCTGCCAACATTTCCTGAATCGGAATGTTGACAGCCAGCTGACAGCCAATTAACATGCAGCTCGTGATCGGGACGGTGCGCGCAGGGTGCGCTGAGGGTACGCGGACCCTACTCGGCCATAGATATCACTAACTTTTTACTTTTCATTTTCTCAGCAACTACTGAACGGATTTACACCATTTAACAAAAGGGTTCTTTCTGAACCAAGAACTACCTCTTTGCCAAATTTGGTGTAATTCCGTTCAGCAGTTCGGGCTGTAGCCGTGTCTAAAGTTTCCTATGGAAAAGTGCATGGGGAAAACGCGTTTTGGGACCCCCTTTTTCTCGGCCCCCGCTGACGAATCCCCGAGACTTTCAGGGTAGGAGCGGACCGGAGCGGGCCACAAAGTTTGAAAATTTCGCGAAGATACGTCAACCGGCAAGAGAGTTATTTCAAATAGAATGTCGCAGATTTCCTATGGATAATAGGTTGTAACTATAACTATCTACTGGCGACCGCCAGTAGATATATATATATATATATATATATATATATATATATATATATATATATATATATATACACATATATATATATATATATATATATATACACATATATATATATATATATATATATATATATATATTATCTACTGGCGGTCGCCAGTAGATAGTTATAGTTAGGACCTATTTTCCATAGGAAATCCGCAACATTCTATTTGAAATAACTTCGGCGCCGGTTGACGAATCTTCGCGAAAGTTTCCAACTTGTTGGGGCGCTCCGGTCCGCTCTATCCTGAAAGTCTCGGAGTGATTCGTCAGCGGGCCGAGAAAAGGGGGTCCCAAAACGTGTTTTCCCATTCATTTTCCATAGGGACCTTTCATCGCGGCTACAGCCCGAACTGCTGAACGGAATTACACCAAATTTGGCAAAAAGGTAGCCCTTGGTTCAGTGTCGTGCCTTTTGCTTAAATGGTGTAAATCCGTTCAGTAGTTCCTGAGAAAATCAAAAGTAAAGTCACATATATATCTATGGCCGAGTAGGGTCCGCGTACCCTCCCGATCACGAGCTGCATGCTAATTGGCTGTCAAGTGGCTGTCAACACTCCAAATCAGGAAGTGTTGGCAGCCATTTTAGAACCGAGGACAGAAACAAGTGCGCAAGCGCAAAAGGGGGCAGGGTAGAACACCCTGACCCCTAGGTCTGCTCAGGGGTCCCACAAGGACCCCTGGGCAGAAAAAGCATTTTTTTTTTTAAATCGGCGGGATGCGCTTAGGGTGCGTGGATCCCGTTGTGATTAGAGGCACAGAAACACATCACCAAACGCAACTCGGGGGCAGGGTAGAAACATCCTGACCCCCTAGGTCTGCTCAGGGGGTCCCACAAGGACCCCCTGGGCAGAAAAAAGCATTTAAAAAAAAAAATCGGCGGGGTGCGCGGATCCCGCCGATAAAAAAAAAAAAATTGAAGCGCGGTCTCCCGCGCTTCGATGCAATTTTGCCCCCTGGTGGCCCAAGTCCCGGGGGCATGCGGGGGGTAGGTTTATGTTTTATGTGGGGGGCCTCTAAGGCCCCCAAGCCCGAGGACCGCCACCCCCGGGCTTTAAATAAAACATGGTGCAGGAGGGCTCTCTGCCCTCCCGCAGCCCCGAGGACCGCCACCCCCGGGGCTTCTTTTTAAAAAAATTAATCACCTGTGTGGGGGGGCCCCCACATGCCCCGGGGACCAACACCTCCCCGGGGCACTTAGAAAACAAATGTGGGGGTCCGTTTCGGACCCCCGAAGCCCCGGGGACCACCACCTCCCCGGGGCTGTGCAATTGAAGGGAGGGGGGCTGCGCGGCCCCCCTCCTGAAGCCTGTGGTGGCCCTGGGGACCGCCACCCCCCAGGGCCAGATCCTGCAGTGTCCCGGGGTGCCTACCCCGGGACACTGTAGTTTGCTATGACAGGACGGGAGCCTCGCGACTCCCGTCCTGTCATAGCAAACTGCTTGGATATTGGAAGCGAGAGCAGAAACCTGCTCTCGCTTCCAATATCCAAAGCACATTGCTTTTCCACATGGGGAGCTGCATGTTAGCAGCTCCCCATGTGGAAAAGCAATGCTGGCTCCCGCAGGACGCTGGGAGCCGGCATGGTCCGTGGGCGAGTTGGGGTCCCCCCACGGACCCCAAAGGATAGGGCCAGCCTCGGGGGATGGGGTCCCCGGGGCAAGTAGTGGCCCGGGAGGGGGGCCACGCGGCCCCCCCTCCCCAAATTAGGATTTTTTTTTAAAAAAAGGCCGGCCCCGGGGGATGGGGTCCCCGGGGCCTAAGGAGGCCTGAGGAGGGGGGCAACGCAGCCCCCCTCCATGAAAATAAAAATTAAAAAAAGGTGGCAATGACCCGGGGATGGGGTCCCCGGGCCGAAGTGGCCACGGGAGGGGGGCCCACACGGTCCCCTTCCCGTTCACATTTAAAAAAAAAAAAAAAAGGGGTCAGGCCCTGGGGGATGGGGTCCCCAAGGCCCAAAATAATTAAAAAGAAGGGGGCCACACAGCCCCCTTTAAAAAAAATGTAAACAAAATCCGGCATCGCGCCGGAGGCCACGGCCCCTCCTTGTCAGCACTCTGCAAAAGCGCCCCCTGGCGCGTTTGCAGAGGGGGAACGAATTCCCCTTGAATACTGGGGGTCCCTGGGGGCCAACTAGCCCACCAGGAACCTCCAGTATGCGCCAGGGGGCTGCATTGCAGAGAGGTGTTCTGAGGCCACGCCCCTTTTTACACCTCTCTGCAACGCAGCTCTGTGGCGCTTAATGGAGGTAGCTGGTGGGCTAGTTGCACCCCAGGGACCCTCAGGATTCAACAGGAGTTAATCCCCCGACTTAAAACGCGCCACGGGCGCGTTTGCACAGTGGTGAAGGGAGGGCGGGGCCTGAGGTGACATGTGTGCAAACAGGCCCCGTGGCGCGGTTTAAGATAGGGAATTAAATCCCCTTCAATCCTGAGGGTCCCTGAGGCCAACTAGCCCACCAGGTACCTCCAGTAAGCGCCACGGAGCTGCGTTGCAGAGTGTTGTAAAAGTGGCGTGGCCTCTGAACACCTCTCTGCAACGCAGCTCTCTGGCGCATACTGGAGGTATCTGGTGGGCTAGTTGGCCCCTAGGGACCCTCGGGATTGAGGAGGAATTAATTCTCCAACTTAAAACGCGCCACAGGGCGTGTTTGCAGACATGTCACCTCAGGCCCCACCCCTTCCTTCACCATTGTGCAAATATTCCTCTAAAATCAACCGAACTACGAATTCCGATTTACTCACCTGTTATCAGGAGAGACCTCAGTGCTGCATCTTTCAGCCCAGTACTGATCCTGAAAAGTAAATTTAACCGTACTTACCAGTAACTTGAATTTCCTTCCATAGGATATCATTGCCTGCTTTTTGCTGAAAAAGTTTCTAAGTGTCGATTTTTGAAACATACAAATATTCCTCTAAAATCAGCCGAACTACGAATTCCGATTTACTCACCTGTTATGAGGAGAGACCTCAGTGATGCATCTTTGAGCCCAGTACTGATCCTCAAAAGTAATTTTAACCGTACTTACCAGTAACTTGAATTTCCTTCCATAGGATATCATTGCCTGCTTTTTGCTGAAAAAGTTTCTAAGTGTCGATTTTTGTAACATACAAATATTCCTCTAAAATCAGCCGAACTACGAATTCCGATTTACTCACCTGTTATCAGGAGAGACCTCAGTGCTGCATCTTTGAGCCCAGTACTGATCCTCAAAAGTAATTCTAACCGTACTTACCAGTAACTTGAATTTCCTTCCATAGGCTAACATTGACTGGTTTCACTTGGAAATTCTTCTAAGTGTGGAGTTTTGGAACTTTATAATATTCCTCTAAAATCAGCCGAACTACGAATTCCGATTTACTCACCTGTTATCAGGAGAGACCTCAGTGCTGCATCTTTGAGCCCAGTACTGATCCTGAAAAGTAAATTTAACCGTACTTACCAGTAACTTGAATTTCCTTCCATAGGATATCATTGCCTGCTTTTTGCTGAAAAAGTTTCTAAGTGTCGATTTTTGAAACGTACAAATATTCCTCTAAAATCAGCCGAACTACGAATTCCGATTTACTCACCTGTTATGAGGAGAGACCTCAGTGCTGCATCTTTGAGCCCAGTACTGATCCTCAAAAGTAATTTTAACCGTACTTACCAGTAACTTGAATTTCCTTCCATAGGATATCATTGCCTGCTTTTTGCTGAAAAAGTTTCTAAGTGTCGAATTTTGTAACATACAAATATTCCTCTAAAATCAGCCGAATTGCGAATTCCGATTTACTCACCTGTTATCAGGAGAGATCTCAGTGCTGCATCTTTGAGCCCAGTACTGATCCTCAAAAGTAATTTTAACCGTACTTACCAGTAACTTGAATTTCCTTCCATAGGCTAACATTGACTGGTTTCACTTGGAAATTCTTCTAAGTGTGGAGTTTTGGAACTTTATAATATTCCTCTAAAATCAGCCGAACTACGAATTCCGATTTACTCACCTGTTATCAGGAGAGACCTCAGTGCTGCATCTTTGAGCCGAGTACTGATCCTGAAAAGTAATTTTAACCGTACTTACCAGTAACTTGAATTTCCTTCCATAGGATATCATTGCCTGCTTTTTGCTGAAAAAGGTTCTAGGTGTCGATTTTTGAAACATACAAATATTCCTCTAAAATCAGCAGAACTACGAATTCCGATTTACTCACCTGTTATCAGGAGAGACCTCAGTGCTGCATCTTTGAGCCGAGTACTGATCCTGAAAAGTAATTCTAACCGTACTTACCAGTAACTTGAATTTCCTTCCATAGGCTAACATTGACTGGTTTCACTTGGAAATTCTTCTAAGTGTGGAGTTTTGGAACTTTATAATATTCCTCTAAAATCAGCCGAACTACGAATTCCGATTTACTCACCTGTTATCAGGAGAGAACCCAGTGCTGCATCTTTTAGCCCAGCACTGACCCTGAAAAATAATTCTAACCGTATTTACCAGTAACTTGTATTTCCTTCCATAGGAATCCATTGTCTGGTTTTCAGCAGAAAAGTTTCAAAGTGTCGATTTTCACAAACTACAAATATTCCTTAAAAATCGCCTGTATGACTTAAACGCATTCTTTCAACTGTTTACAGGAGATGCACCAGTGCTGGATCCAGGATCCACCACTGAGTAAGAAAAAGTAACGATAACACTACTTACCTGTTAAGTGAATTTCCTCCCATAGGATAACATAGGTGATTCTATGTGAAAAAGTTTGTGTCAACTTTTAAAATACAATAATATTCCTTAAAAATCACTACTGTAGCCAAAACGCTTTTACTCAACTGTTTACAGGAGATGTCCCAGGACTGAATCTAGGATCCAGTCCTGTGGTTAGAAAAAGTAATCCATAAAGTAACTAATTGCATTTAACTAGAAATTCACATTGAGCTCAATGTTGCATTGTGTTTGAAATTGTGTTGCCCATTGCAACAACTGTAACTACTGTACTTAAAAGTCTATTGCCTATTTGCAAAGTATTTAAACTAAAGTAATTCATTCTGAGAAAGTATATTTTGTAATGTAATGTATAATGTAATTACAATGTAATTTATAAAATAAAATATCTAAAAATAAATAGTTTAAAAAAATGTAGTAAATCAGTATCCAAAAAATAAATATAACAATTAATACATTTAAAAATTGTCATTTACAAAACCTTTGAAATTCACTGAAAAAAACCATAGGTTTCAGACATGTTATAGTTAGGAATTAGCATTTAAAAAACCTTTGAAATTCACTGAAAAAACCATAGGTTTTAGGGACAGTTATAGTTAGTTGGACATTGCACTCGTACAAAACCCGTGAAATTCCCCCGTTATAGTTAGTTCAGGTAACTATAACTCGCGCACTCCACAATGCACTGCTGATGACGTCACATATTACATCACTCATGACATGGTCAGTGACATCACTGATGACATCACTGTTCACATCTCAAATGACATCACTGATGACATCTCAAATGACATCACTGATGACATCATCCATGTGATAATTTCATGCATCTTCTCACACCCTAATATAACTTTTGATACACCCACTCTAAATTACAGACTGCCATTCTCAAAACCATACACACTCCAATACCAATAACTACATACCCACTCACTGATTCTTAGGTCTACACATACACACATCTACTCACTCACCCGTACAGTCACTCAAACTTACGGTCACTCAGTACAGGACTATCATATGCACTCATACTCCTATATAGACACTCACACACCACCACTCATCCATAGAGGTACTCACACACGTAGTCAGTCATGCAAAAATTTAATCACACACCCATTTACTCACCTATACAGTCATACACACACCAGCTCACTTACTCATACAAATACTAGCACATTTTACGCTCTTATACAATCACTGATACAAGCACACACTCATCCATACAGCCACTCTCACAATCACACACTCTCACTTATAGCCATTTATATACTCCAACACACATATATACTGCCATTCACATATGTAGTTACTCACACATGTACCACTGGGACATACATTCACTCACTAACACACTCTTACACACACTTACCCACCCATACAGTCTATCACAGATGCACTCTTGAAACCATCCACCCAGTGAATCACCCACTCACACATCTATGCACAGAGTCGCACACACCCCACCCACACAAACACTCAGGCACCCATACAGATACTCAGACAACCAATCAATAACTCATATAGACACTCATGTAGCTATTCACAAACCCATGCAGCCACTTACACAGCAACAGACAGACGGATTCAGACATTCACCCAGTTTAGTCACTAACCCATGCATTCAGTAAGATACGTTTAATCACTCACTTATACAGTCAGTCACGTACCTACTAAATCCTCCATACAGACACTTATACACCCACTCATTCCTCAATACAGCTTGGCATATATATAAAACAAAATTACACTTTACAGAAACACACAGTCACTGGATGATGTCATCAGTGATGTCATCAGTGATGTCATTTGAGATGTCATCAGTGATGTCACTGACCATGTCATGAGTGATGTAATATGTGACGTCATCAGCAGTGCATTGCGGGGGCGCGAGTTATAGTTAGCTGAACTAACTATAACGGGGGAATTTCACGGGTTTTGTACGAGTGCAATGTCAACTAACTATAACTGTCCTAAAACCTATGGTTTTTCAGTGAATATATATATATATATATATATTCACTGAAAAAACCATAGGTTTTAGAGACAGTTATAGTTAGTTGGACATTGCACACGTACAAAACCCGTGAAATTCCCCCGTTATAGTTAGTTCAGGTAACTATAACTCGCGCACCCGCAATGCACTGCTGATGACGTCACATATTACATCACTCATGACATGGTCAGTGACATCACTGATGACATCACTGATGACATCTCAAATGACATCACTGATGACATCACTGATGACATCATCCAGTGACTGTGCATTTCTGTAAAGTTTAAATATGTTTAATATATATAGGGAAAGGCATATTGAAGAATGAGTGGGTGTATAAGTGTCTGAATGGATGATTTAGTACGTGTGTGACTGACTCAACAAGTGAGTGATTAAACGTATCTTACTGAATGCATGGGTTAGTGACTAAACTGTGTGAATGTCTGTATCCGTCTGTTTGTTGGTGTGTAAGTGGATGCATGGATTTGCGAATAGCTACATGAGTGTCTATATGGGTTATTGATTGGTTGTCTGAGTATCTGTATGGCTGCCTGAGTGTTTGTGTGGGTGGGGTGTGTGTGACTCTGTACATAGATGTGTGAGTGGGTGATTCACTGGGTGCATGATTTCAAGAGTGCATCTGTGATGGACTGCTTGGGTGGGTGAGTGTGTGTATTGGTGTGTTAGTGAGTGAATGTATATCTCAGTGGTACATGTGCGAGTAACTACATATGTAAAAGGCAGTATATATGTGTGTTAGAGTATTTAAATGGCTATAAGTGAGATGTGTGATTGTGAGAGTGGTTGTATGGATGCGTGTGTGCTTGTATCAGTGATTGTATAAGAGCGTAAAATATGCTAGTATTTGTATGAGTAAGTGAGCTGATGTGTGTATGACTGTATAGGTGAGTAAATGGCAGTGTGAATAATTATTTGCATGACTGACTAGGTGTGTGAGTTCCTCTATGGATGAGTGGCGGTGTGTGAGTGTCTATATAGGAGTATGAGTGCATATGATAGTCCTGTACTGAGTGACCATAAGTTTGAGTGACTGTACGGGTGAGTTAGTGGATGTGTGTGTAGACCTAAGAATCAGTGAGTGGGTATGTAGTTATTGGTGTTGGAGTGTCTATGGTTTTGCAAATGGCAGTCTGTTATTTAGAGTGGGTGTATCAAAGGTTATATTAGGGTGTGAGGAGGTGCATCAGATTATCACGTGGATGATGTCATCAGTGATGTCAACAGTGATGTCATTTGAGATGTCATCAGTGATGTCATCATTGATGTCACTGACCATGTCATGAGTGATGTAATATGTGACGTCATCAGCAGTGCATTGCGGGCGCGAGTTATAGTTAGCTGAACTAACTATAACGGGGAATTTCACGGGTTTTGTACGAGTGCAATGTCCAACTAACTATAACTGTCCCTAAAACCTATGGTTTTTCAGTGAATTTCAAAGGTTTTTAAATGCTAATTTCTAACTATAACGTGACTGAAACCTATGGTTTTTCAGTGAATTTCAAAGGTTTTTTAAATGCTAATTTCTAACTATAACTGTCCCTAAAATTAATGGTTTTTCAGTGAATTTCAAAGGTTTTTTAAATGCTAATTCCTAACTATAACATGTCTGAAACCTATGTTTTTTTCAGTGAATTTCAAAGGTTTTGTAAATGACAATTTTTAAATGTATTAATTGTTATATTTATTTTTTGGATACTGATTTACTACATTTTTTAAAACTATTTTTACATATTTTATTTTTTAAATTACATTGTAATTACATTATACATTACATTACAAAATATACTTTCTCTGAATGAATTACTTTAGTTTAAATACTTTGCAAATAGGCAATAAACTTTTAAGTACAGTAGTTACAGTTGTTGCAATGGGCAACACAATTTCAAACACAATGCAACATTGAGCTCAATGTGAATTTCTAGTTAAATGCAATTAGTTACTTTATGGATTACTTTTCTAACCACAGGACTGGATCCTAGATTCAGTCCTGGGACATCTCCTGTAAACAGTTGAGTAAAAGCGTTTTGGTTACAGTAGTGATTTTTAAGGAATATTATTGTATTTTAAAAGTTGACAGAAACTTTTCACATAGAATCACCAATGTTATCCTATGGGAGGAAATTCACTTAGCAGGTATGTAGTGTTATCGTTACTTTTTCTTACTCAGTGTTGGATCCTGGATCCAGCACTGGTGCATCTCCTGTAAACAGTTGAAAGAATGCGTTTAAGTCATACAGGCGATTTTTAAGGAATATTTGTAGTTTGTGAAGATCGACACTTTGAAACTTTTCTGCTGAAAACCAGACAATGGATTCCTATGGAAGGAAATATAAGTTACTGGTAAGTACGGTTAGAATTACTTTTCAGGGTCAGTGCTGGGCTAAAGATGCAGCACTGGGTTCTCTCCTGATAACAGGTGAGTAAATCGGAATTAGTAGTTCGGTTGATTTTAGAGGAATATTATAAAGTTCCAAAACTCCACACTTAGAAGAATTTCCAAGTGAAACCAGTCAATGTTAGCCTATGGAAGGAAATTCAAGTTGCTGGTAAGTACGGTTAAAATTACTTTTCAGGATCAGTACTGGGCTGAAAGATGCAGCACTGAGGTCTCTCCTGATAACAGGTGAGTAAATCGGAATTCGTAGTTCTGCTGATTTTAGAGGAATATTTGTATGTTTCAAAATCGACACTTAGAAACTTTTTCAGCAAAAAGCAGGCAATGATATCCTATGGAAGGAAATTCAAGTTACTGGTAAGTACGGTTAAAATTACTTTTCAGGATCAGTACTGGGCTGAAAGATGCAGCACTGAGGTCTCTCCTGATAACAGGTGAGTAAATCGGAATTCGTAGTTCGGCTGATTTTAGAGGAATATTTGCACAATGGTGAAGGAAGGGGGTGGGGCCTGAGGTGACATGTCTGCAAACACACCCAGTGGCGCGTTTTAAGTTGGAGAATTAATTCCTTCTCAATCCCGAGGGTCCCTAGGGGCCAACTAGCCCACCAGATACCTCTAGTATGCCCCAGACAGCTGCGTTGCAGAGAGGTGTTCAGAGGCCACGCCCCTTTTACAACACTCTGCAACGCAGCTCCGTGGCGCTTACTGGAGGTACCTGGTGGGCTAGTTGGCCCCCAGGGACCCTCAGGATTGAAGGGGATTTAATTCCCCATCTTAAAACGCGCCACGGGGCCTGTTTGCACACATGTCACCTGAAGCCCCGCCCCTCCCTTCACCACTGTGCAAACGCGCCCCGTGGCGCGTTTTAAGATGGGGAATTAAGTTGGGGGATTAAGTCCCCTTGAATACTGAGGGTCCCTGGGGGCCAACTAGCTCACCATGTACCTCCAAAAAGGGCCACAGAGCTGCGTTGCAGAGAGGTGTGAAAAGGGCGTGGCCTCTGTACACCTCTCTGCAATGCAGCCCCTGGCGCATACTGGAGGTTCCTGGTGGGCTAGTTGGCCCCAGGACCCCAGTATTGAAGGGGAATCGTTCCTCATCTGCAAACGCGCCAGGGGCGCGTTTGCCGAGTGGTAAAGGAAGGGGCGGGGCCTGCGGCCTGATCGTTTTTTTTTGTTTTTTTCCCCCCCCAAGGGGGGCTGTGTGGCCCCCCTTACTTTTTCCTATTTTTGGGCCCTGGGGACCCCATCCCCCAGGGCCTTATCCCTTTTTTTTTATTTTATTAAACAGGAAGGGGACCCCATCCCCCGGGGCATGGCCACACTTTTAAATAATTTTTTAAGGAGGGGGGCTGCGTGGCCCCCCTCCTCAGGCCTCCTTTTGCCCCGGGGACCCCATCCCCCGGGGCAGGCCTTTATTTATTTTTTTTTAATTATTATTTTTGGGGAGGGGGGCCGCGTGGCCCCCCTCCCGGGCCACTACTTGCCCCGGGGACCACATCCCCCGGGGCTGGCCCTCTTCGTTGGGGACTATGGGGGGTCCCCAATCCCCCCACAGTCCCGCCGGCTCCCGCGTCCCTTGGGAGCCGGCATTGCTTTCCACATGGGGAGCTGCTAACATGCAGCTCCCCGTGTGGAAAGCAATTTGCTTTGGATATTGGAAGCGAGAGCAGGTTTCCTGCTCTCGCTCCAATATCCAAAGCAGTTTGCTATGACAGGACGGAGCCGCGAGGCTCCCGTCCTGTCATAGCAAACTACAGTGTCCCGAGGATAGGCACCCCGGGACACTGCAGGAGCCGGCCCTGGGGGGTGGTGGTCCCCAGGGCCATTACAGGCTCCAGGAGGGGGCCGCGCGGCCCCCCTCCCTCCATTGACAAAGCCCCGGGAGGTGGTGGTCCCCGGGGCTCTGGGGATCCGTAATGGACCCCCATATTGACATTTTTAGTGCCCCGGGGAGGTGGCGGTCCCCGGGCCGTGTGGGGGGGCTCGAGCCCCCCCACACAGGTAAATTTATTAAAAAATAATTAAAGAAGCCCCGGGGAGGTGGCGGTCCTCGGGGCTGCGGGAGAGCCGAGAGCCCTCCCGCACCATTTATTTTTAAAGGCCCGGGGGGTGGCGGTCCCTGGGGCTTGGGGGGGCCTTAGAGGCCCCCACATATTATAAATACCCCCCATGCCCCCGGGACTTGGCCCACCCGGGGGCCAATTAACAACGAAGCGCGGGAGACCGCGCTTCGTTTTCGGCGGGATTCGCGCACCCTAAGCGCATCCCGCCGATTTTTTGTTGGAAAAATGTTTTTTCTGCCCAGGGGGTCCTTGTGGGACCCCTGAGCAGACCTAGGGGGTCAGGGTGTTTCTACCCTTCCCCCTTTGTGCGTTTTGCGCACTTGTTTCTTTTTTTTTATCTCGGCGGGATCCGCGCACCCTAAGCGCATCCCGCCGATTTAAAAAAAAAAATGCTTTTCTGCCCAGGGGGTCCTTGTGGGACCCCCTGAGCAGACCTAGGGGTCAGGGTGTTTCTACCCTGCCCCCTTTTGCGCTTTGCGCACTTGTTTCTGTCCCTCGGTTCTACCGAGGGACAAAATGGCTGCCAACACTTCCTGATTTGGAGTGTTGACAGCCACTTGACAGCCAATTAGCATACAGCTCGTGATCGGGAGGGTTCGCGGACCCTACTCGCCCATAGATATATATGTGACTTTACTTTTGATTTTCTCAGGAACTACTGAACGGATTTACACCATTTAAGCAAAAGGCACGACACTGAACCAAGGGCTACCTCTTTGCCAAATTTGGTGTAATTCCGTTCAGCAGTTCGGGCTGTAGCTGCGACTAAAGGTTCCTATGGAAAAATGAATGGGGAAAACGCGTTTTGGGACCCCCCTTTTTCTCGGCCCCCGCTTGACGAATCAACCCGAGACTTTCAGGGTAGGAGCGGAGCGGAGCGCCCCAACAAGTTGGAAACTTTCGCGAAGATTCGTCAACCGGCGCCAACGTTATTTCAAATAGAATGTCGCGGATTTCCTATGGATAATAGGTCCTAACTATAACTATCTACTGGCGACCGCCAGTAGATAATATATATATATATATATATATATTCATGGAAAAAACCACAGGTTACAGGAATGTTATATTTGGGCTGACATTTCACTCGTACAAAACCAGAGAAATTCAGCCATTATAGTTAGCTGAGCTAACTATGACTCACGCCCCCGCAATGCACTGCTGATGATGTCACATATTACATCACTCATGACATGGTCAGTGACATCACTGATGATATGTCAAATGACATCACTGATGACATCATCCACATAATCTCTGATGCACCTACTCACACCCCAAAATAACCTTTCATACACCCACTCCAAATTTCAGATTACCATTCTCAAAACCATAGACGCTCCAATACCAGTTAGTACATACCCACTCACTGATCCGTAGGTTTTTAAATGCTAATTCCTAGCTATAATGTCCTGGAAACCTGTGTTTTTTTCAGTGTATATATACATACATATATATATATATGTATACCACTGGGTCTACGCATCATGTTAGCACCCAGCTTTGAAAATCCTAATCCTCTCATGCTGAAGGAGTGGGCGGAGAGCAACCTGGATGCTTCAATGAAATTGGTATGCATTTTGATTAAATATGCCAAAATCGATCATGAGACTAATCTAAAGGAAATTGAGTCTAAATAAAGAGCTAGACAAATTGGAACAAAAAGATTTGATTGCCAAAAGCCGCAGTAAAATCAAGGATCGACTTAAAAAACAGGAAGACATCATTAAGGTAAGAAAAGCATACAAATTTGCTTAAGACAAAATGGATTACGAGGTGGGTCAAATCTTCACCTTTTCTCAGAAATTTGATTCCATTAAGCGTCAGCGCAATTCTAATCCCAACACAGTCAAATTCAATGAAAAAAACGATACATAGGCTGCAGATATGCTGTCAACATCTGATACTAGCTCACTGCCGAGTGAAATCGACTCAGAATATGGAAGACCCACTACTAGTAACCGAGGTGAGGATTTTGGCAATTTAACTCTGGCAGAAGAGCTTGATTTTTTACGGCAAGACCGGAGACAAACCTTACGACCACAGAATCAAAACTTCTCTCTAAGCAAATAAGAAACCAAGGATGGGGAGGTAGGAGGAAGCGTATCAAACACAAGAAGCAACAAAATTACAGGTGGAAAAGGAAATAATCACTGACAATGACGCCACTGTTATCAATTTGTCTGACATAGAGCTGAATAAAGCTGAAACCCAATTACTAGCACTAGGTCTCACTTTCTGCCCGGAGAGCAATTTTAACTACAGTCAGACTAGAGTGGATGCGTTCAAATTTGTAAGGAAACTCAAGTTTAATAAATACTACAAGATCAAGCAATCAACATGCCATGCTACTAATATAACAACTTCTGGTGGTAGCAGTAGTGATGAGCTTCAAGTGGCAGACGCCATGTTACTGTAGACACTTCAAGAGCTATCCAATGACGAAAATGTCAACAGTGTGCCCATTTTGACTCAAAGCTTATTACGTGAGGAAGGAATTAATCCATCAGCTTCCATTAAAAGCCCTTTCAAGCCGTCATCTACATACATGCCCATGATGCCACGAGATGCAGTGAACATCGTTCATGATCACGTGGTGGATGAGATTAAAAACTAAAGCATACATTTTGTGAGAGACAGTATTTTGAACTAATGGCAAAATTACAGAAAAATGCTACAGTGGTCATAAACAAATCTGACAAAGGTGGTAACATAGTGCTCTGCCGTAAAACTGAGTTTAAACAAGAGGCCTATATATATTTAAATGATATTGTTTGCTATTAAAAATCAGGGATGCAACAAGTTAAGACAATGACCAAACGGCTTAAAGATGAACTGGCTGGTTGGAAACGAGAAGGCCTCATATCTAAAGACGAGTTCCTCTTTCTGTAAAACAAATTCCCTGTTCTGCCTGTGATGTATTTCATCCGCAAAATCCATAAGCACGTTTCCAGTTCCAGGCAGACCGATCATATCTGCAAGAAATGGTCTTTTTGAGAACATTTCACATTATGTGGACTTTTTTCTTCAAGTTTGTGGTTGAAATATCATCCTACATTAGAGACACCAGTAACCTTTTGAGAAAGCTTCTAGATTTTCCCTGGTCCGATGATTTCATTCTCATGACTTTGGACATCACCTCCCTGTATACTAGTATTGAGCATAGGGATGGTTTGAGGGCGGTGGAGTATTATTTAAACAACAGATCAATTGAATGTTTTAACCACAATAGAATGCTTTTAAGTATCATCAATTGGTGCCTCAATAACAACTATTTTGCATTTGGAAATGATATATTCCAACAACTTAGAGGTGTCGCCATGGGGGCCTGCTTCTCCCCCAGCTATGCGTGTTTACATGTACGCTGGTGGGAGGAGCGGGTTCTCATAGTGAAACACCATTCTGACTCAGATAAACATGTCATCAGTTGGTTGCGTTATATAGATGATGTGTTTGTTATTTGGAAGGGGACAAAAGATGAGGCATTAGCTTTTGTTAAACGTATTAATGGTAATGCATTGAACCTGGAATTTACAGCTCATATTGACAAACAAGCCACTGATTTTTTAGATGTGCATGTATATGTTGAGAAAGGCAAATTAGAAACTTGTCTATTTCGGAAAGATACAGCAGGGAACTCGACATTGCACGCTTTGAGCTTCCACCCCAAACACTTGATCAACAGTATCCCCTATGGGGAATTTTTAAGGATTCGGAGTGTGTGCAGCTCAGCAGAAGGTCTGGCACATCAACAAGAAGCCAAAATCAGATTTCTTCAGCGAGGTTACGATGCTAGGGTATTAGATCAAGCCATGATCAAAGCCAACATGAGATCTAGAGAAGAAATGCTCCTTCCTAGTGACAACACTGATTCCCCACAACCGATTATCAATTCTAAGGAATCAAACACTGAGTCTAATGCTAGGCTTATTACCACCTATAGCAGACAGGAGAAAAATATCAGAGCCATTATCACCCAACAGTGGCCTATTGTGCTTACGGATACGATCCTGGGTCAAATGTTACCCAAGAAACCCAGCTTTACTTTTCGGAGAGCACCTTCAATGAGGAAAACATTGGTTAAGAGTAGTCCAGAGTTAAATATGAAGACCAGTTGACTATCTGCCAAAAACATTTTTTATAAATGCAGTTCATGTCGCGCCTGTAAATTTGGGGTCAATATGTCCACTTATGTAACAGCTTTTAGCTCCAAACCTGTAGAGTTAAAAGGATTTTTTAATTGCAGAACTGAATATGCAGTGTGTGTGCTTGAATGCACCTGCAGACTGCGTTATGTGGGCAGTACTAAACTGCAGGTGCATGTGAGGATTTTACAACATTTGAGAGCTATTGTCAATTCAGATCCAACATACCCAGTGGCACGCCACTTCAAAGATACACATAAAAATAATCTTAACTGTATCAAGTATTTTGTAATTGGAGCAGTTCAGGCTCTAAGGAGCGGTTGGAACAGAGAGAAATTATTGCGTCAGCTGGAGTCTAAATTCATTTTGGAACTGGCTCTAAGACACCCAATGGCCTTAATACTAGCGAAGATTTACACAATTTTTTATAAATTTGTTATGAACTCTGTATTAACTGCTTATGTAGGTTTTAGGATCATTAATTTGATTTAGACATGACCCACTAAGTGTTTGGAATGTTGCAATATGCTTTAGATCTGCTTTTCGAAGCTACAAGCTATGCATCAAACAATGTGAGGCACGTACAATAAGAATGATTAATGTTAGATAGTGGGCAAGGAGGCATATATATATTGTCAAATTATCTGGTGACCTTTGCCACCGTTGTTCTTCTCTTTAGTACTACTAAGCACTTTGCACTTTTCATTCACTCTGGCACTTTACTAGTAAGGAACTTAAAGAGCATTTTGATTAGCAATAGGACAACTGACATTTTGATCATTCAAAGTGGAATTAGTCGTACCGCATTAAGCATGTAGGCTGCTATATTTAAAAAATAGATGATGGATGACAGACGCACAATGCACTTCAATTATTGATATGGTCACTGCTATAGTTGACTATATAAAGTGGAATTAGTCGTACTGCATCAAGCATTTAGGCAGATTTATTGTTATACATGATGATGAATGACAGACGCACTATGCACTTTAATGATTGTTATGGTCACTGCTGCTGTTGTATTGTTTTAAATTACAATATCTATATTTATGAACTTCATAGTACTGTATAATAGGCGCATTTGCACAGTTTTTTGTTATAATATGTTTCCTCATGAAGTATATCAGTATTTTTTATTGTATTGGATAACCATGAACTTAAGAATATTTATTGTTGAGAATTCTCCATACAATGAGGCAAGAGGTGGGGCATTTGCCTCCATTTATATCGTGAGGTTCAAAATGTGTTTATATTTGTAAAAAAGGTCACATGATTTTTAGTTCATATAATGTACTGTGTACAATTTGGCACTGTTCGTAATGTTCTATATATGTGCACTAATGGTGTGGGTTATATGGTACTTTCCTCTGATAGTCTGTCCTTAGTTGCTATTCTGTTGCATCAGGAGTGAATCACGTGATATGTAGATTGAATTTAGAAAATGCCGTAGTGTGATCATGTGATCAAGGCCATTCGTAGGGACCGAAACGCATCATGGACAGATTTCTTTAACCTGTAAATAAACTCACAGCTGGGCACTGCAATACCTGGAGTCCGTGCCTGCTTCTTCGTTGAAGCTATCGCAATTGGGATCTTTTGTCTGATACATATATATATATATATATATATTCACTGAAAAAACCATAGGTTTCAGGCACGTTATAGTTAGGAATTAGCATTTCAAAAACCTTAGAAATTCACTGAAAAAACCATAGGTTTCAGGGACGTTATAGTTACTTGCACATTTCACTCGTACAAAACCATAGAAATTCGGCCGTTATAGTTAGTTGAGCTAACTATAACTCGCGCCACCGCAATGCACTGCTGATGACGTCACATATTACATCATTCATGACATGGTCAGTGACATCACTGATGACATCACTGATGACATCTCAAATGACATCACTGATGATATCACTGATGACATCATCCAGTGAATGTAGCTTTCTTTAAAATTTAAATATGTATTATATATATACAAAGCTGTATTGAAGAATGAATGGATGTATAAGTGTCTGGATGGAGGATTTAGTAGGTGTGTGACTGACTGTTTAAGTGAATCATTAAATGTATCTTACTGAATACATGGGTTAGTGTCTAAAGTGTGTGAATGTTTGTATCACTCTGTCTGTTGTTGTGTAAGCTGCTGCATTGGTTGGTCAGTAGCTACATCAATGTCTATATGGATTATTGATTAGTAGCCTGCGTATTTGTATAAGAGACTGAGTGTGTGTGTGGTTGGGTGGGGGGTGTGTGACTCTGTGCATAGATGTGTGAGTGGTTGATTGACAGGGTGTATGAGTTTAAGAGTGCATGTGGAAACAGATGTATGGGTGGGTAAGTGTGTGTATGGGCGTCTTGGTGAGTGAATCGATGTCTCAGTGCACATGTCCAACTAAGTACATATATAAAAGGCAGTGTATGTCAGAGTTGGTGTATAGAAATGACTATACGTGAGAGTCAGTGATTGTGAGAGTGGCTGTATGTATGAGTGTATACTTGTATTAGTGATTATATAAGAGACTAAGTATGCATTACTATCTGTATGAATAAATGAGGTGGTGTGTGTATAACTGTGTAGATGAGTAAATGGAACTGTGATTGATTCTTTGCATGAGTGACTAGGATGAGTACATAACTGACTAGGATGAGTGCTGGTGTGTCAATGTCTATATAGGTGTATGAGTGCATTTGATAGTGTTCTATTGATCAGTGACTGCATGTATGACTGATTGTATGGGTGAATGGGTAGATGTGTGTCTAGACCTAGGAATCACTGAGTGGGTATGTAGTAACTGGTATTAGTGTGTCAATGGTATCGAAAATGGTAGTCTGTATTTTACAGTGAGTGTATCAAAGGTTATATTAGTGTGTGACGAGGTACATCAGATTGTCACATGGATGATGTCATCAGTGATGTCATTTGAGATGTCATCAGTGATGTCATCAGTGATGTCACTGACTATGTCATGAATGATGTAATATGTGACGTCATCAGCAGTGCATTGCGGGGCGCGAGTTATAGTTAGCTGAACTAACTATAACGGTGGAATTTCTATGGTTTTGTATGAGTGAAATGTCCAACTAACTATAACGTCCCTGAAACATATGGTTTTTTCAGTGAATTTCTAAGGTTTTTGAAATGCTAATTTCTAACTATAACGTACCTGAGACCTATGGTTTTTTCAGTGAATTTCAAAGGTTTTTTTAAATGGCAATTTCTAACTATAACGTGCCTGAAACCTATGGTTTTTTCAGTGAATTTCAAAGGTTTTTTAAATACTAATTTCTATCTATACCGTCCCTGAAACGTATGGTTTTTTCAGTGAATTTCAATGTTTTTTTTAATGCTAGCTTCTAATTATAATGTTTATTTAACCTATAGTTTTTCCAACACCCAAGAAGGACACAACACCCACTGCCACAACCCTCAGGACCTCCCCCCGTACCACCCCTCTCCCTACTGTAATTTTTTTAATTTGTTATTTAAATTATATAATGTCTTCTTATTTTTTAAACATTAAACAATTACATACAGTATGAAAGGGAGCCCAGCCCAGAGCCACATCTGAAGACCAACACATGTCATAGACCTACTGATCAAGCAGCTCCGACACCCAAGAACGCCACAACACCCACCACCACCCCCAGGCCCCCCCCCTCTACCACCGAGGCAGCGCAGAACAAGACAGCGAACTTTCCGAAAACGGCATGGCCCCTCAGCCACACACTAGCTGAATATTGGGACAGGTGTGAACAAACTATATGTGAAGGAAGCAATTCACCCATGTTTAACAATTCACACAATGCAAAGTGTAGCGGTGATGTGCTGGACACATCTCAGTATGCAGAACACACACCTCCCCATGTGCACAAATACTACTGGTGCTTGTAGTGTTGTGGACAGTGGACCTAACCATGTTACGTCAAACACTAAGGAAGATCTCAGTCATGTAGCTGTGTCGTCCCCCCCTGTAAGCATAAGCGTAACCAGAGTGGGCTGGTCCGACGTACGCCACTTCAGCGTAGGAGTGTGAATAAATAGGCCGGAGCTCTGGGCGTGGTTCACTTGTGGGAAGGCCAAAGCGTCTGCCAGGGTGGCGCCCCTCACCCTGCCACGAGGCCGCCAACATGACCGCCAGCCTCCTCAGCCGATCGCTGGCTTCCGCCACACAGGCCCACAGCGGCACAGCACCGCGGACTTATGTCTTTACAAACTACTGCCTTCGATATACACTGCGGACAGCAACGCTCACAATTCAGATCGAGTCGCGATTGCAGATGACGCAGTCCCGTAGGCAAGAGACATTGCTGAAGTCAACAACACATGGCTGTGGGCCCTTCCTGACCGCTGCCTCCGGCCTACACTGCGGTCAGTAGGGCTCACAATTCAGATGGAGTCGAGATTGCGGATGACGCAGTCCAGTAGGCAAGAGACATTGCTCAAGTCAACAACACGTGCCTGTGGACCCTTCCTCACCGCTGCCTCCTGCCTCCACTGCGGTGAGTAGGGCTCACAATTCAGAGCGACTCGCGATTGCAGATGACGCAGTCCAGTAGGTAACAGACATTGCTACCAGTGCGGCCAGCCCGGACCACGCATCATCACTGACTGCGCACACGCTAAGTGCTTCAAGTACCACTAACTCTGTGCAGCTCAAGTCAACGCCACATGGCTGTGGGCCCTTGATGACCACTGCCTCCGGCCTACAATGCGGTTAACAGGGCTAACAATTCAAGATTAATGCCGATGCTAATTGTGTAAGAGAGTATAATTGGTTAAGAAGACTGTATGCTCCCAATCTGTGCAGCTCAAGTCAACGTCACGTGGCTGTGGGCCCTTGCTGACTGCTACCTCTGGCCTACACTGCGGTCATCAGGGCTCACAATTAAAATTAAGTCTTGATTCATTAATTACAGAGTCCAGTAGGCAAGTAACTATCACAGGCCTAAAATCTACATAACATCCTTTTAGTATCCTTGCTTCAAGAACTTTTTTTATATCAGTTATAGCTTTAGTACAATCACCAAATTCATCTTCAAGTGCAAACGAACACTCATTAGCAGTCTACACTGCGGGCAGCAGAGCTCGCAATTCGAATTTTGGACACTTTGTGCCACTAACCCTGTTCAACACAAGCCGCGACACGTGGTGCCACCAGCCCTGTTCAACACAAGCCGGTGACACGTGGTGCCACTAACCCTGTTCAACACAAGCCGATCCCACATGTGGAACTGTGTCCTGAGTCCTGAATGGCAGTGACCCCAAGTCCGTGACTTGGACCACAGCACCAGACTCCCTTCGATCAGTGAGGCATATTTCCATATGCAAGGCCGGCTACAGGTGGTGGCACTAACCCTGTACAACACAAGGTGCGACACGTGGTGCCACTAACCCTGTTCAACACAAGCCGATCCCACATGTGGAACTGTGTCCTGACTCCTGAATGGCAGTGACCCCAACTTCGTGGAAGCGACCGCAGCACCAGACTCCCTTCGATTAGTGAGGCGTATTTGCATATGGAAGGCCGGCGACACGTGGTGCCACTGAACCTGAACTACGCAGGTCAGTGGGGCCACCAACCTATGCACGCGGCTGTGGGCCCTTGCTCACCGCTACCTCTGGCCTACACTGCGGTCAGCAGGGCTCAAAATTCAGATACAGTCGCGATTGCAGATGACGCAGTCCAGTAGGCAAGAGACGTTGCTCCCAGTGCGGCCCATCCGCACCAAGCAGCATCACAGGCTCATACATTCTCAATGCTTCTCGTGCCAGTAACTGTGCACCTCAACTCAACGCCACGTGGCTATGGGCCCTTGCTGACCGCTACCTCTGGCCTACACTGCGGTCATCAGGGCTCACAATTAAAATTATGTCTTTATTCATTAATTACAGAGTCCAGTAGGCAACTAACTATCACAGGCCTAAAACCTACATAATATCCTTTTAGTATCCTTGCTTCAAGAACTTTTTTTATATCAGTTATAGCTTTATTACAATCACCAAATTCATCTTCAAGTGCAAACGAACACTCATTAGCAGTCTACACTGCGGGCAGCAGAGCTCGCAATTCGAATTTTGGACACGTGGTGCCACTAACCCTGTTCAACACAAGCCGCGACACGTGATGCCACTAACCCTGTTCAACACAAGCCGACGACACGTGGTGCTACTAACCCTGTTCAACACAAGCCGATCCCACATGTGGAACTGTGTCCTGAATGGCAGTGACCCCAACTCCGTGAGAGAACCACAGCAGCAGACTCCCTTAGATTAGTGAGGCGTATTTGCATATGGAAGGCCGGCGACAGATGGTGCCACTAACCCTGTTCAACGCAAGCCGATCCCACATGTGTAACTGTGTCCTGAGTCCTGAATGACAGTGACCACAAGTCCGTGGCAGCGACCACAGCACCAGACTCCCTTCGATCAGTGAGGCATATTTCCATATGGAAGGCCGGCGACACGTGGTGCCACTAACCCTGTTCAACACAAGCCGATCCCACATGTGTAACTGTGTCCTGAGTCCTGAATGGCAGTGACCCCAACTCCGTGAGAGAACCACAGCAGCAGACTCCCTTCGATTAGTGAGGCATATTTGCATATGAAAGGCCGGCGATACCTGGTGCCACTAACCCTGTTCAACACAAGCCGATCGCACATGTGTAACAGTGTCCTGAGTCCTGAATGGCAGTGACCCCAAGTCCATGGCAGCGACCACAGCACCAGACTCCCTTCGATCAGTGAGGCATATTTCCATATGGAAGGCCGGCAACACGTGGTGCCACTAACCTTGTTCAACACAAGCCGATCCCACATGTGTAACTGTGTCCTGAGTCCTGAATTGCAGTGACCCCAAGTCCATGGCAGCAACCACAGCACCAGACTCCCTTCGATCAGTGAGGCATATTTCCATATGAAAGGCCGGCGACACGTGGTGCCACTAACCCTGTTCAACACAAGCCGATCCCACATGTGTAACTGTGTCCTGAGTCCTGAATGGCAGTGACCCCAACTCCGTGAGAGAACCACAGCAGCAGACTCCCTTCGATTAGTGAGGCGTATTTGCATATGGAAGGCCGGCGACACATGGTGCCACTAACCCTGTTCAACACAAGCCGATCCCACATGTGTAACTGTTTCCTGAGTCCTGAATGGCAGTGACCCCAAGTCCGTCGCAGTAACCACACCACTAGACTCCCTTCGATCAGTGAGGCTTATTTCTATATGGAAGGCCGGCTACACGTGGTGCCACTAACGCTGTTCAACACAAGCCGATCCCACATGTGCAACTGTGTCCTGAGTCCTGAATGGCAGTGACCCCAAGTCCGTGGCAGTGACCACAGCACCAGACTCCCTTCGATTAGTGACGGGTATTTGCATATGGAAGGCCGTCGACACGTGGTGCCACTGAACCTGAACTACTCAGGCCGGTGGGGCCACCAACCTATGCACTTGGCTGTGGGCCCTTGGTCACCGCTACCTCTGGCCTACACTACGGTCAGCAGGCCTCACAATTTACATAGAGTCCCGATTGCACATGACGCAGACCAGTAGGCAAGACACATTGCTCCCAGTGCGGCCCGTCCGCACCAAGCATCATCACAGACTCATACACTCTCAATGCTTCTGGTGCCACTAACTGTGCACCTCAACTCAACGCCACGTGGCTATGGGCCCTTGCGGACCGCTACCTCTGGCCTACTCTGCGGTCATCAGGGCTCACAATTAAAATTATTTCTTGATTCATTAACTACAGAGTCCAGTAGGCAAGTAACTATCACAGTCCTAAACCCTACATAATATCCTTTTAGTATCCTTGCTTCAAGAACTTTTTTTATATCAGTTATAGTTTAGTACAATGACCAAATTCATCTTCAAGTGCAAACGAACACTCAATAGCAGTCTACACTGCGGGCAGCAGAGCTCGCAATTCGATTTTTAAATGCTAATTTCTAACAAGAAGATTGTACTCAGAAAATACAACACTTCGTCAGTGTATTCTATACCTATTTCATCTTTTCATGATACAGCTACACTGCGGTCAGTAGGGCTCACAATTAAAATTAAGAATTGATTCATTAATTACAGAGTCCACTAGGCAAGTAACTATCACAGGCCTAAAATCTACATAATATCCTTTTAGTATCCCTTCTTCAAGAACATTTTTTATATCAGTTATAGCTTTAGTACAATCACCAAATTCATTTTCAAGTGCAAACGAACACTCATTAGCAGTCTACACTGCGGGCAGCAGAGCTCGCAATTCCAACTTTGGACATGTGGTGCCACTAACCCTGTTCAACACAAGCCGCGACACGTGCTGCCACTAACCCTGTTCAACACAAGCCTGCGACATATGGTACCACTAACCCTGTTCAACGCAAGCCGCGACACGTGGTGCCACTAACCCTGTTCAACACAAGCCGGCGACACGTGGTGCCACTAACCCTGTTCAACACAAGCCAATCCCACATGTGGAACTGTGTCCTGAGTCCTGAATGGCAGTGACCCCAAGTCCGTGGCAGCGACCACAGCACCAGACTCCCTTCAGTTTTATTTGTTGTTGTTTTCTTTAAATAAAATGTTTTATATGTAAACCTATACATGACTAAGATTCTTGTTTGTCCAACCGCACAGGGACATTTCCGGGCCCAAGAAGGTTGTTGGGGGTATGTTGGTAATGTAGGAAGAGGGTGCGTTACCTGCTGATGTGGGGAGAGGCAGCGTGAAAGGGGTATCTCTCACACAAAGAACTCCGATATGTTTTCAGAAATGCCTCGGACAGATGCCAGCTGACGGACTGAATCACAAAATGGTTTTTCAATGCTTATGTAGTGTGAGTTATGAACAGTTCGCACCCAGGCTTGCAGAGGGACAACTGCGGCCCGTCCGCTCGACTCACATACGCAGTACTACGACCCGTCCGCTCCCAAAGGAACAGCAGCGTAGTACCTCACAGAGGTACAGGCACAGTAGCGTACTAGCTCGCAAACGTAGAGAGCTGCGAGCTGACGGACTGGCTTCTAACGGCATAGCTGCGAAGTGGTGATGTTGGGCAGACGGAGCGTGAAAGAGTTATCTCGCAGAAACAGAGCTCCGGTATATTAAATTGCCCCAGAGACCTTTCTTTTATATTTTCACTCGATGCGAGAAAGCGCGCTTTCTGGACCAAGACCTTTCTCCCTGCCAAATTTGCCGTAATTCCGTTCAGCAGTTTGACCTGTAGCCTTGTCTAAAGTTTCCTATGGAAAATTCATTGAGAAAACACGTTTTCACACCCCCCACATAGCTACCTTTCGCAGGCGTACTCGCTGTTGGTGTGCAGGTCAGTGGTCTAGATGTCAACATGTCACGGCCACTCCCTGAGGGCAGGTTTGCACACACACCACACCCATCCGGCACATGCGTCACAGGCCATGTGACCACGCAAATATAATGGATCCACAACGTTTCATCCTTTATTGCCGGTGGTGACTGGATGGCGGACGCTCCACGGGTCGCAATCATAAAGACTCATGAAAAGTTGCGCAGAGGGTTAGTCGCACCCTGAGCTCTATGGCCGTCAGGGGCCTACTACCACGTGCCGCAGGCTTGAGTTCCACAGGGTTATTGCCACCCGAAGCTGATGTGGCCATCACAGGCCTACCACCACGTGGCGCTGACTTGAGTTGCACAGGGTTACTGCCCCCGAAGCTAATGTGGCCGTCAGGGGCCTACCACCACGTGGCGCGAACTTGAGTTGCACAGGGTTAGTGCCACCCAAAGCTGATGTGGCCGTCAGGGGCCTTCGACCACGTGGCGCGGACTTGAGTTGCACAGGGTTAGTCGCACCCTAAATTGTATGGCCGTCAGCGGCCTACCACCACGTGGCGCTGACTTGCGTTGCACAGGGTTAGCGGCACCAAAAGCTGCTGAGGTCTCCGCCATTGATGACTCAGGACTCAGCGACATATGTGAGATCTACCGGGCCGCGGAGAAGATGATGTGGTCTCTGCCATTCATGACTCAGGACTCAGCGACATCTGTGAGATCTGCCGGGCCGCGGAGCTTTGACGGGCATGTGGAGTGCCCACTGGTAGACACTTCGGTGGCAGCAGGTAATTATTTGGTCATGGATGCGCAGGGGCGGCAGTAACTCTCTCTCTCCCTCTCTCACTTCCCTCTCTACACTCTCTCTCACTCTCTTCCTTCCTTTTCTTCTCTTTCTCTATCTCCCTTCTCCCTTTCTCACTCCCTTTCTTTCCTTCCCTCTCTTTTTCTCTCTGGCTTTTTTTTCCTTCTCTGTGTCTCACTCCTTTGATATGCGCATTACACACGTCCTTATTTTGTGCTTTATTTTCCAGGCTGTGTCGTCGACATTCATGGTCCCGACAGGAGTCTTCCGCCTTGTTGTTTTGTGTTCAGTTTGTTGAATTTAGTTTATCATTTATATATACGTTTACAAGAAAATAAAGTTTGATTAAAAAAAAAAAAAAAATCAATAAAGTTTTTGGTTGCTACTTAAGTGCCATGTGACTCTTTCTCGTTCTTATTACTGTTATTTCGTGGTGTCCACCATGGTGTTAAATTTTGGGGCAGTTATCACGGGAATAATGGTGATGTCTGCATTTGCACCAGCTTCTGAATAGTGTGTTATATTTATCTCCACTTTAGTTGCATTAAAGTGCTGATAATGAAATGCAGAGTAGGCGTTCCCGTGCAAAAAGACACGAGGTGCACCTTTGCGATTTATTCTAAATACTGAAATCCTGTATTGAATTGCACTGTGGTAGTGGGTGCACTTACAGTGTACACCCAAAATCAATGAAGAAATGTCATTGTATTTATATTGATTGGAAATAGTGGGTCAGGTGCTGGATCTTGACGGGATACACTGCCCAGTTAGTTTATTTTTCTGTACACGAAAAAACCACATCACAACTTTGACAACAACTGCAATGCGAAACAAATTCCGGCGATAAGCCGCGGTTAGCACCAGGGATTTTACACCTGCTTTCTGCTGGTGTTAAGCAGGATGACTACCTGCAGCATGAAAGGGAACACAGCCAAGAGCCACACCGAAACACCCACAGGTGCCATACAGTCAATGAGCATGATACACGGATACCCATGAGGTCCACAACACTCATCGCAACAACCCCAGGACCGCCAACGCCCCCCGAACCCGCATCTGAGCAAGTGTGTCCATGTGGTCATTGTGTTAGCATGATAGGCACCGGCCCTGAAACATCACAGTGTCAGCGGATGTTACCATGTCACCTCAGCGTTGGCAGTGAGCCTGGACATGTAGCTACGCATGCATCCTCCTGCATGCACAAGCGGCGTGTGCTGGTCCGGCGTACACAGGTCAGCGCAGGGGTCTGCCTATCCGGCAAGGGGAAGAGGGTGTCTCGGACATGTCCATGTTCAGGAAGTGCAGTAAGTGTGTCTCTGTGTTCTGGTGTGGCCGCCACAAGGGCCGCAGCAGTCGATGTTGTACAGTGGCATGCACCACCTCCAAACTGCAGTCTCACGGTGTGGTTGGAATGCCGCAGGACATGCGCGAATAGGCATTACAATGGTGTGCCGTAGCAGTGCACGGTATACAACAGTGCCCCGTACAAAAGTGTGGGGGCTCGTGGGAGGGAGGAGCAGCTGTTTGGCAATGTAACACACAGTGAACCCGCCCATGTGCCACGTGCTGGGCATCTCATCCATGATGACCAGGGTCGCAGACATCCCACAACACCCACGACTGGCCTTTGTACACATCCTGTATGAATGCAGCTGGAGAACTTACTGTAGGAATGAAAGGTTCTTTGTCTGAGCTATCTTGCAGTAGCACATCTGCTGCTCCGAGAAGGAACTTGCAATTGGCCAGCCCCCCTGACAGATACGATCATATTTGCATCCGTCTCCCACACTACGCACTGCCCGATTTGAGAACAACGAGTACACATCCCACACTCAAAAGTCCTTCGTCGTAGTTAGCGTGCGTGAAATGGCCTTCACACGTACTCCCACCACACCCCTGCCCTGCACCCATTGCACACAGACCCGGCTCATTGCACCAAGCTGTGCCATTTCATCCACAAGACTGGCACACGGCAAGCCAATGCAGCTACAAGCAGAGCCACTGACGCAATGGCAGAGCATCCCGAACACATGGTCGACTCCATGCACGTCCACCTATACCTTGCACGTCTGCTGCATGTCCTGGGTGCACTGCCTTTGGCAGTACTGTGGATCACTTACCGGCTGTGCTTCCGCATTGCGGACGTCACCTGCGTTCAACCTGTATTGCAATGTCGCACGTGCCTATCCGAGTGGTGCATGGACGTGTGCCTTTCCAACGAGTGGGTAGCTGACATGGATTACGACAGGTGTGTGCGCCCCCTGTTGGCCCACGACCAGGACTGTCATGGTGATGCCCGTTTATGGCATGCATGGATGTTTGGCATGCATGTTGGGAACTGGGCCTGGGAGATTGCACGTGTCGTAGTATGCAGTGAGCAAATTGACCCACTTCCCGATTCTGCTTTGATGCACATTGGGTACAGTGGTTGGAGTCAGCACATCTGTCCCGGTCAGCTGATGGATTACGTTGACGACATGTCAAATATTGTGGCCAACCATCACTCATTAGAGATAGTGGCTTACGCAGCTGCACTCGCGTTCATGGACAAGTGACAAGGTACCTCCAACCACGACTCGATGTGCCACATTGCATGTGTCCCTCCGCATCATTGCACGTTGTACATCTGGTCACATGTCCCAAAACAACAGTGGACATGGCTGCATTGGCGTCGAATCATGTCCGAAGCATGGACAACCAACGCTGCTTGACACTGACGTGTGTTGGTGATGGACTACCCCGAGGTGAACATGGACGTTTTCCTACATTCCTTATTCAGCCATGCTGCTGCATTTCTCTGCATATCGTGGCACTACTCTTGGCCGTACTGACACACACTTTTTTTTATAAAGTTTCAACATTTTCACTTGTCTCCAAATGTGTAGTGTCTTCATTTGTATGCCAATGTGTGTGTCACGGATTCTCTGGCTGCCTGCCATACGTGAATTGCTACCCCATCCGGACTGTTGGTTTGTACTTATGCATTCTCATGTGCCTGTTTCGTACTGACGCTTTTGGACGCTTATCCGCCTCAGGCGAGTGCATTTGTGTCCTGTGTTCGATTGTGCGAATCTTTGTGTTTGGACAACATCATGTTGGATGTTGGTGTACTCTGCTTCCTATGTGTGTGTGCTGCATTGTGTGTGAGATGTCCCTTCATGTGAGCTTTTGTTCACCCTTCTCCCTTTCCGGCAGTGTGGTTTTCACTTCTATGCTTGTTCAGTGGTGTGATGTTGGCGGGTTGTGTGACTTGTGCTCCTTGTTGGTGTGTTTCATTTTGGCCATGGTTTGTCTATAGTTGTGCTGTACTTAATTGTGCATGTGTACCATTGTGGCCATCTTCCCCCGTCCCCCACTCCCTGCTTTTTCCTCTTCCTGGTGCTGTTGTGTCTGTAATTTTGTTGCTCCACACATAAATACATGTAATGAACATATTAGAATAGTTCCTTGATTCTTTTAGGTTTCAAAACTTCTCTCTATTGGTTTTTTTTTCATATAAACAGTTTTTTTAATATTCAAGGACACATAGAAGTCAGAAGTGCAACGTATTCTATCAACACACTTTCTAGAACATTCTACAACACGTGCAGGTTAAAAGGTCATCAATTTTTTTAAACCTAACGATATTTTCTTTGCAACATTTTCTCGAACATTTAACGGCACGTGCAGGTTAAAAGTTCACGATTGTTTTAAGTTCGAACAGTGCCTTCCAAATGCAAGTAGCAGGTGTGGCTGAGTTGAGCAAATTTTATCCTATGATATGTACTCCACGTTTAAACTGCTTTTTCTTAACCAATCACAAAGATGCTTTTCCACCAAACGAATGTGCACCCTACTTTTAAAAAACAATGCTTTTCATCTCCCAATCAGGTATCGTTTTGTATGGCAAAAAAAGTAGTTCCCCATCTTTAAACATATCTCTTATTCTACGAACGGACTGCATGAGCTACAGACATCTATCCATTCCTCCCAGCCATACCTTCAAAATGCTAGTGTAGATCGTAGGACATAGCTATGTTTTCTGGTGCAAGAGGTATGCAGAACAGAGACGTATTGACTTAGACCTAGGTTTACAAAATGTGGACATTAAATGGTTTGGACAAAGAGGATTGAAGTGGCACCAATTGTTGCCTTTGGTTAAAACCTGTTTGCATCTCCAACACCCTGACCTCATGATTGTGCACTGTGGTGGAAACGACCTAGGCACATTGACTGGGGTAGGTTTGGAAATGCTAATGAAGGACACCTTTCGACAATTGATATTGCTTTTGCCTCAAACTGTCTTTGTATATTCCAATATATGCCAAAGACAGAAGTGGAAATGGTCAAACCAATTTTGTCCTCAGAGCGAAAAATCTAGGAAGAATGTCAACAAAGCTGTGTCTGCATACCTCAGAGACCATAGAATGGGGTGGATCTACAACAATAACATACGTTTTCATATGGCTGATATCTACAGAAGTGATGGAGTACACTTCACAGATCAGGGAAATCAAGTTTTTCTGAATAACCTGAAGCTGTGCATCCGCACTTATATGTAGCTCCAACTAATAAACACAAGGGCTCTTTTTAGAGCCGCCTTATATTCCCAATATCGGTTCGCAGAGTGACAGCTGCGATCCGGCTAGCACAGGGAGACCTGCGGGCCGTCGAGCAGCCTCGCAGAGGGACACTTGCAGCCCGTGGGCTCAGCTCGCACAGGGAGAGCTATGGGCCGTTGGCTCAGCTCGCACAGTGTGAGCTAATGGCCGTCGGCTCGCAAACGCACACCAGCGTGCTGGCTCGCAGAGGGAGAGCTCCGGTCTAACTCGCAAAGGTACACCAACGGGCCAACCGCCCTGCTAGCAGACACACACCTATCACCTAACGGACTCACTCGGACATGTACAGCTAGGGACACGACGGCTCGCAGACGCACAGCTGCAAGCCGACGGACTGCTACTGTTTTATGCTTTAGGGTAGTACAGTGGTGTTTGGGTAGTGTAGGGGGTTGTGCTGGGGGTAGTATTTTAGGGTTTAGGGTAGTGCAGTGGTGTTTGGGTAGGGGGTCGTGCTGGGGGTAGATTTAGGGTTTAGGGTAGTGCACTGGTGTTTGGGTAGTGTAGGGGATCGCGCTGGGGTAGTGTTTTCGAGTTTACGACAGTGCAGTGGTGTTTGGGTAGTCTTTGGGTAGTGTAGGGGGTCGTGCCGACAGACTGACTTATAGAGCTCCGAGTCGACGGACGGGCTTCTAAAGACATAGCCTCGACCTGGTGATATGAGGAGAGGCAGCCTGAAAGGCATATCTCACACAGACACAGATGCCAGTGTTGCCTCGCAGAGGTAAAACTACGAACCCGATGGCTTCTACACGGAGAGATGCGAGCTGACGGAGTAAATTACAAAATGGCTGCCAACACTTCCTGGTTTCAACCATTCACAGCCAATAAGCCGCAAGCTGCTGCTTGTAACCCCTCAGCCAATCACATGTCAGAATTCTCAAATATCGATATCTGTAAAATTTGATATTTCTCAAAAACTACTGAACGGATTTACACCATTTAAACAAAAGCGTGCTTTCTGGACCATCACCTTTCACCCTGCCAAATTTGGCGTAATTCCGTTCAGCAGTTTCACCTGTAGTCTTCTGTAAAGTTTCGTATGGAAATTGCATGGAGAAAACACGTTTTAGGACCCTCTTTTTTCTCAGCCCCTCCTACACTATTCACCCCCAAACTTTCAATATAAGAGCTAATCCAAAAAAGAGAAACTTTTCGGATAATTTCATAAAGATTCGTCAAACGACGCCAAAGTTACAAGCACATACAAGGCTCCTGAAGGGGGACCGCGCAACACCCTCCCAACATAAGTGAAGCTCCGGGGCTGCGTGGACCCCAGCGGCTCCCCGCCACCCCTGCGAGCCCCATCTATTATTTTTTAAGAAATACCCCCGCAACCTAGCCCACCCAAGGGCCTCATTAAAATAAAATGCGAGAACCCGCGACCCCAGCGCGAAGTTTTGCTGATTTCTTTTTTTTAAATGATATTTTGGGCCCTGGGGGTCCTCCTGGGACCCCCTGAGCAGACCTAGTGGGTCAGGGTTTTTCTACCCTGCCCCCTTCTCTTGTTTTATACCTTTGTTTCTCCGTTTTCAGGTGACTCGCTTCTACCGAGCCACAAGATGGCTGCCAACACTTCCTGGTTTGGAATGCTAGCAGCCAATCACAGTGAAGCTAGCGCACGCGACTTAGGCTCCGCCCAGATATCGAAACTTTTATTTTTCTAATTTCTCAGCAACTACTGAACGGATTTACACCATTTTTAAAAAGGTCGCTTTCTGACCCAAGCACTACCTTTCTACCAAATTTGGAGTAATTCCATTCAGTAGTTTCGGCTGTAGCCCTGCACAAATTTCCTATGGGAAATTGATTTTTTGAATCTTATTTTTTGAATTTCTCAAAGACTACTGAACGGATTTACACCATTTAAAAAAAAAGGTCACTTTCTGAACCAAGCTCTACCGTTCTGCCAAATTTGGGGTAATTCCGTTCAGCAGTTCAAGCTGTAGCTCGTCGCAAAATTTCCTATGGAAATTAACATGGAGAAAACGAGTTTTGGGACCCCCCTTTCTTCACAGCCCCCGCTTGACGAATCACCCCCAAACTTTCAGGATAGGAGCTGACCTGGATAGACTTTGTTTTTTGAGAATTTCAGGAAGATTCGTCAAACGACGCCAAAGTTATTAGCAAATCAAAAACGATTTTCCTATGGAAACTAGGTTCTAACTATAACTACCTACTGGCGACCGCCAGTAGGTTATATATATATATATATATATATATATATATATATATATATATTATATATATATATATATATATATATATATATATATATATGTATGTAACCAAAAACGCCCAGAAGCTTGAGGCCGCACACAGCTGCAGGTGAGTTACAAACTCCATTTGAACCAAGCAGGCAGCTTAACATCCCTTTGAAGTCCATGGCCTGACGCGTTTCGATGCCGCTGTTTGCATCTCCTCAGAGGCCGTGTCAGCGGAGGTGATTTATGACTGCCGCATTTCCCCTGCATGTTTGGGGTTAGTGAGCTATCAGTGCTCCTCCCTTGGTGGAAGTTCATTTTCAAATGCACGCTGGGATATGAGGTCTCATTTTGCCAAATAACGCCCTCTGGTGGGTTACCTCCGCTGCAGCTAATTATGGACGATTATTCTCGGCCCTCACACAGTCACTAAAAAGTCAAAGTTATAGCTAGGTTCCAATTCACACATAAAAACATAGAAATTCAGCAGTTATAGCTATACTTATCTTACGAAACTATAACTCGTGCCCTAAGGTAACTGTAACTCGCATCCCCACCATGCACAGTTTTCTTATCAATAATTGTATTGGAAAAATTAGACTGATATTATCAATGATGTCATGGAAGATGTCATGACTGATGTGGAATAATTAGCAGTGCATGGCGAGGGCGTGAGTTATAGTTTTCTATATGTCACCCTCCCAGGGCCCTTTTTTGCCTCAGGGACTGCATCCCCCGGGGTCTACCACTGGATTTATTGGGGCTGGGGGGGGACTAAGCCCCCTCCCTGGGTCAATTTTGTCCCCAGGAATCCATCTAGTGGGGCCAAGCCAGAATGTAAATGCCCCCCTCCCCAGACTGATTTAGGCCCCAGGTACCCCATTTCCAAGGGCCTGGCCAAATTGTAAAAGGGGAGGGGGCCCATAGCCCCCCTCCCGGGGCCAATTTCAGAACTCAGGAACCCCATCCCCCAGAGTCCAACCAGTAACAGGTGGGTGCCCTGGTACCCATCCAGGGCACCCATCATCACCTTGTTGGGGGCTGCGGGCTGAGCCCCAGCCAGCTTCCTGCCTCCAGCGGGAGGCTCATTGCTCCCACCTGCAGGGAGAAGCTAAAAGTTCTGCTCCCGGCGGGCGAGAGCAATATTTTTATCTGTTTCCCTGCCCGCTTCAGTGTGGGCAGCGAAACAGATGAAAAGTCAGCTCCCGGTAGGTGAGAGAAATTTTCATGCTCCTGCTCACTGGGAGTGAACTTAGTGTCTGCTCTCATTTGGAGGGAGCTTTGAAATTGCTCCCACCAAGCAAGAGCAAACACAGGTTTCCCTGCCCGCACTGCTATGTTGTGGGAGTGGGAAACCTGGGGGATGGGGTCCCCAGGGCCATTATTGGATCACTATGAAAACACAACCGGGCCCAGGGAAATGGCCCCTCCCCCATTCATTGCTAAGGCCGGTCCCCAGGGATGGGTTCCCTGGGGCCAAAACCATCTCGGGATGACCCCTCTCCTTCATTTCTAAAGGTGGCCAGGCCCTGGAGGATGGGGCCTCTGGGGCCAAAATCAGCCTGGGAGGGGTCCCCATGGCCCCCGCCCCTATTTTGATCAGCAGGCCCCCTCTGTATTTCACCGTCAGGCCTTGGGGAATGTGGTACCCAGAGCCTAAAGAGGCCCAGGTAGGAGGGCTCTGTGAGCCCCCTCCCCATTTTATAATGATTAATTCCCTCTGAAACCATGCTCACCTTGGGGGGCTAATATAAATAAGAGCGGGAAACCATACTTTTTTTACATCGATGCTCCGCGAATTCTCGGGAAAATTAAAAACAAATATTTTTGCCACCTGGCGGGGTCCCTGTGGGGACCCACCACAAGGCCTAAGGGGTCAGGGTATTCCCTTGTCTTTTTTAATGTTTTTATCCTCGGGACCCAGGCAAGTCCGAGTATCAAGATGGCTGCAACCACTTCATCAGGACACAAGTGGTGAGGTGTGTAATCCTGAGTAGGCTGGATTACTGCAACTCTCTGTATTTGGAAGCACCCAGCCAATTGATACGGAAGTTGCAAAGAATCCAGATGATTGCAGCAAAACTAGCTCTAAAAAGGCAGAGGAGCTCCTTACATCTGTAGCTCTGAGAGATCTCCATTGGCTGCCAGTTCAACATAGAATACAATTTAAATCTCTTTGTATTGTCTTTAGAGCAGTCCATGGTTTGGGACCAAAACCACTTCAGAGAAAATTCTCGTGGTACGCCCCCTCAAGGAATCTTCGCTCATCAACAACAAATCTGGTGAATACCACGAGATTTAAAAGATTTAGGACAGGAGGCAGAGCTTTCAGCTCTGCAGCTTCGCGGCTGTGGATTGCTCTCCCCCTCAATATCAGACAAACTCAGGATCTGCTTCAATTCAGGAAGAAGGTGAGAACTTGGCTGTTACCTAGAGAGGAGTAACACAAAGACGCGGATGTAACATGGACTTCTTCAGATACCTTTTCTTCCCTCTCTTTTTTTCTCTGTCCATCTTTATTCTTGGGGATAGCCGTTGTCATTCTGGCATTCTGACATTCCGGTAACTCGCAGAGCCAGGATACCCTTTGGGTGACAGTGCGCTATATAAATCCAGTTTACTTACTTACTTTACTTCCTGGTTGAACTGGCGGCAGCCAATCAAATGTCACCATGAGATCTGTTGGATCCTCGGAGTCCCTATTTTATTTTTAATTACTTCAAACCTATTTACACTAAATTGCAAAAAGAGATCTTTCTGCACCAAGATTTAGCGTTCTTCCAAAATTAGTGTAATTCCGTTCAGCAGTTCGGGCTGTAGTCACTTTGAAAATCCCTATGAGAAACTGCATGGGGAAAATGCATTTTGGGACTCCCCTTTTTTTTTGGCCCCGCTTGACTATATATATATATATTTACTGAAAAAACCATAGGTTTCAGGGTCGCTATAGATAGAAATTAGCATTGTAAAAACCATGGAAATTCACTGAAAAAAACCACGTGTTTCAGGGAAGTTATAGTTAGTTGGACATTTCACTCGTACAAAACCAGAGAAATTCGGCCGTTATAGTTAGTTGAGCTAACTATAACTCGCGCCCCCGCAAAGCACTGCTGATGACGTCAGATATTACATCATTCATGACATGGTCAGTGACATCACTGATGACATCTTAAATTACATCACTGATGACATCACTGATGGCATCATCCAGTGACTGTGTGTTTCTGTAAAGTTTAAATATGTTTTATATATATATATGCCAAGGTGTATTGAAGAATGAGTGGGTGTATAAGTGTCTGAATGGATGATTTAGTAGGTGCGTGACTGACTGTATAAGTGAGTGATTAAATGTGTCTTACTGAATGCATGCGTTAGTGACTAATCTGTGTGAATGTCTGTATCAGTCTGTCAGTTGGTGTGTAAGCGGCTGCCTGGGTTGGTGAGAAGCTACATGAGTGTCTATATGGGTTATTGATTGGTTGTCTGAATATCTGTATGGGTGCCTGAGTGTCTGTGTGGGTGGGGGGTGTGTGACTCTGTGCATAGATGTGTGAGTGGGTGATTCACTGGGTACATGGTTTCAAGAGTGCGTCTGTGATGGACTGTATGGGTGGGTGAGTGTGTGTATGGGTGTGTTAGTGATTGAATGTATATCTCAGTGGTACATGTGTGAGTAACTACATATATGTAAAAGGCAGTATATGTGAGTGTTGGAGTATATAAAGGACTATATGTGAGAGTGAGTGATTGTGAGAGTGGCTGTATGGATGAGTGTGTGCTTGTATCAGTGATTGTATAAGAGAGTAAGTATGTGTTAGTATCTGTATGAATAAGTGAGGTAGTGTGTGCATAACTTTATAGGTGAGTAAATTGGAGTGTGATTGATTCTTTGCATGACTGACTAGGTGTGTGAGTAACTCTATGGATGAGTGGCGGTGTGTGAGTGTCTGTATAGGTATATGAGTGCATATGATAGTGCTGTATTGATGAGTGACTGCATGTATGAGTGACTGTATGGGTGAATGAGTGGATGTGTGTGTAGACCTAGGAATCAGTGAGTGGGTATGTAGTAACTGGTATTGGTGTGTCTATGGTTTCGATAATGGTAGTCTGTGTATTTTAGAGTGGGTGTATCAAAGGTTATATTAGGGTATGAGGAGGTGCATCAGATTATCACGTGGATGATGTCATCAGTGATGTCATTTGAGATGTCATCAGTGATGTCACTGACCATGTCATGAATGATGCAATATCTGACGTCATCAGCAGTGCATTGCGGGGGCACGAGTTATAGTTAGCTCAACTAACTACAACTGTTACAGTAAACAAATGATGGACGGAATGCTGACAATGCAAACATTCTCCCCCAGTCAAAAGATCTGGGTTAAATCCATCGTTCTTTTGCCCACTACGCCACCCCAGTTTGGACCCAGCCATATGCAAATCAGTCTTGACCCTGTGCCCCATGGGAACAGTCCAGACCGAACTGCCAGGCCAGGTCCTCCCTGGACCAGAAACAAGCATCCTGGGACCGGTTTCAGAGTATGTCACCCGTCTTCAGCCAGGCTAGATTGAATCCAGTGGCACAGGGAGCAAGGGACCCACGTCTGGGCATACCCATCCCACTTAGGGCGAAAAGTGTTACAGCAAACAAATGATGGACGGAATGCTGACAATGCAAACATTCTCCCCCAGTCAAAAGATCTGGGTTAAATCCATCGTTCTTTTGCCCATTACGCCACCCCAGTTTGGACCTAGCCATATGCAAATCAGTCTTGACCCTGTGCCCCATGGGAACAGTCCAGACTGAACTGCCAGGCCAGGTCCTCCCTGGACCGGAAACAAGCATCCTGGGATCGGTTTCAGGATTCAAGCTAGCATGGCTGAAGAAGGGTGACATACCCTGAAACCGGTCCCAGGATGCTTGTTTCCAGTCCAGGGAGGACCTGGCCTGGCAGTTCGGTCTGGACTGTTCCCATGGGGCACAGGGTCAAGACTGATTTGCATATGGCTGGGTCCAAACTGGGGTGGCGTAGTGGGCAAAAGAACGATGGATTTAACCCAGATCTTTTGACTGGGGGAGAATGTTTGCATTGTCAGCATTCCGTCCATCATTTGTTTGCTGTAACACAACTAACTACAACGGCAGAATTTCTCTGGTTTTGTACGAGTGAAATGTCCAACTAACTATAACGTCCCTAAAACTTTTGGGTTTTTTCAGTGAATTTCTAAGGTTTTTAAATGCTAATTTCTAAATATAACGTCCCTGAAACCTATGGTTTTTTCAGTGAATTTCAAATGTTTTTTAAATGCTAATTTCTAACTATAGCGTCCCTGAAACCTATGGTTTTTTCAGTGAATTTCAAAGGTTTCTTAAAATGCTAATTTCTAACAATAACGTCCCTGAAACCTATGGTTTTGTCAGTGAATTTCAAAGGTTTTTTAAATGCTAATTTCTAACTATGCCTACAGAGGTAGGACATGTGCAGAAAGAGGAAGAAAAGCGCAGAAAGAAGCAAGAGAAATGCAGAAAGAGGCAACAGAAGTCCAGAAAGACGAAGAAAGGTGCAGAAAGAAGCAAGAGGTATGCAGAAAGAACCAACAGAGGTGCAGAAAGAGGTCTTGTTGCAAATTCATCCTGTGCCCCCAACTTTTTGCTGACTGGTACTGGTGGTAACTGACTCTGACTAACCAGGCCAGGAGCCAGTGCTATGCTGAAAGACACTTAGAATACAGTGAAAACACCTACATACACTAGGGTACACTATGGGTTGGGATACCCATGTGATTGGCATGGCCTCCCCTGTAAGGCCCTAGTACATAATAGGGCAGGGGGATTAAAACTTCCTCTAAGTCAGAGGTGCATAAAGAGGCAATAGAAGTGCAGAAAGAAGCAACAGAGATGCCAAAACAGGCAAGAGAGGTGCAGGAAGAAGCAAGTGAAGTGCAGAAAGAGGCAAGAGAGGTGCACAAAGAGGCAACAGAGGTGCAGAAAGAAGGAAGAGAAGTACAGAAAGAGGCAAGAGAATTGCTGAAAGAAGCAAAAGAGGTGTAGAAAGAAGCAAGAGAAGTGCAGAAAGAGGCAAGTGAGGTGCAGAAAGAAGCAAAAGCTGTGCAGAAAGAACCAACCGAGGTGCAAAAAGAGTCAAGGGGGTTCAGAAAAAGGTAGGAGAGGTGCACTAAGAGGCAAGAGGGGTACAGAAAGAGGCAGGAGGGGTGCAGAAAGAAGGAAGAGAAGTGCAGAAAGAAGCAACAGAGGTGCTGAAAGAGGCGCGAAGGGTGCAGAAGGAGCAAGAGAAGTGCAGAAAGAACCAACAGAGGTACATAAAGAGGCAAGAGAGTTACAGAAACAGGCAGGAAAGGTGCAGAAAGATGGAACAGGGGTGCAGAAAGAGGCAAGAGAAGTGCAGAAACAAGCAAGAGAAGTGCAGAAAGAGGCAAGCGAATTGCTGAAAGAAGCAACAGAGGTGTAGAAAGAAGCAAGAGAAGTGCAGAAAGAGGCAAGTGAGGTGCAGAAAGAAGCAAGAGCAGTGCAGAAAGAACCAACAGAGGTGCAAAAGGAGGCAAGAGGGGTGCAGAAAGAGGTAGGAGAGGTGCACAAAGAGGCAAGAAAGCTACAGAAAGAGGCAGGAGGGGTAGAGAAAGAAGCAAGAGAAGTGCAGAAAGAGGCAAGAGAATTGCTGAAAGAAGCAACAGAGGTATAGAAAGAAGCAAGAGAAGTGTAAAAAGAGGCAAGAGAATTGCTGAAAGAAGCAACAGAGGTGTGGAAAGAAGCAAGAGAAGTGCAGAAAGAGGCAAGATAGGTACAGAAAGAGGCAAGGGAAGTGCAGAAACAGGCAAGAGAAATGCACAAAGAGGCATGAGAGGAGGTGAAAGAGGCAAAAGAGGTGTATAAAGTGTAGGAGAGTAGGATCTGCCTCTTTGGTTACCCCCACTTTTTGCCGGTGTATCACTGTTTTTCGACTTTAGTCTGGCTGGGGCCCTGCCATCCAGGACCCCAGCCTAGCTGCTTCCTCTCTAAATTGATTCCCTGTACTTTAGGTACAACACAGATTGGATTCTGGAGTGCCCTTATAAGTCCCTAGTATATGGTATACTATGTACCCAGGGCATAGGTACCCCAGAGGCCTACCAGGGGCTGAAGCATGTATTGTGCCACCCCTGGAAGGCCCTCCAAAATGACACCACAGGACTGCTACTGCAGCCTGGGTAAGGTGGTGCATGCACACCTTACAGAGATATAGGTTCCCTATATTTCACCTAACACTGCACATAGAAACCTATCAGTCACCCCTATGGCAGGCCTTATCAATCCTGAAGGCAGGGTGCTTGGTTATATGTGAGAGGGTGCCCATGCATGAGCAGAGCCCCTCTGCAGCCCTCGGAATCTCCTATCCGGGGTTGTCTGTGGTGCAGCCTGACCATATACTCTTAAGTGCATTATATCTAAATGGTAAATGCTAACTTTGGGATGGCTGCACGGAAACATGTCGTGTTTGGTGTCAAACACCTTGGAATCATACCCCCACACCAGTTCCTGGTGTGGGAGTATGATCCCACCCTTCTAGAGGGAGAGACATGACAGCACCGGTATACCCGGTACCAACTAAACAGAGCCTGGCATCACAAAATGGATGCTGCAGCCACAGACATGAGTCTGGCCTCCTGCTTCTGACCGAAACTCAGGCAGGGGAGGCCTGGACAATAGGTTTCCTGTCTCAGGGAGGTGTTACCACCTCCCAGACAGGCCTTAGTGGATTGGGGCTGGGTGGTGCACTCTCTGAGTGCTTTGAAGTCCTGCACTGGGGGCACATTTGGTGTCCTCGTGCATACCTCAGTTCAAACCGGTTGCAGGGGCTGCCAGCCCCTGCTCTGGCACAAAACTGGACAAAGGAAATGGGTGTAGCCACCCCTCTTTCCAAACCCTCCCATAGGTGGGTCCCCAGAGTTAGTCCAACCCCTTTTCTTAGTATAAGTAAGGGAAACCTGGCAACAGGAATTTAGATATCCCTGGATGAAACTCTGAAGCTGAATCCTGGACCTTCGATGCTCTACATTAAGATTAGAGGACTAAAGAATCTCCCTTGGGGTCAAGGAGTGACTCCCCTGCTTGGCAGGCACCAACAAAGCATCTGTCCAGTCTGCATCGCTGAAGCTCCCGCCAAACGCCGAAGTATTTGCATCACCAGAGGTGCATTTCCAGACTTCTCCGAGACTGTCCTGAGTCCCCAGCAAAGCTGAGGCCCGTAGCTGTCAAGGGTAACGTGGAACTATGACCCCTGGACACCAAGCACATTCACAAGTGCACCAACTTCCTGACATCTCTCGAAGCTGTGCTTTGAGTTCCAAGTAGCCCTAGCCCCGAGCACCAACTGCAGCAAAGATCACTGGCCTACACTTCCCGAATGTTCCGTGGGCCAGCTCCAAGTGCGACCGCTTGAGGCTCCTTTGCAATCTTTAGTCCATTGTCTAGTGGGTCCCCACGAAGGCAACTCTTCAACTGCTTGGGCTTTTCTGGTTGCTCCACATGTACCCTGACTCACCCTTGCTGGGTGAGTCCCTCAGACCTTGCTGGTCTGCACCGCATCCTTTTCTTCACTTCCCCATGACTTGCCGTTGCCAAGGCTTGTTGGATCCAATCCGGTCGCCTACACCGCAGCACTCGACAAAATTTGTGGGACAGCTCGAATCCAGCTCCTGGTTATCATTGACGCCTCCTGGACCTCGTGGCTGAAGAGTCAAGGCACCCGTCAACTCACCTGAAGCACCCGACATCTGAGGGCATTCGACTATCGTGCCCCTGGTCACTGGCTAGTGACCCAGACTCTGTCCCCTCTGCTTTCAGGTCTTCCTTTTCCTCGATCCAGGCTTGGATCGCTCCGGACACTGTTCTTCTCCAAGGCAGCAGCACTTTTCCAGAGGTCGCCATTGAAAACGACGATGATTCCCGACACCTTTTTACACGTATGCAACCGGCTTCCCTGGGTGAGGTAACTCGAGTATTTCGGTACTCACGTGGGTGTGGGCCCTAGAAACTGTTAAGTTTAAAGGGGTTAACTGGAAGTCCTCTCCGAAGTGAACTTTTTCTTTAAAAATCTAACTGCGACTTTCCCCATAGAAGTCAACGGCGGCTCGCGGCTGTGTTCTCACACTGCACGCGTTCCCCGTGGGTCCCCTGTGTCACTACCTTGGGTGGTTCCTTGGGGTCCAAGCACTTCTACAGGCTCTAGGCCTTGTGTCTAGTTCAGTCGTAGTTCTTATACCACTATTTTAGTATATGGTTTGGTACGCCCCTAGGGCTCAAACGTGTATTGTGCTAAATACTGCTGATATTTGACTTGTAACTTATGTACTTCGAACTCTAGCCTCATAAAGAGACTAGAGGGGTGTGTTTAAGACTAAATACATATATTTTATATATATACCTGGTGTGGTCCTCTTTCATTTGGTCACTCAAGAGATTATAGACTGGTAAAACAAGCTGCTTTACATTCCTCCAAGACTTAGCCTGAAGGCTGCTCTCCATAGCTACCACTAGGATAGCTTTCACTAAAGGTTGTCTTAAACCTATCACCCATAAGGGGTTGTTTGGACTGGTGCTAGGTGCCCACTATAACTAGTGGACAGCATATGCCAGGCCAACTTCTCACATTGGTGGCAGCGGTGGGATTCCAGCTTGCTATTATTTTACCAGATAATCTCAAGTGTGTGACTAACTGAAAACCACTAAAGGTACCTAAGGTACATATTAATTCAAGCTTAGAAATACAGTAAGTTCTACTGAACTTAGAGTTGTGTGTCAAGGGCTTAGCACACCCTTTCTACAACTCAAGAGAGTTTATTAGGCCACACTAGAGTAGGTAGTGAATACACCACACCTCACTAGTAATGTCTTCACTGCCAGGAACCAGTGGGCTCCAGCCATCTAAATATGACAACCTCCCATTCTTGGAATTGAGAGAGTTGTGCAAGATTAGGAAGCTGAAGACAGGCAAAAGTGCCAACACCCAACGTCTCATGGAGATGCTTCTGCTGGATGATCTCAGAAGACCCCTAGGGTCTGCAAGGGTAGGCAGAGAGGGTGGGGCAGAAGATGAGGGCCAGGGGTGAAAATACCCAGGACCTGACCTCTGAAACTGGCCAGGAAGATGAGACAATGATCTTGCCCTGGACAATACAGCTCCTCCTGCCGATGAGGAGGAGGATCAGAATGACCTCCCCTTTGTCCCACCAGGAAGAGTTGTGAGTGTGCCTAGAAGGTCCTTCTCAGGAGTCTAACCATTCTGACACCTCAGTAGGGACCTCTGTTTCTTCTCATAGGAGGGAATCCTCTCATGAGAGGAAAGAGAGACTGCTCAAGTATGAGGAAGCTCAGTTGAGAATCAGAAGAGAGCAGTTGGCTATAGACAGGGAGTCCCTAGAGCTTTATAGACAAAGAAGAAAGTTGGGACTAGAGTCCCATGGTGGCAGCAACTTCCCTAGTGGTAGGGAAAGGTCTTATGACCATAGAAACCTGAGCAAGATTGTCCCTCCCTACCAGAGTGGGGATGACATCCACAAATGGATAACAGCACTGGAACGGGCCTGTAAAGTTCAGAGGGTCCCCCAGGAGCAGTGGGCAGCAATCTTGTGGCTCTCATTTGCAGACAAAGGTAGAGACAAGCTCCTCACTGTAAGAGAAGAGGATGCTGATGATTACCAAGTCCTGAAGAGTGCCCTGATAGATGGGTTTGGCCTAACCACTGAGCAATACAGGTTAAAGTTCAGAGATACCCAAAAGGCACAGACACAGGACTGGATGGACTTTGTAGATTGTGCTACCAAGGCTCTGGAAGGCTGGTTACTGGGCAGTAAGGTGTGTGACTTCAAAGGATTGTATAATTTAATCATGAGGGAGCAGATTCTTAATAACTGTCAGAATCAGTTGCTACATCAGTACCTGGTTGACTCTGATCTGACCTCTCCCCAAGAATTGGGAAAGAAGGCAGACAAATGGGTCAGAACCAGGGTGAAGCAGAAAGTACAGAACCAAGGTGGTGACCAGAAGAAGCAAGATTCCAAAAACTCTGATAAGGGTGGGAAGAAGGGTAAAGACCAGAAGTCTTCTCAAGGTCCCCAAAAATCTGCATCTGGTGGGGAATCCCAATCTAATAAAGGAAAAGGCCAAAAGAAACCATGGTGCAAAGTCTGTAAGCAAAAGACTCACTGGACCAGTGATTGCACCAAGTCCAAAGACTCTACTCCAGCCACCATTGCCCCTAAGGCAACTGTTCCCGATAGTCCAGCTACAAGTGGTGGTGGAAACACTCAGAATAAGGGTTTAGTAGGGTTGACCCTGGGTACTGAGATGGACTCTGGCCTTGTCAGAGTGCCAACTCAGGCTGTCCTAGTCTGTGATGGGGGCATGGATATGTCCCCCTTTGTGAGTCCCAATGTTGGACTTGGCCCTTTTGGCAGGTTCACCCCTAAACTTTTTGCCTGTCTCCTAGCCTTTTCCCTGTGTAGTGTTGGTGGTTTTAGGCCTCTGTGCACTTTAGCACTGTGTCCCAGTGTAAAGTGCGTGCGCACTCTGAGTGCGTGTGGTGAGATGGGCCTGCCGTCCCATAGGAATGCATGGGGGATATGTGTGTCCATGGTAATTCCTGGTGTGAGAGGAGTGCAGGGGTGAGTTTAGTATGTGCGAACTCGTGAGAATAAATGCTGCGCAATGGTGTGCGCAGATTTATTGTGACTAGTGGAGAAGTGCCACTTTTAGAAGTTGGCATTTCTGTGTGCTGTGTGTCTGCCTGCCTGATGTGAATTGCATGTCTGGCTTTGTGAGTGACAGGGGCTGGGAGGTGTGTGTGGCTCCAGGAGGGGCAGGGTGAGTCAGCGCAGGGCTGAATAGGGAGATCTGCATCTAGATGGGAGGGAGGAGTTGCACCTGGGACCTGAATAGGGCTGTGCCTTCCCTCCACAATGCTGGCTCCACCCCCTGTGGTGCGTCTGATGTCCCTAGCCTGTCCTGTGAAAGGAGAGAGGAGCTGAGCAAAACAAAGTGCTCCAAAGCTCCCGCAAACCAGTTCTAACTGGTATCCCTAAACCCTGCACCGTTAGACAAAGGAAAATGTGTATAAAAGAAGGGGCTGTGACCCCATGAAAAGGTTCTGTGAGCTGTTCCTGTGCTGAGGGGGCCTGCTGCTGCTGCTGGGCTCCAGGAGGAACCGCCACAAGGGACTGCCTCCCTGCTGGAGGGCCCTGTGAGCTGGCCTGCCTGGGCCCAGCCTTGTGCCCCTAAAAATCTTTGCTGTTGGAGCTGGGGCTCCTAGCGCCTCGTGAGCGCTCTGATTTTCATTGCCTGAGGACGAGGGGCGTGTGAGCACTGCAGCACTGAGTTGCACGTCCCGGAGAGGGAATCCCCGGCGTAGGGATTCCCCCGAGTTGCTGCAAGGAGAGCGGGTGCCCACCCCGTATTGTGCCTGCCGAGCGGGAGCCTACCCCGCTTTATGAATATTTTAAAGGCGGGTGCCCACCCCACATTGTGGTGTCTTTAGAGCAGGTGCCCGCCCCGCTCTATGCTTTTTTTCTGGAGGCGGGTGCCCACCCCGCATTGCCCCCGAGATCGCCGCGGAAAACAGAAGACAGGCAAGTTGCCTGGTTGTGGGCGGGCCGACCGGAAGCTGACAGGGCCGCCCAATCGCAGCATGGCTGCAGCGGAAGTCAGGCTGTGGTAGCCTGGACGAGGGCGGGGCTCCCGAGAGCTGGAGGGAGCCCCGCATGAGGCCGCAGAGATCACCGGTGGTCGAGAAGGAGACAGAGCCTCGCAGGCTTCCCCCCCCGGTGATTGCATCCTTCTTGGTGACACGAGAGGCGAGCCCGCACCGGACGACCGGAGGAGACCCAGGAGGGCCCGTGAGTGGGGCTGCCTGGGGAGCGAGAGCGAGGCACATTGCCGGTGCCTGTTTACCTGAGCGGACCCGCAAGAGAGCGGGCCGCTCCAACGAAGGGGGCATTTTCTTCTTCATGGCACCCGGAGGAGCCCGGTGATTGGGGCTCCCGCAGGCACTATTAGTGCCAGTGCCAAGTCGTAGTTGGGACCGATCGAGGGTTCCCAGGGCACCGTAGTGCCAAGGCATTTCCCTCAGCTGCCCCGCCTGACAGTGGGCAGCTGCAACGTTTTGGGCCAGATCATTTTTAGAAGTCCCGGAGTGGGACTTGGGGGCATTTCTTTTTGAGGTCAGAGGGCACAGTGAGTGCAAGTACCCACAGTGATCTGCACAGCTGCACCGCAATTAGCGGCAGCTGCAACGTTTAGGTCAGTCCATTGCTAAGAGTCCCAGTGGGGACCCAGGAGGCACAGTGGTGCCAGCGTAATTGCGCGCTTGTGACTCTGCTGCATTGGCAGCTACGCCCTGACTATTGGGTCATAGGGCATTGGAGCCCTCTGAGAAGGCCAGTTGGCCAGGGGGGCTGCGCTAGGTTGTTAGGGCGCCAGGCTCTACATGGGATTTATGTGGTGCGCTGGAACTGTGATTTATGCACCCTGGTTTATATCTCTACTGTGGTCTAGGTGAGGAGGTTACTTTCTACTGTGATTTATGCCCTAGCGTGATTCAGGATTAGGAGGTTATTGCGTAATGTGATTTATGCTGATGAGGTGGGACTAATAGGTTTTATGCCCAATGTGATAATGCTAAGGTCATTATTGTGCCAGTAGTGACTGGTTGTGTTTTATATGTACTTACCTTTTCTGATGGTTCTGACCGTGGCCCGATTGGCCCGGTCCTGTATATAATCCCCTGTAAATACTGCCTAGTGCCAGTTGGCACAGTGTACCTTGTGTGATTATATTCTAATGTGTTTTTATAATACAAAGGCTATTTTTATATAACCTTGTGTGGAGTCTCCTTTTGTGGTGTGCCTAGTGTGTTGCTGCTGAGTGGGTATTGCGCAAGCGCTTTACACATTGCCTCCGGGATAAGCCTGACTGCTCGTGCCAAGCTACCAAGGGGGTGAGCAGGGGTTATCGTTGGCGTGTAACTCCCTCGCCCTGACTAGAGTGCTGGTCTCTGCCTGGCTTTGGCGCAAGCCTTAGCCAACCAGAGATCCCATTTCTAACACCCAATAATTTGGGCAAATACAGACAGCAGCCTTTAATTAATGGAAGGGAGGCTTTGGCATTCAGGGACACAGGAACAAGTGTCACCATGGTGACACAAGATCTTGTGGATCCTGGGCAGATTATACTTGGTGAAATGTACCAAGTGACCAATGCTAGCAATGTCAGAACAGACCATTCTCTGGCAGTTGTTAACTTCTCCTGGGGAGGGGTAACTGGCCTTAAGAAGGTTGTGGTGAGTGCAGACCTACCAGTGGAATGCTTGCTTGGCAATGATCTTGAAACCTCAGCTTGGGCAGAGGTAGAGCTCAGGAAACATGCAGAAATGCTAGGGATCCCTGCACATGTCTTTGCTGTGACTAGGTCACAGGCAAAAATGTCAAAAGCTGAACAGGCCCTGGATTCTGGAATAATGGACCAGGTGCCTCCCAAGAGGAGGAGCAGTCGGGTTAAGGCAGTGCCTTCCCCCTTGGCTCAGGAGGAAGATCAGTCTTTTGAGGAAGATGATCTCAGGCCTGAAGAAGGAACTGTCCCAGAGGAGCTTGAACCTGATCAGGTTGAGTTATTGGGGACAGGGGGCCCTTCCAGGGCAGATCTGAGCCAGGAGCAGCTGAACTGCCCCTCTCTTGAACCCCTCAGACAGCAGGCTGCTGCTGAGGCTGCTGGGAATGCTAGTGGCACCATTAAGATATATTGGGATGATGGACTCCTGTGCTCAGAGAGTAGAGACCCCAAGCCTGGAGCAGCCAGGAGGTTGGTTATACCTCTGAAGTTCAGGGGCTTCCTATTGACACTAGCCCATGACATTCCCTTAGCAGGTCACCTGGGCCAGAACAAGACTTGGGACAGAATTGTCCCTCACTTTCACTGACCCCACATGTCTGAAGACACCAAGGAGTTTTGTCGCTCCTGTGTAACCTGCCAAGCCAGTGGGAAGGCAGGTGGCACCACAAAGGCCCCCTGATACCACTACCTGTGGTGGGGGTTCCCTTTGAGAGGGTGGGGATTGACATAGTTGGTCCCATGGATCCCCAAACAGCATCTGGGCACAGGTTTATCCTGGTGGTGGTGGACCATGCCACCAGGTACCCAGAAGCATTCCCCTTAGGATCACTACAGCTCCTGTGGTGGCAAGGGCCCTCCTGGGAATTTTCTCAAGAGTGGGCTTTCCTAAGGAGGTAGTATCTGACAGAGGTGCAAACTTTATGTCCAGTTACTTGACTGCAATGTGGAAGGAGTGTGGAGTGACTTATAAGTTCACCACACCCTATCACCCACAATGCAATGGTTTAGTTGAGAGATTCACCAAAACCTTGAAGGGCATGATTAAAGGGCTCCCAGAAAAGCTTAGGTGAAGATGGGACATACTCTTGCCCTGCCTTTTATTTGCATACAGGGAGGTGCCTCAAAAGGGGGTTGGCTACAGCCCTTTTGAACTTTTGTTTGGCCATCCTGTCAGGGGTCCATTGTGTCTGATGATGGAAGGTTGGGAGTTACCTCTCAAACACAATAAACAGGACATAGTGGACTATGTACTTGGTCTCCGCTCCCAGATGGCTGAGTATATGAAAAAGGCAACCAAAAACCTTGAGGCTAGCCAGGAATTACAGAAAGCCTGGCATCACCAAAGGCTGTGCTGACTGTTTACCAGCCAGGACAGAAGGTGTGGGTGCTGGAGCCAGTGGCCCCAGCAGCCCTCCAAGACAAGTGGAGTGGCCCCCATACAATTGTTGAACAGAAGGGAGAGGTTACCTATCTGGTAGACCTGGGAACTCCCAGGAGCCCCCACAGGGTGCTCCATGTCAACAGGCTAAAGCCATATGTGGACAGGGCTGACATGGGCTTGCTCATGGCAACTGATGAGGGACAGGAAGAGGAGAGTGACCCTCTCCCTGACCTGATCTCTCAGAACCCTGATGATGGGTCAGTGGATGGTGTAGCCTTGGCAGGCAGCCTCACTGCCCAGCAGCAGACTGATTGTAGACAGGTGCTCAATCAGTTCAGACACATGTTTTCTCTGACTCCAAGTCAGACCACCTGGTGCACTCATGATGTGGACACTGGGGACAGTCTACCTGTTAAAAGTAAGATTTACAGGCAACCTGACCAGGTCAGGGACTGTATCAGGACAGAAGTCCAGAAAATGTTGGAACTGGGTGTCATTGAGCCTTCAGATAGCCCTTGGGCTAGTCCAGTGGTCCTGGTGCCAAAACCTCACACCAAAGATGGTAAGAGAGAGATGAGGTTTTGTGTGGACTACAGAGGCCTCAATGCAGTCACTAGGACTGATGCCCATCCAATCCCCAGGGCAGATGAGCTATTAGACACTTTGGCCTCAGCCAAGTATCTAAGCACATTTGACCTAACAGCTGGCTACTGGCAGATCAGACTAGCTGATGATGCAAAGCCAAAAACTGCATTTTCTACCCCTGGTGGGCTTTACCAATTTGTGGTGATGCCCTTTGGTTTGAAAAATGCACCTGCCACTTTTCAGAGGTTGGTGAACACAGTCCTTGCAGGTCTGGAAGCCTATAGTGCAGCATATCTAGATGATATTGCTGTCTTTAGCTCCACCTGGGAGGATCACCTGGTCCACCTCAGAAATGTTTTGGAGGCCCTGCAGAAGGCAGGCCTAACTATCAAGGCCACAAAGTGCCAGATAGGGCAGAGTCAGGTTGTGTACCTGGGCCACCTTGTGGGTGGAGGCCAGGTTCAACCATTGCAGAGCAAGATCCAGACCATCATGGACTGGGCTGCTCCAACTACCCAGACTCAGGTGAGAGCCTTTTTAGGCCTGACTGGGGACTACAGAAGATTTGTCAAGGGGTATGGATCAATAGTGACACCCCTGAATGACTTAACCTCTAAGAAAATGCCCGAAAAGGTTCAGTGGACAGTTAGCTGTCAAAAGGCATTTGATGACCTGAAGCAGGCCATGTGCACTGCTCCCATTCTGCAAAGTCCTGATTACTCCAAAAAGTTCATTGTGCAAACAGATGCATCTGAGTTGGGGGTAGGGGCTGTACTGTCACAGTTGAATGATGAAGGTCAGGATCAGCCAGTAGCTTTTATAAGCAGAAGGCTGACCCCCAGAGAGAAACGTTGGTCAGCCATTGAGAGGGAGGCCTTTGCTGTGGTTTGGGCTCTGAAGAAGCTGAGGCCATACTTGTTTGGTACTCACTTCCTTGTTCAAACAGACCACAAGCCCCTCTTATGGCTAAAACAGATGAAGGGTGAAAACCCCAAACTTTTGAGGTAGTCCATTTCCCTACAGGGGATGGACTATACAGTGGAACATAGACCTGGGAGTAACCATGCCAATGCAGATGGACTCTCCAGATATTTCCACTTAGAACATGAAGACTTAACTGGTCAAGGTTAGTTTAATGTCCCTGCGTTTGGGGGGGGGGTTGTGTAGGAGAGTAGGATCTGCCTCTTATAGTTACCACCACTTTTTGCTGGTGTATCACTGTTTTTCGACTTTAGTCTGGCTGGGGCACTGCCATCCAGAACCCCAGCCTTGCTGCTTCCTCTCTAAATTGATTCCCTGTACTTTAGGTACACCACAGATTGGATTCTGGAGTGCCCTTATAAGTCCCTAGTATATGGTATACTATGTACCCAGGGCATAGGTACCCCAGAGGCCTACCAGGGGCTGAAGCATGTATTGTGCCACCCCTGGAAGGCCCTCCAACATGACACCACAGGACTGCTACTGCAGCCTGGGTAAGGTGGTGCATGCACCCCTTACAGAGATATAGGTTCCCTATATCTCACCTAACACTGCACATAGAAACCTATCAGTCACCCCTATGGCAGGCCTTATCAATCCTGAAGGCAGGGTGCTTGGTTATATGTGAGAGGGTGCCCATGCATGAGCAGAGCCCCTCTGCAGCCCTCGGAATCTCCTATCCAGGGTTGTCTGTGGTGCAGCCTGACCATATACTCTTAAGTGCATTATATCTAAACGGTAAATGCTAACTTTGGGATGGCTGCACGGAAACATGTCGTGTTTGGTGTCAAACACCTTGGAATCATACCCCCACATCAGTTCCTGGTGTGGGAGTATGATCCCACCCTTCTAGAGGGAGAGACATGAGAGCACCGGTATACCCGGTACCAACTAAACAGAGCCTGGCATCACAAAATGGATGCTGCAGCCACAGACACGAGTCTGGCCTCCTGCTGCTGACCGAAACTCTGGCAGGGGAGGCCTGGACAATAGGTTTCCTGCCTCAGGCAGGTGTTACCACCTCCCAGACAGGCCTTAGTGGATTGGGGCTGGGTGGTGCACTCTCTGAGTGCTCTGAAGTCCTGCACTGGGGGCACATTTGGTGTCCTCGTGCATACCCCAGTTCAAACCGTTTGCAGGGGCTGCCAGCTCCTGCTCTGGCGCGAAACTGGACAAAGGAAATGGGTGTAGCCACCCCTCTTTCCAAACCCTCCCATAGGTGGGTCCCCAGAGTTAGTCCAACCCCTTTTCTTAGTATAAGTAAGGGAACCCTGGCAACAGGACTTTAGATATCCCTGGATGAAACTCTGAAGCTGAATCCTGGACCTTCGACGTTCTACATTAAGATTAGAGGACTTAGAATCTCCCTTGGGGTCAAGGAGTGACTCCCTGCTTGGCAGGCACCAACAAAGCATCTGTCTGGTCTGCATCGCTGAAGCTCCTGCCGGACGCCGAAGTCTTTGCATCACCAGAGGTACATTTCCAAACTTTCCCGAGGCTGCCCTGAGTTCCCAGCAAAGCTGAGGCCCGTAGCTGTCATGGGTAATGTGGAACTGTGACCCCAGGACACCAATCACATTTGCAAGTGCACCAACTTCCTGACATCTCTTGAATCTGTGCTTTGGGTTCCAAGTAGCCCTAGCCCCAAGCACCAACTGCAGCAAAGATCACTGGCCTACCCTTTCCGAGTGTCCCGTGTGCCAGCTCCAAGTGCGACCGCTTGAGGCTCCTTTACGATCTCTAGTCTGTTGGCTAGTGGGTCCCCACGAAGGCAACTCTTCAATTGCTTGGGCTTTTCTGGTTGCTTCAGATGTGCCCTGACTTACCCTTGCTGGGTGAGTCCCTCAGACCTTGCTGGTCTGCACCGCAGCCTTTTCTTCACTTCCCCGTGACTTGCCGTTGCCAAGGCTTCTTGTGTCCAATCCAGTCTCCGACACCGCAGCACTCGACAAACTTTGTAGGACAGCTCGAATCCAGCTCCTGGTTGTCGTCAACGCCTCCTGGACCTCGTGGTTGAAGAGTCAAGGCACCCGTCAACTCACCTGAAGCACCCCACATCTGAGGGCATTCGACTATCGTGCCCCTGGTCACTGGCTAGTGACCCAGACTCTGTCCCCTCTGCTTTCAGGTCTTCTTTTTCCTCAATCCAGGCTTGGATCGCTCCGGACACTCTTCTTCTCCACGGCAGCAGCACTTTTCCAGAGGTAGCCATTGAAAATGACGACGATTCCCAACACCTTTTTACACGTATGCACCCGGCTTCCCTGGGTGAGGTAACTCGAGTATTTCGGTACTCACGTGGGTGTGGGCCCTAGAAACTCTTAAGTTTAAAGGGGTTAACTGGAAGTCCTCTCCGAAGTGTCCTTTTTCTTTAAAAATCTAACCGCGACTTTCCCCATAGAAGTCAACGCGGCTCGCGGCTGTGTTCTCACACTGCACGCGTCCCCCGTGGGTCCCCTGTGTCACTACCTTGGGTGGTTCCTTGGGGTCCAAGCACTTCTACAGGCTCTAGGCCTTGTGTCTAGTTCAGTCGTGGTTCTTATACCACTATTTTAGTATATGGTTTGGTATGCCCCTAGGGCTCAAACGTGTATTGTGCTAAATACTGCTGATATTTGACTTGTAACTTGTGTACTTCGAACTCTAGCCTCATAAAGAGACTAGAGGGGTGTGTTTAAGACTAAATACATATATTTTATATATATACCTGGTGTGGTCCTCTTTCATTTGGTCACTCAAGAGATTATAGACTGGTAAAACAAGCTGCTTTACATTCCTCCAAGACTTAGCCTGAAGGCTGCTCTCCATAGCTACCACTAGGATAGCTTTCACTAAAGGTTGTCTTTAACCTATCATCCATAAGGGGTTGTTTGGACTGGTGCAAGGTGCCCACTATAACTAGTGGACAGCATATGCCAGGCCAACTTCTCACAGAAAGAAGCAAGAGAAGTGCAGAAAGAGGCAGGAGGGTTGCAGAAAGAAGCAAGTGAGGTGCAGAAAGAGGCAACAGAGGTGCAGAAAGACGCAAGAGAGGTGCAGAAATAAGCAAGAGAAGTGCAGAAAGAGGCAAGAGAATTGCTGAAAGCAGCAAAAGAGGTGTAGAAAGAAGCAAGAGAAGTGCAGAAAGAGGCAGGTGAGGTACAGAAAGAAGCAAGAGCAGTGCAGAAAGAACCAACAGAGGTGCAAAAAGAGGCAAGAGGGAAGCAGAAAGAGGTAGGAGATGTGCACAAAGAGGCAAAAGAGGTACAGAGAGAGGCCGGAGGGGTGCAGAAAGAAGTAAGAGAAGTGCAGAAAGAGGCAAGAGAATTGCTGAAAGAAGCAACAGAGGTGTACAAAGAAGCAATAGATGTACAGAAAGAGGCAAGTGAGGTGCAAAAAGAAGCAAGAGCAGGGCAGAAAAAACCAACAGAGGCGCAAAAAGAGGCAAGAGGGGTGCAGAAAAAGGTAGTAGAGGTGCACAAAGAGGCAAGAGAGGTACAGAAAGAGGCCGGAGGAGTGCAGAAAGAAGGAAGAGAAGTGCAGAAAGAAGCAACAGAGGTGCTGAAAGAGGGGAGAAGGGTGCAGAGAGAACCAACAGAGGTACAGAAAGAGGCAAGAGAGCTGCAGAAGCAGGTAAGAAAGGTGCAGAAAGAGGGAACAGGGGTGCAGAAAAAGGCAAGAAATGTGCAAAAAGAGAAAACAGGAGTGCAGAAAGAGGCTAGAGGGGTGCAGAAAGAAGCAAGAGCAGTGCAGAATGAACCAACAGAGGTGCAAAAAGAGGCAAGAGGAGGCATAAAGAGGTAGGAGAGGTGCACAAAGAGGCCAGAGAGGTACAGAAAGAGGCAGGAGGGGTGCAGAAAGAAGGAAGAGAAGTGCAGGAAGAGGCAAAAGAATTGCTGAAAGAAGCAAGAGAGGTGTAGAAAAAAGCAAGGGAAGTGCAGAAAGAGGCAAGTGAGGTGCAGAAAGCAGCAAGAGCTGTGCTAAAAGAACAAACAGAGGTGCAAAAAGAGTCAAGAGGTGTGCAGAAAGAGGTAGGAGATGTGCACAAAGAGGCAAGAGAAGTACAGAAAAAGGGAGAAGAGGTGCGCAAAGAGGCAAGAGAGGTACATAAAGAGGTAGGAGGGGTGCAGAAATCAGGAAGAGAAGTGCAGAAAGAAGCAACAGAGGTGCTGAAAGAGGCAAAAGGAGTGCAGACAGAAGTAGGAGAGGTGCACAAAGAGGCAAGAGAGGTACAGAAAGAGGCAGAAGGGGTGCGGAAAGAAGGAGGAGAAGTGCAGAAAGAGGCAAAAGAATTGCTGAAAGAAGCAAGAGAAGTGCAGAAAGAGGCAAGTGATGTTCAGAAAGAATCAAGAGCAGTGCAGAAAGAACCAACAGAGGTGCAAAAAGAAGCATGAGCGGTACAGAAAAAGGTATAAGAGGTGCACAAAGAGGCAAGAGAGGTACAGAAAGAGGCAGGAGGGCTGCAGAAAGAAGAAAGAGAAGTGCAGAAAGAAGCAACAGAGGAGCTGAAAGAGGCACGAAGGGTGCAGAAAGAGCAAGAGAAGTGCAGAAAGAACCAACAGAGGTAAAGAAAGAGGCAAGCGAGGTGCAGAAACAGGCAGGAAAGGTACAGAAAGAGGGAACAGGGGTGCAGAAAGAGGGAAGAGAGGTGCAGAAAGAGAAAAGAGGGGTGCAGAAAGAGGCAAGAGGGGTGCAGAAAGAAACTAGTGAGGTGTAGAAAGAGGCAACAGAGGTGCAGAAAGACGCAAAAGAGGTGCAGAAACAAGCAAAAGAAGTGCAGAAAAAGGCAAGGGAATTTCTGAAAGAAGCAACAGAGGTGTGGAAAGAAGCAAGAGAAGTACAGAAAGAGGCAAGTGAGGTGAAGAAAGTGGCAGGGGGGTGCAGAAAGAAGCAAGTGAGATGCAGAAAGAGGCAACAGAGGTGCAGAAACAAGCAAGAGAAGTGCAGAAAGTGGCAAGAGAATTGCTGAAAGAAGCAACAGAGGTGTAGAAAGAAGCAAGAAAAGTGCAGAAAGAGGCAAGTAAGGTGCAGAAAGAAGCAAGAGCAGTGCAGACAGAACCAACAGGGGTGCAAAAAGAGGCAAGAGGGGTGCAGAAAAAGTTAGGAGAGGTGCACAAAGAGGCATGAGAGGTAGAGAAAGAGGCAGGAGGGGTGCAGAAAGAAGGAAGAGAAGTGCAGAAAGAAGCAACAGAGGTATAGAAAGAAGCAAGAGAAGTGTAGAAAGAGGCAGGAGAATTGCTGAAAGAAGCAACAGAGGTGTGGAAAGAAGCAAGAGAAGTGCAGAAAGAGGCAAGTGAGGTGCAGAAAGCGGCAAGAGAGGTGCAGAAAATGGCAAGAGAACAGCAGAAACAGGCAACAGGGATGCAAAAAAGGAAAGAAGGGTGCAGAAAGAAGCAAGAGAGGTGCAGAAAGAAGCAAGATAAATGCAGAAAGAGGCAAGAGAGGTGCAGAAAGAGGCAAGGGAAGTGCAGAAACAGGAAAGAGAAATGCACAAAGAGGCAAGAGAGGAGCAGAAAGAGGCAAAAGAGGTGTAGAAAGAAGCAAGAGAAGTGCAGAAAGAGGCAGGAGGGGTGCAGAAAGAAGCACGTGAGGTGCAGAAAGAGGCAACAGAGGTGCAGAAAGACGCAAGAGAGGTGCAGAAATAAGCAAGAGAAGTGCAGAAAGAGGCAATAGAATTGATGAAAGAAGCAAAAGAGGTATAGAACGAAGCAAGAGAAGTGCAGAAAGAGGCAAGTGAGGTGCAGAAAGAAGCAAGAGCAGTGCAGAAAGAACCAACAGAGGAGCAAAAATAGGCAAGAGGGGTGCAGAAAGAGGTAGGGGATGTGCACAAAGAGGCAAGAGAGGTACAGAAAGAGGCAGGAGGGGTGCAGAAAGAAGGAAGAAAAGTGCAGAAAGAGGCAAGAGAATTGCCGAAAGAAGCAACAGAGGTGTACAAACGAGCAATAGATGTACAGAAAGAGGCAGGTGAGGTGCAGAAAGAAGCAAGAGCATAGCAGAAAAAACCAACAGAGGTACAAAAAGAGGCAAGAGGGGTGCAGAAAAGGGTAGTAGAGGTGCACAAAGAGGCAAGAGAGGTACAGAAAGAGGCCGGAGGAGTGCAGAAAGAAATAAGAGAAGTGCAGAAAGAAGCAACAGAGGTGCTGAAAGAGGGGAGAAGGGTGCAGAGAGAACCAACAGAGGTACAGAAAGAGGCAAGGGAGATGCAGAAACAGGCAAGAAAGGTGCCAAAAGAGGGAACAGGGGTGCAGAAAAAGGCAAGAAAGGTGCAGAAAGAGAAAACAAGAGTGCAGAAAGAGGCAAGAGGGGTGCAGAAAGAAGCAAGAGCAGTGCAGAATGAACCAACAGAGGATCAAAAAGAGGCAAGAGGAGGCAGAAAGAGGTAGGAGAGGTGCACAAAGAGGCCAGAGAGGTACAGAAAGAGGCAGGAGGGGTGCAGAAAGAAGGAAGAGAAGTGTAGAAAGAGGCAAAAGAATTGCTGAAAGAAGCAAGAGAGGTGTAGAAAGAAGCAAGAGAAGTGCAGAAAGACGCAAGTGAGGTGCAGAAAAAAGCAAGAGCAGTGCAGAAAGAACCAACAGAGGTGCAAAAAGAAGCAAGAGCGTTACAGAAAAAGGTAGAAGAGGTGCGCAAAGAGGCAAGAGAGGTACAGAAAGAGGCAGGAGGGGTGCAGAAAGCAGGAAGAGAAGTGCAGAAAGAAGCAACAGAGGTGCTGAAAGAGGCAAAAGGAGTGCAGAAAGAAGTAGGAGAGGTGCAGAAAGAGGCAAGAGAGGTACATAAAGAAGCAGAAGGGGTGCGGAAAGAAGGAGGAGAAGTGCAGAAAGAGGCAAAAGAATTGCTGAAAGAAGCAAGAGAAGTGCAGAAAGACGCAAGTGAGGTGCAGAAAGAAGCAAGAGCAGTCTAGAAAGAGCCAACAGAGGTGCAAAAAGAAGCATGAGCGGTACAGAAAAAGGTATAAAAGGTGCACAAAGAGGCAAGAGAGGTACAGAAAGAGGCAGGAGGGCTGCAGAAAGAAGAAAGAGAAGTGCAGAAAGAAGCAACAGAGGAGCTGAAAGAGGCACGAAGGGTGCAGAAAGAGCAAGAGAAGTGCAGAAAGAACCAACAGAGGTAAAGAAAGAGGCAAGAGAGGTGCAGAAACAGGCAGGAAAGGTACAGAAAGAGGGAACAGGGGTGCAGAAAGAGGGAAGAGAGGTGCATAAAGAGAAAAGAGGGGTGCAGAAAGAGGCAAGAAGGGTGCAGAAAGAAGCAAGTGAGGTGCAGAAAGAGGCAACAGAGGTGCAGAAAGATGCAAAAGAGGTGCAGAAACAAGCAAGAGCAGTGCAGAAAGAGCCAACAGAGGTGCAATAAGAAGCATGAGCGGTACAGAAAAAGGTATAAGAGGTGCACAAAGAGGCAAGAGAGGTACAGAAAGAGGTAGGAGGGCTGCAGAAAGAAGAAAGAGAAGTGCAGAAAGAAGCAACAGAGGAGCTGAAAGAGGCACGAAGGGTGCAGAAAGAGCAAGAGAAGTGCAGAAAGAACCAACAGAGGTAAAGAAAGAGGCAAGAGAGGTGCAGAAACAGGCAGGAAAGGTACAGAAAGAGGGAACAGGGGTGCAGAAAGAGGGAAGAGAGGTGCATAAAGAGAAAGGAGGGGTGCAGAAAGAGGCAAGAGGGTTTCAGAAAGAAGCAAGTGAGGTGCAGAAAGAGGCAACAGAGGTGCAGAAAGACGCAAAAGAGGTGCAGAAACAAGCAAAAGAAGTACAGAAAGAGGCAAGTGAGGTGCAGAAAGAGGCAGGAGGGTGTGAGAAGTTGGCCTGGTATATGCTGTCCACTAATTATAGTGGGCACCTTGCACCAGTCCAAACAACCCCTTATTGGAGATAGGTTAAAGACAACCTTTATTGAAAGCTATCCTAGTGGTAGCTATGGAGAGCAGCCTTCAGGCTAAGTCTTGAAGGAATGTAATATAAGGAACAGTGGTCCCTAGGAATTCTACAGTTGTAGGACATTGAATACAAATATAGACCCAATCAGTACTATATCGGTAAGTGACATGTCCAGCCGGACAGAGTCCCAATATTTAATAACAAAGCAATTAAATGAATAAATTTGTAACAATACAAGTGAGTGAGGCACAGGCCTGTGACCTCACTACATAAACGACAAGGGAAGAAGTGAACAACATATACACTTTAACAACAAGTTCAGGCAGGGCTATTGATTTGTTAAATGTATACACAATGGGACCAACAAATCATATTAATACACCTTTACACAACAGTAAACACTTCAAAGTAGTGTATAAGGTGTTTTGTGTGTCGACGGCGTTTCGATCCATACATTAAATACATGGATCATCATCAGGACTAAAACATAAGCTAGCCTGAAAATAATGCCTGGATTTAAAACATAAGGGGGAAGGAAGAAAAGCAGGAAAAACACTGGTTAGATATTCAGATATGCAACACAAGGGGTAAATTATTTCATATAATCATTGTCCTAAACACCTGTAATTAACACGAGAAATGAGTGACCTGTGGGAAGGGAAAAGGTGCTGTGAAAATAAACAGAGGTGAAAAAGTGGAAACGGAGTCATTCAAAGTCTTGGTCCATCACTGATAGAAGAATTACTGAAAAGGAAATTTGGCATAGAAAAGGAGTAGACAGAACCATGGGAGGGAATTAACAATTAACTATAATATAGCGCTGGGGTGAGGTTCTACAAAAAAGAGAAAGGGGGTGGTGGCGTAGACTAAAAAGGAACCAGCAATTAGCGACTTACCGGTCTCTCAAGAATGGGAGACCCCGGTTTTAAGCGTCAGGCGCGTGTGTCTGAGCAATTGAAGGGAAGCTGCCGAGAAATAGAAGAATTTAGAAGGAATAGGAATAAGAAAGAACGGGAAAGAAGGATGTGGGGAAGTTGAGCTTACCAATTTGAGAGGGAAAAACGGAGGTGTCCTCTAGGATGTGGGATAATAAGTGGATAACCTGGATAGAAGGGAAAAAAATGAGTGGAGGAAAGGTTGAAGGAAAAAAGGGGGGGAGATATAGCGTGCAATGAAGCGAGGCTCACCGGTAAAAAGGGGGGCCGTACGCCGGGCTGAAGGAACCAGGCAACGTGTTTGCCAGTTAGACCACGGCGGTCATTCAGGATCCGCTCGGGAATTCCTGTCAAGGAAGCAATTAGGAAGAACCTCAGGGTATGTGCAGGGAATCTGAAAGGGGAGAGATATGGCGTGCAGATAAAGGAGGCTCACCGGTATCATAAAAAGCCGTGCATCGGGCTGAAGAGTACAGGCAACTTGTTGCCAATTATACGCGGCGGTCCTTAATTTACGGGATCCGCTCGGGAATTCCTGTCAGGGAAGCAAAAGGAGAGAGCCTCAGGGTGTGCGCGAACAGGTCGCTGGAAAGCTGATATGGCGGTAGTCTGGATAGTATGGACGCTTACCTCAATGGGAACTGATGCGTGTAAGGACCCGGCTCTGTGTATGCGGCTCGGTATATGTATTGGATAGAGTTGGGGAACATGCTTATAATAGGTGGAGGAGAGGTCAGCTGACAGTGTAAACAAGGAAAAAGGACGGTGAAAAAATAGTGAAAAGAAAGAAGGGACTGAGGCAATGGCAGACATATTGGAGCATTACAAAAGCAAGCCGATGAGTCGGTGAAGGTGGTGAAAAGAAAATAAATAAAGGACTGAGAGTAACGGAATGGCAGACATATTGGAGCATTATAGCATGGAAAGGAGTAATTAATAATTGGTCATGGAGGACCATTACTGAATATACATAGCGTGAAACAATACAATGGAGGATGTAATTTTGCTAGCAACATGTGACAATATGGTCAGCATTTAAAATTAAAATTAAATTTAATTTTAATTAAAATTAAAATTAAAATAATGACTAACAGGTTTAGTGCAGAGATTAGACAGGGAGAGTACTTGACTGGCTATATTTATACAAGTGTTGTCCAATCTTCAAGTCTGTTCAGTCCGGTGTGTAGGCTATTGGTTTTCAAGATCCATTTGAGCTCTTCTTTATTTAGAATTTTGGACATGTCTCCTCCTCTGGATGGTAGTTTAATTACGCTTATCACAGTCCAGCGAATTCCGTCCTCAGAATGTCCAATTTCTGTGAAATGATCCACTAATGGGGCGGTTTGTGTTTTACATCTTATTCTGCTCCGATGCTGGCAAATTCTCATGCGGATTTTTGGGTTGTTTGTCCTATGTAGATTTTATTACATGGGCAGAAAATGGCATATATAACATTTTGCGTGTTGCAGTTAGAAAATGACTGCAATGTTATTTTAATTTTGTCAAACACAAATTCTTTACATTCAATCGTGTATTCACATACGCTGCAATTGCCACATTTTGCATGGCCTACTAACGGTGCAAGTCCCCAGTGGTCGTTAAGGTTGGTGGGGGTCTATTAGTGGGAAGAGCTGCCCGGACAAGATGATCCTTAATATTTTTATTTTTCTTGAATGCAAACAGGGGCGTTCGAGATTGAGGGATCCCGCATTTAGCACATCCCAGTGTCTTATAATAGTTTTCCTGACGATATTGGAGACAGGAGAAAAAGTGGTAACACATACAAGTCGGTTCTGGGTGGATTTTTCTCTGGGTTCTAGTAGAACTTCTCTAGGGCAGTACCATGCTCTTTTCATTGCATTGCGCACTAGTCTGCGTGGGTAGCCCCTACTTGTGAGCTTGTTGTTTAATATTTTAGCCTCTTGGAAATAGTCCTCTTTTAGTGAACAGTTCCTCCTGATACGGAGGAATTGGGAATAAGGCAATGAATCCCGCAAGGCACGGGGATGGTGGCTATCATACCTAAGTAGTGTGTTTCTTTCTGTTGGTTTGCGAAACAGACTTGTGATAAGTATTCCTTCTTTGTGACAGATATTAAGGTCAAGGAAGGGAATCGATTCTTTACTATGTGAAAGTGTAAATTTAAGCCCATCACAATTATTATTTATCCAATGCAAGAATGAGTATAAAGTACTTTCAGTGTTGTTCCAAATAATGAAGATGTCATCTATGTATCTTTTCCATGTGACAATCCCATCGTTAAATGGATTGTTAGGGGTAAGGTTGCGATTCCTTTCTAGCGAGTCCATATAGAGAATGGCTAGATTGGGGGCAAAAACAGCCCCCATTGAAGTACCCTTCACCTGTTGGTAGAATTGTTCATCAAATAAGAAAAAGTTCCTAGTAAGGCATATCTCTAGGAGCTGGAGTATGAACAGTGTTGGTACATTGTGTGGACGTGGGCGGGTATTGAGAATGGTTTCCATCACCAACAATGATGCATTTTGTGGAATATTAGTGTACAGGGATTCCACATCCAAAGTACACAAATATTCAGATTCAGGGTTAAAGGAGTGGTTCTCAATGATGTTGATCATGGACATACTGTCCCGAATATAACAGTCAGTGAGGGGCACAAAGTCTTTAATAAAAAAAGTCAACATATCGACCAAGGGGTTCTAAAATAGAACCACAACCAGACACTATGGGGCGTCCTGGAGGGGTATCCATACTCTTATGCATCTTAGGCAGAGTGTACAATAAAGGGGTGCGTGGAGTTTTGATATTCAGAAATTGATATTCATGTTTATTAAGAAAGCCTTGTTCTAAAGCTACAGTGGTGACTTCTTTAATAAGATTTTGTAGTTCTCTGGTGGGATTAGTGGGAAGTCTACAATAATGGTCAGTGTTGGTTAGTTGCTTATTAATTTCAGTTTTGTAAGCATCAATTTCCTGTAGGACAATTCCGCCGCCCTTGTCTGCCGGTTTAATAACGAGTTTTTCATTCTGTCGCAGGTTGGCAATAGCAACCTTTTCAGCATGGGAAATGTTAAAGGGAATGAAACGACGTATATTTTCTAGATGGGCAATCTCTTTGAGTACCAATTTCTCAAATGTGAGAATCTCATTGGGAATCATATTCCCAGAGGGAGAAAAGGTAGATGGAGGGCGTAATGGGGTATTCGAAATTTTGGGAAGAGAGGGGTTTTCCAGAAAGTAACTATGTAACCTTATTTTGCGGAAAACCGTAACAGTTCAGTTTGGAGATCAAGATAGTCAGGGAAAGTAGTAGGTACAAAGGAAAGACCTTTGCTCAGTACCGATATTTCATGGTCAGTAAGCTGATGTGTAGAGAGATTGAAAATGGGAATGGTCTGAGTAAGTTCAGACTGACCATTCGTCATTGTTCTGGTCACCATTGGTAATGTTTCTGGCGCGTTTGGTGTTCGCCTGGGGGATTGTACCAACGTTGTTGCTGTTTCACCCGGCCTCTCTTTGGAGGGTCTGGTTGGCCGCGTCCTAAAAAAGAGGAAGGGGTATTGTAGTTACGTGTTGTGGTGCTGCTCCCTTCTCCTGCGTCGGAGCTGTCTGTGGAGTCACCAGAGGTTTCAGAGAATCCTACTAGATTATTTCGTCTATTAAAGCGCCCCACGGTCTAAAGTTCTGTGGTGTGTTATAGGACCTGTTAGTATAAAAGTCTTTGTTCAAGTAGGGGTATGCCTTCTCTTGTGTGAATGTTTTAATATCTTTTCGCACTTTATTAGATTTTTGTTTTGTTCTATACGGTGGAATTCATCCACAGTTTTTGGACCTGGTCAAGTAGTTTCTTACAGTCAGCTATACTGTTGGTATCTTTTATTTGTTTCTCAATATCATTAATCAATTCCGTGAGTTTCTTCAGCTCTTCGTTAGCTGTGTCTATGCCCAACACCATCCAATGTCTGGAGCATGTGGTCCCTATATAGCTGAAGTTTGAAATATATTTTGGGTTGTCTGTAAAGACACCTGGTATATTCCTAACCTGAAGACCTGCCGGAATAGTATTAGCTTTCAAATATTCTGTGAGCATACGGATCATTAATTGAAGACGAACGTATTTCTTCTTTTGTTTTTCAAGGTCTTCTGTAAGTGAAGTGTTAGTATTTTCGGGAGTGTTGTCTGATTCAGAAAAAGAGAGGGACCTTCTAATATCTTCTTAATGTAATCATCTGAATATAAAGGTGCATGGTCGGACATACTTAATTGTGTTGACAGAAAAAAGGAAGAGGGGAATAAGAGAACACAGGGAAGTGCCCCGCCCACTGGAGCGGAGATCTGGTTTTACCCTTGCAATCGTGCGATTGCGCTAAATATATTTAAAAGGAACAAGGGAACCCAATTCGAGTCAGCCAGGGACCTTGGGTGCTTATCTATTATAAGGAACAGTGGTCCCTAGGAATTCTACAGTTGTAGGACATTGAATACAAATATAGACCCAATCAGTACTATATCGGTAAGTGACATGTCCAGCCGGACAGAGGCCCAATATTTAATAACAAAGCAATTAAATGAATACATTTGTAACAATACAAGTGAGTGAGGCACAGGCCTGTGACCTCACTACATAAATGACAAGGGAAGAAGTGAACAACATATACACTTTAACAACAAGTTCAGGCAGGGCTATTGATTTGTTAAATGTATACACAATGGGACCAACAAATCATATTAATACACCTTTACACAACAGTAAACACTTCAAAGTAGTGTATAAGGTGTTTTGTGTGTCGACAGCGTTTCGATCCATACATTAAATACATGGATCATCATCAGGACTAAAACATAAGCTAGCCTGAAAATAATGCCTGGATTTAAAACATAAGGGGGAAGGAAGAAAAGCAGGAAAAACACTGGTTAGATATTCAGATATGCAACACAAGGGGTAAATTATTTCATATAATCATTGTCCTAAACACCTGTAATTAACACGAGAAATGAGTGACCTGTGGGAAGGGAAAATGATTTGTTAGTCCCATTGTGTATACATTTAACAAATCAATAGCCCTGCCTGAACTTGTTGTTAAAGTGTATATGTTGTTCACTTCTTCCCTTGTCGTTTATGTAGTGAGGTCACAGGCCTGTGCCTCACTCACTTGTATTGTTACAAATTTATTCATTTAATTGCTTTGTTATTAAATATTGGGCCTCTGTCCGGCTGGACATGTCACTTACCGATATAGTACTGATTGGGTCTATATTTGTATTCAATGTCCTACAACTGTAGAATTCCTAGGGACCACTGTTCCTTATAATAGATAAGCACCCAAGGTCCCTGGCTGACTCGAATTGGGTTCCCTTGTTCCTTTTAAATATATTGAAGGAATGTAAAGCAGCTTGTTTTACCAGTCTATAATCTCTTGAGTGACCAAATGAAAGAGGACCACACCAGGTATATATTCAAAATATATGTATTTATTGCTAAACACACCCCTCTAGTCTCTTTATGAGGCTAGAGTTCGAAGTACATAAGTTATAAGTTAGTTATCAACAGTAATAGCACAAGTACACGTTTGAGCCCTAGGGGCGTACCAAACCATATACCAATAAAGTGGTATAAGAACCACGACTGAGCTAGACACAAGGCCTAGAGCCTGTAGAAGTGCTTGGACCACAAGGAACCACCCAAGGTAGTGACACAGGGGACCCACGGGGGACGCGTGCAGTGTGAGAACACAGCCGCGAATCGCCGTTGACTTCTATGGGGAAAGTCGCGGTTGGAATTTTAAAGAAAAGGGACACTTAGAGGAGGACTTGGAGCAAACCCTTTCAGAACTGGGTTGTTCTAGAGTCTATACCCACGGGAGCACCGGAGTACTCGTGTTACCTCACCCAGGGAAGCCGGGTGCATAGGTGTCTTTCGGGGTCGGGTTTCGTCGTCGTTTTCAATGGCGATCTGCTGCAAAGTGCTGCTGGCGGCCAAGTCGAAAGTGTTCGGGTGGATCCAAAGGTGGATTGAAGATCTGAAGAACCTGAAAGCAGAGGGGACAGAGTCTGGGTCACTAGCCAGTGACCAGGAAGGCGATGAGCGGATGCCCACCGATGTTGAGTGCTTCAGGTAGGTTGACGGTCGTCTTGAATCTTCAGCCACGAGGTCCAGGAGGCGTTGACGATGACCAGGAGCTGAATTCCAGCTGATCCATGACTTCTGTCGATTGCTGAGGTGTCAGCGACCGGATTGGACCCAACAAGCCTTGGCAACGGCAAGTCTTGTGGAAATAGAAGAAAGATGGTGGTGCAGACCAGCAAGATCTGAGGGACTCACCCAGTGAGGGTAAGTCAGGGCACGCCTGGGGCAACTAGGAAAGCCTAAGCAGAAGAAGATTGGCCTTCGGGAGGGCCTACTAGCCAACGGACTAGCGACCGTGAAGGAGCCTCGAGTGGACGCACTTGGAGCTGGCTCACGGGACACTCGTGGAGTGGAGGCCAGTGATCTTCGGTGCAGTCGGTGCTGGAGGCGGGGGCTATTTGGAGCCCAAAGTACAACTTCGTGGGAACCCAGAAAGAGGATGCACTTGCAAATGTGCTTGATGTCCAGGGGTCACAGTTCCACGTTACCCACAACAGCTACGGGCCTCAGCTTTGCTGGGGACTCAGGGCAGCCTCGGGGAAGTCTGGAAATCTACCTCTGGTGATGCAAAGACTTCGGTGTCCGGCGGGAGCTTCAGCGATGCAGACCAGACAATTGCTTCTTTGGTGCCTGCCAAGCAGGGGAGTCACTCCTTGACCCCAAGGGAGATTCTTCAGTCCTCTAATCTTAAAGTAGAGCGTCGAAGGTCCAGGATTCTGTGTCAGAGTTTCGTCCAGGTAAATCTAAAGTCCTAAGGACTGTGGTCCCATACTTATACCAAGTTAGGGGGTTGGACATACTCTGGGGACCCACCTAGGGGAGGGTCAGGGCAGAGGGGTGGTTACACCCCTTTCCCTTTGTCCAGTTTCACGCCAGAGCAGGGGCTGGAAGCCCCTGAGCTGGTTTGAACTGGGGTATGCACAGGGACACCAAATGTGCCCCCAGTGCAGGACTTCAAAGCACCAGAGAGTGCTCCCGCCCAGCCCCAATACACATTATCCTGTCTGGGGAGGTAGTTACACCTCCCTGGGAAACCTATTGTCCAGGCCTCCCCTGCCAGAGTTTCAGTCAGCAGCAGGAGGCCAGACCCGTGTCTGTGGCAGCGGCATCCATTTTGTGATGCCAGGGCTTGGAAAGAAGTTACCGGGCAGGCCGGTGTGTACATGTCTCTCCCTCTAGAAGGGTGGAATGCTACCCCCGCCGCCAGAACTGGCGGGGGGGTAGTATTCCAAGATGTTTGACAGCAAACACGACAGGTTTCCGTGCAGCCATCCCAAAGTTAGCATTTAACGCGAGGTTATAATGCGCTTAAGAGAATATGGTCAGGCTGCACTACAAACAGCCTCAGAGAAGGGTCTCTGAACGCTGCAGAGGGGCTCTGCTCATGCAGGGGCACCCTCTCACATAGGAACCAAGCACTCTGCCTTCAGGATTGACAAGGCCTGCCATAGGAGTGACTTATAGGTTTATATGTGTGTATGTATGTAGTGATATAGGTAACCTATATCACAGTAAGGGGTGCATGCACCACCTTACCCAGGCTGCAGTAGCAGACCTGTGGTGTCCTTTTGGCTGTCCTTCCAGGGGTGGGACAATTCATGCTTCAGCCCCTGGCAGGCCTCTGAGGTACCTATGCCCTGGGTACATAGTATACCATATACTAGGGACTTACAAGGGCACTCCAGATTCCAATCAGAGATGTGCCTAAGGCACATGGAAACCATTTTAGAGAGGAAGCAGCTAGGCTGGGGTTCTGATTAGCAGGGCCCCAGCCAGACTAAAGTCGAAAAACAGTGAAGCATCAGCAAAAAGTGGGGGTACCCATGTGAAGCAGATCCTATTCTCCTACACAACCCGCCCCCAAACGTAGGGACATTAAACTAACCTTGCCCAGTTAAGTCTTCATGTTCTAAGTGGAAGTACCTAGAGAGTCCATCTGCATTGGCATGGTTACTCCCAGGTCTATGTTCCACTGTGAAGTCCATCCCCTGTAGGGAAATGGACCACCTAATCAGTTTGGGGTTTTCACCCTTCATTTGTTTTAGCCATAAGAGGGGCTTATGGTCTGTTTGAACAAGGAAGTGAGTACCAAACAAGTATGGCCTCAGCTTCTTCAGAGCCCAGACCACAGCAAAGGCCTCCCTCTCAATGGCTGACCAACGTTTCTCTCTAGGGGTCAGCCTTCTGCAATAAAAGCTACTGGCCGATCCTGACCTTCATCATTCAATTGTGACAGTACAGCCCCTACCCCCAATTCAGATGCATCTGTTTGGACAATGAACTTCTTGGAGTAATCAGGACTCTGTAGAATGGGAGCAGTGCACATGGCCTGCTTCAGGTCATCAAATGCCTTTTGACAGCTAACTGTCCACTGAACCTTTTTGGGCATTTTCTTGGAAGTTAAGTCATTCAGGAGTGTCACTATTGATCCATACCCCTTGACAAATCTCCTATAGTACCCAGCCAGGCCTAAAAAGGCTCTCACCTGAGTCTGGGTAGTTGGAGCAGTCCAGTCCATGTTGGTCTGGATCTTGCTCTGCAAGGGTTGAACCTGGCCTCCACCCACAAGGTGGCCCAGGTACACAACCTGACTCTGCCCTTTCTGGCACTTGGTGGCCTTGATAGTCAGGCCTGCTTTCTGCAGGGCCTGTAAAACATTTCTGAGGTGGACCAGGTGGTCCTCCCAGGTGGAGCTAAAGACAGCAATATCATCTAGATATGCTGCACTATAGGCTTCCAGACCTGTAAGGACTGTATTCACCAACCTCTGAAAAGTGGCAGGTGCATTCTTCAGACCAAAGGGCATCACCACAAATTGATAATGCCCACTAGGGGTTGAGAATGCTGTTTTTGGCTTTGCATCATCAGCTAGTCTGATCTGCCAGTAGCCAGCTGTCAGGTCAAATGTGCTTAGATACTTGGCTGAGTACAAAGTGTCTATTAGCTCATCTGCCCTAGGTATTGGATGGGCATCAGTCCTAGTGACTGCATTGAGACCCCTGTAGTCCACACAAAACCTCATCTCTCTTTTCCCACCATTGGTGTGAGGTTTTGGCACAAGGACCACTGGACTAGCCCAAGGGCTATCTGAGGGTTCAATAACTCCCAAATCCAACATCTTCTGGACTTCTGTCCTGATACAGTCCCTGACATGGTCAGGTTGCCTATAAATCTTATTTTTAATAGGCAGACTGTCCCCAGTGTCCACTTCATGAGTGCACCAGGTGGTCTGACTGGGTGTCAGTGAGAATATGTGTCTGAACTGATTGAGCACCTGTCTGCAATCAGTTTGCTGCTGGGCAGTGAGGCTGCCTGCCAAGGCTACACCATCCACTGACCCATCATCAGGGTTCTGTGAGAGCAGGTCAGAGAGTGGGTCACTCTCTTCCTCCTGTCCCTCATCAGTAGCCATGAGCAAGCCCATGTCTGCCCTGTCCACATATGGTTTTAATCTGTTGACATGGAGAACCCTCTGGGGACTCCTGGGTGTTCCCAGGTCTACTAAGTAGGTAACCTCACCCTTCTGTTCAACAATGGTATGGGGTCCACTCCATTTGTCTTGGAGAGCTGCTGGGGCCACTGGCTCCAACACCCACACCTTCTGTCCTGGCTGGTAAACAGTCAGTACAGCCTTTTGGTCATGCCAGGCTTTTTGAAGTTCCTGGCTAGCCTCAAGGTTTTTAGTTGCCTTTTTCATGTACTCAGCCATCCTGGAGCGGAGACCAAGTACATAGTCCACTATGTCTTGCTTTGGGGGCTTGAGAGGTAACTCCCATCCTTCCTTCACCAAGCACAATGGGCCCCTGACAGGGTGACCAAACAAAAGTTCAAAAGGGCTGTAGCCAACCCCCTTTGAGGCACCTCCCTGTATGCAAATAAAAGGCAGGGCAAGAGTATGTCCCATCTTCGCCTAAGCTTTTCTGGGAGCCCCTTAATCATGCCCTTCAAGGTTTTGTTGAATCTCTCAACTAAACCATTGCATTGTGGGTGATAGGGTGTGGTGAACTTGTAAGTCACTCCACACTCCTTCCACATTGCTTTCAAGTATCCAGACATAAAGTTAGCATCCCTGTCTGATACAACCTCCTTAGGGAAGCCCACTCTTGAGAAAATTCCCAGGAGGGCCCTTGCCACCACAGGTGCTGTAGTGGTCCTAAGGGGAATAGCCTCTGGGTACCTGGTGGCATGATCCACTACCACCAGGATAAACCTGTGCCCAGATGCTGTTTGGGGATCCATGGGAGCAACAATGTCAATCCCCACCCTTTCAAAGGGAACCCCCACCACAGGTAGTGGTATCAGGGGGCCTTTGTAGTGCCACCTGCCTTGCCACTGGCCTGGCAGGTTACACAGGAGCGACAAAACTCCTTGGTGTCTTCAGACATGTGGGGCCAGTGAAAGTGAGGGACAATTCTGTCCCAAGTCTTGTTCTGGCCCAGGTGACCTGCTAAGGGAATGTCATGGGCTAGGGTCAATAGGAAGCCCCTGAACTTCAGAGGTATGACCAACCTCCTGGTGGCACCAGGTTTGGGGTCTCTACACTCTGAGTACAAGAGTCCATCATCCCATTACACAGTATGGGGACCACTAGCTTTCCCAGCAGCCTCAGCAGCAGCTTGCTGTCTGAGGGGTTCAAGAGAGGGGCAGCTCTGCTGCTCCTGGCTCAGATCTGCCCTGGAAGGGCCCCCTGTCCCCAAGAACTCAACCTGGTCAGGTTCAAGCTCCTCTGGGACAGTTCCTTCCTCAGGACTGAGATCATCCCCCTCAGGAGACTGATCTTCCTTCTGAGCCAAGGGGGAATGCACTGCCTTTACCCTACTACTCCTCTTCTTGGAGGGCACTTGGTCTATTATTCCAGAATCCAAGGCCTGTTCAGTGTTAGACATTTTGGCTTGTGACCTGGTCACAGCAAACACATCTGCAGGGATGCCCAGCATTTCTGCATGGGTCCTGAGCTCCACTTCTGCCCAAGCTGAAGTTTCTAAATCATTGCCAAGCAAGCATTCAACTGGTAGGTCTGCACTTACCACAACCTTCTTAAGGCCAGTTACCCCTCCCCAGGAGACGTTAACAACTGCCAGAGTATGGTCTGTTCTGACATTGCTAGCATTGGTCACTTGGTACATTTCACCAAGTATAATCTGCCCAGGATTCACAAGGTCTTGTGTCACCATGGTGACACTTGCCCCTGTGTCCCTAAATGCCAAAGCCTCTTCTCCATTGATTAAGGGATGTTGCCTGTACTTGCCCATATTACTGGGACTCACAGAGGAGGTCACATCCATGCCTCCATCACAGACTAGGACAGCCTGAGTGAGTTCTCTGACTAGGTCAGAGCTCATCTCCTTACCCAGGGTCAACCCTACTAAACCCTTGGCTTGTTTAGTCCCACCACCAACTGTAACTGCACTAGGGGGAGCAGGTGCCTTAGGGGCATTGGTGGGGGCTGGAGTAGAGTATTTGGACTTGGGGCAATCACTGGTCCAGTGGGTCTTTTGCTTACAGACCTTGCACCATGGTTTCTTTTGGCCTTTCCCTTTGTTAGACTGTGAATCCCCACCTGAAGAAGATTTTTGGGGGCCTTGTGAAGACTTCTGGTCTTTACCCTTCTCCCCACCCTTATCAGAGTTCTTAGAATCTTGCTTCTTTGGGTCACCACCTTGGTTCTGTACCTTCTGCCTCACCCTGGTTCTGACCCATTTGTCTGCCTTCTTTCCCAATTCTTGGGAGAGGTCAGATCAGAGTCCACCAGGTACTGATGCAACAGCTGATTTTGACAGTTATTAAGAATCTGCTCCCTCATGATAAGATTGTACAATCCTGTGAAGTCACACACCTTACTGCCCATCAACCAACCTTCCAGAGCCTTAGCAGAACAATCCCCATAGTCTACCCAGTCTTGAGTCTGTGCTTTTGGGTATCTCTGAACTTTAACCTGTATTGTTCAGTTGTTAGGCCAAACCCATCAATCAGAGCACTCTTCAAGACTTTGTAATTGTCAGCATCCTCTTCTCCTACAGTGAGGAGCTTGTCTCTACCTTTGTCTGCAAAGGAGAGCCACACGATTGCTGCCCACTGCTCCTGGGGGACCCTCTGTACTTTACAGGCCCTCTCCAGTGCAGTTATCCATTTGTGGATGTCATCCCCACTCTGGTAGGGAGGGACAATCTTGCTCAGGTTTCTATGGTCATAAGATCTTTCCCTATCTCTGGGGAAATTGCTGCCACCATGGGACTCTAGTCCCAACTTTTTTCTCTCTCTATAGAGATCTAGGGACTCCCTATCTATAGCCAATTGCTGTTTTCTGAGTTCAAGCTGGGCTTGCTCATACTGAATCAGTCTCTTCCTCCTCTCATGAGAGGATTCCCTTCCATGAGAGGAGACAGAGGTCCCTACTGAGGTGTCAGAGTGGTTAGACTCCTGAGAAGGAGATCTAGGCCTTCTGGGCACACTCATAATTCTTCCTGGGGGGACAAAGGGGTGGTCATTCTGATCCTCCTCCTCCTTCACAGGAGGAATTGGGTTTTCCAGGTCAAGGTCATTTTCACCTTCCTGGCCAGTTTCAGAGGGGGGACCCTGGGTTTCTTCACCCCTGACCCCTTCCTCATTTTCTGCCCCACCCTCTCTGCCTACCCCTTCAGACCCTAGGGGTCTGCTGAGATCATCAGCCAG
>CAWUFW010017934.1:0-242524 GCA_963921515.1 Calotriton arnoldi
TGTCAAAAGAAACAATTGATGGACGGAATGCTGGACAATGCAAGCATTCACCCCCAGTCACAAAGATCTGGGTTAAATCCATCATTCTTTTGCTCACCACACCACCCCAGTTTGGACCCAGCCATATGCAAATCAGTCTTGACCCTGTTCCTTGTGGGAACAGTCCAGCCCGAACTGCCAAGCCAGGTCCTCCTGGACCGGAAACAAGCATCCTGGGACCGGTTTCAGGGCATCACCCTTCTTCAGCCAGGCTAGCTTGAATCCAGTGGTGTAGTGAGCACGGGACCCACGTCTGGGCATACCCTTCCCACTTAGGGCGACATATGCAAAAGAAACAATTGATGGACGGAATGCTGGACAATGCAAGCATTCACCCCCAGTCACAAAGATCTGGGTTAAATCCATCATTCTTTTGCTCACCACACCACCCCAGTTTGGACCCAGCCATATGCAAATCAGTCTTGACCCTGTTCCTTGTGGGAACAGTCCAGCCCGAACTGCCAAGCCAGGTCCTCCCTGGACCGGAAACAAGCATCCTGGGACCGGTTTCAGGGCATCACCCTTCTTCAGCCAGGCTAGCTTGAATCCAGTGGTGTAGTGAGCACGGGACCCACGTCTGGGCATACCCTTCCCACTTAGGGCGACATATGCAAAAGAAACAATTGATGGACGGAATGCTGGACAATGCAAGCATTCACCCCCAGTCACAAAGATCTGGGTTAAATCCATCATTCTTTTGCTCACCACACCACCCCAGTTTGGACCCAGCCATATGCAAATCAGTCTTGACCCTGTTCCTTGTGGGAACAGTCCAGCCCGAACTGCCAAGCCAGGTCCTCCCTGGACCGGAAACAAGCATCCTGGGACCGGTTTCAGGGCATCACCCTTCTTCAGCCAGGCTAGCTTGAATCCAGTGGTGTAGTGAGCACGGGACCCACGTCTGGGCATACCCTTCCCACTTAGGGCGACATATGCAAAAGAAACAATTGATGGACGGAATGCTGGACAATGCAAGCATTCACCCCCAGTCACAAAGATCTGGGTTAAATCCATCATTCTTTTGCTCACCACACCACCCCAGTTTGGACCCAGCCATATGCAAATCAGTCTTGACCCTGTTCCTTGTGGGAACAGTCCAGCCCGAACTGCCAAGCCAGGTCCTCCCTGGACCGGAAACAAGCATCCTGGGACCGGTTTCAGGGCATCACCCTTCTTCAGCCAGGCTAGCTTGAATCCAGTGGTGTAGTGAGCACGGGACCCACGTCTGGGCATACCCTTCCCACTTAGGGCGACATATGCAAAAGAAACAATTGATGGACGGAATGCTGGACAATGCAAGCATTCACCCCCAGTCACAAAGATCTGGGTTAAATCCATCATTCTTTTGCTCACCACACCACCCCAGTTTGGACCCAGCCATATGCAAATCAGTCTTGACCCTGTTCCTTGTGGGAACAGTCCAGCCCGAACTGCCAAGCCAGGTCCTCCCTGGACCGGAAACAAGCATCCTGGGACCGGTTTCAGGGCATCACCCTTCTTCAGCCAGGCTAGCTTGAATCCAGTGGTGTAGTGAGCACGGGACCCACGTCTGGGCATACCCTTCCCACTTAGGGCGACATATGCAAAAGAAACAATTGATGGACGGAATGCTGGACAATGCAAGCATTCACCCCCAGTCACAAAGATCTGGGTTAAATCCATCATTCTTTTGCTCACCACACCACCCCAGTTTGGACCCAGCCATATGCAAATCAGTCTTGACCCTGTTCCTTGTGGGAACAGTCCAGCCCGAACTGCCAAGCCAGGTCCTCCCTGGACCGGAAACAAGCATCCTGGGACCGGTTTCAGGGCATCACCCTGCTTCAGCCAGGCTAGCTTGAATCCAGTGGTGTAGTGAGCACGGGACCCACGTCTGGGCATACCCTTCCCACTTAGGGCGACATATGCAAAAGAAACAATTGATGGACGGAATGCTGGACAATGCAAGCATTCACCCCCAGTCACAAAGATCTGGGTTAAATCCATCATTCTTTTGCTCACCACACCACCCCAGTTTGGACCCAGCCATATGCAAATCAGTCTTGACCCTGTTCCTTGTGGGAACAGTCCAGCCCGAACTGCCAAGCCAGGTCCTCCCTGGACCGGAAACAAGCATCCTGGGACCGGTTTCAGGGCATCACCCTTCTTCAGCCAGGCTAGCTTGAATCCAGTGGTGTAGTGAGCACGGGACCCACGTCTGGGCATACCCTTCCCACTTAGGGCGACATATGCAAAAGAAACAATTGATGGACGGAATGCTGGACAATGCAAGCATTCACCCCCAGTCACAAAGATCTGGGTTAAATCCATCATTCTTTTGCTCACCACACCACCCCAGTTTGGACCCAGCCATATGCAAATCAGTCTTGACCCTGTTCCTTGTGGGAACAGTCCAGCCCGAACTGCCAAGCCAGGTCCTCCCTGGACCGGAAACAAGCATCCTGGGACCGGTTTCAGGGCATCACCCTTCTTCAGCCAGGCTAGCTTGAATCCAGTGGTGTAGTGAGCACGGGACCCACGTCTGGGCATACCCTTCCCACTTAGGGCGACATATGCAAAAGAAACAATTGATGGACGGAATGCTGGACAATGCGAGCATTCACCCCCAGTCACAAAGATCTGGGTTAAATCCATCATTCTTTTGCTCACCACACCACCCCAGTTTGGACCCAGCCATATGCAAATCAGTCTTGACCCTGTTCCTTGTGGGAACAGTCCAGCCCGAACTGCCAAGCCAGGTCCTCCCTGGACCGGAAACAAGCATCCTGGGACCGGTTTCAGGGCATCACCCTTCTTCAGCCAGGCTAGCTTGAATCCAGTGGTGTAGTGAGCACGGGGCCCACGTCTGGGCATACCCTTCCCACTTAGGGCGACATATGCAAAAGAAACAATTGATGGACGGAATGCTGGACAATGCAAGCATTCACCCCCAGTCACAAAGATCTGGGTTAAATCCATCATTCTTTTGCTCACCACACCACCCCAGTTTGGACCCAGCCATATGCAAATCAGTCTTGACCCTGTTCCTTGTGGGAACAGTCCAGCCCGAACTGCCAAGCCAGGTCCTCCCTGGACCGGAAACAAGCATCCTGGGACCGGTTTCAGGGCATCACCCTTCTTCAGCCAGGCTAGCTTGAATCCAGTGGTGTAGTGAGCACGGGACCCACGTCTGGGCATACCCTTCCCACTTAGGGCGACATATGCAAAGAAACAATTGATGGACGGAATGCTGGACAATGCAAGCATTCACCCCCAGTCACAAAGATCTGGGTTAAATCCATCATTCTTTTGCTCACCACACCACCCCAGTTTGGACCCAGCCATATGCAAATCAGTCTTGACCCTGTTCCTTGTGGGAACAGTCCAGCCCGAACTGCCAAGCCAGGTCCTCCCTGGACCGGAAACAAGCATCCTGGGACCGGTTTCAGGGCATCACCCTTCTTCAGCCAGGCTAGCTTGAATCCAGTGGTGTAGTGAGCACGGGACCCACGTCTGGGCATACCCTTCCCACTTAGGGCGACATATGCAAAAGAAACAATTGATGGACGGAATGCTGGACAATGCAAGCATTCACCCCCAGTCACAAAGATCTGGGTTAAATCCATCATTCTTTTGCTCACCACACCACCCCAGTTTGGACCCAGCCATATGCAAATCAGTCTTGACCCTGTTCCTTGTGGGAACAGTCCAGCCCGAACTGCCAAGCCAGGTCCTCCCTGGACCGGAAACAAGCATCCTGGGACCGGTTTCAGGGCATCACCCTTCTTCAGCCAGGCTAGCTTGAATCCAGTGGTGTAGTGAGCACGGGACCCACGTCTGGGCATACCCTTCCCACTTAGGGCGACATATGCAAAAGAAACAATTGATGGACAGGGTCAAGACTGATTTGCATATGGCTGGGTTCAAACTGGAATGGCATGGTGAGCAAAAAACGATGGATTTAGGCCCAGATCTCTGTACTGGGGTGAATGTATGACATTGTTCTGCATTCTGTCCATCAACTGTTGTTTTTGCATTTGTCACCCCGAGTGGGACGGGTATGCCCAGACGTGGGTCCCGTGCTCTCCATGCCACTGGAATCAAGCTATCCTGGCTGAAGAGGGTGAAACCCCGAAACCGGTCCTAGGATGCTTGTTTCCAGTCCAGGGAGGACCTGGCTTGGCAGTTCGGGCTGGACTGTTCCCATGAGGCACAGGGTCAAGACTGATTTGCATATGGCTGGGTTCAAACTGGAATGGCATGGTGAGCAAAAACGATGGATTTAGGCCCAGATCTCTGTACTGGGGTGAATGTATGACATTGTTCTGCATTCTGTCCATCAACTGTTGTTTTTGCATTTGTCACCCCGAGTGGGACGGGTATGCCCAGACGTGGGTCCCGTGCTCTCCATGCCACTGGAATCAAGCTATCCTGGCTGAAGAGGGGTGAAACCCCGAAACCGGTCCTAGGATGCTTGTTTCCAGTCCAGGGAGGACCTGGCTTGGCAGTTCGGGCTGGACTGTTCCCATGAGGCACAGGGTCAAGACTGATTTGCATATGGCTGGGTTCAAACTGGAATGGCATGGTGAGCAAAAAAACGATGGATTTAGGCCCAGATCTCTGTACTGGGGTGAATGTATGACATTGTTCTGCATTCTGTCCATCAACTGTTGTTTTTGCATTTGAACAGTCTCTTGTCACCTACCTTCCAGTGGGTCTCGGATACTCTTCCATCTCTAGAGATTGTCTGTATCAAATTAATAAACCCGTGTTTCTTCACTCCCAGCGGTGTGGTCTCCCGTTTTTGAACGTACTTGGAGGAAGCTGTTGACTTGGGTGTTTCCTGCACCGCTGGGTGGTCTTCCATTAAGAACACCCGGTTCTTCAATACCATGTACTTCCTGGAAACCTGGTTACGTTTCATGTCGCTTCATAAACGGATACCCTTCTTCTCCATTGAGAGCACACAGGGTCCCAAGCATGGCTGCCTACTCCTGGCCGAGCCCCCGCCAGATGATCACCACGCTGCTGCCAATTGTGACAAAATTCTACATGAACCCAGATGACTAGACACATTGGAAACTGATAACTGAATCATGCCGTTTCCGGCCTACACAAGTCGTACAGCATCTGCATACTTATTTTGCTAGCATAAAACAAACTACAAGAAACGGGTCTAAAACTCTCCTTATGAGGCCGCAGACAAACTATTGTAATCCAACATGTAATGAACATTTATTGTCGGCCTTACAAGACCTGCACTGGGCCCACTCCCTCAAATAAATGACTACGCGCAGAGCACACACACTACGCCTCTATGGCTCACGTAGATAGTCCTTGCAACTTCCAGCACAGCTGTTCACGATTCCCCACTGCCGTCCTAGCTAATAAAATCGGACCGTGTTCTACACCCTTGTGGGCCCTGCAGGACCCCTCACACGTCACACTGGTTTCCATAAACTTACTCCAAATACTGTTCCTATACTATAGACCTACACAAGCCATGAGGTGCTATTCCATAAAGCGCCACTAGCAGTTCATTCCCGTACTAGATGATGCATTGCAATAATAAACGCTTTCGGAGAGCCGCCTGTTCTCTGCCCCAAGTGTTCTGGTTCCGGTCGTTATTTTGCAGGGTAGGACTCATTCAAAAGCTTAATATCAGGCAACCAGTGCATTACTGTACAAACCACACATCCTTGACCACTCAGGCAGATACTAGAAATGCCCCCCATGCCTCAAAAGTTATGACATCATTAAATTTTATGTTAACGGTGTTTGTATAGCAGCCTAATCACCAATGAGGGTATCCAGGCGCTTTGAAGCAGGTGTGTGAGGCCAGTCAAAGGGCCCACTCGGAAAACCAGGTCTTCAGTTTCTTGCTAAAGTCAAGAAAAGAGGAGGCAGCTCTGATATGTTGCGGAAAGTGGTTCCGGGATTTAGAAGCCAGGTATGAGAAGGTGCGGCCCCCTTCTCTGCTTGTGTATGAATGGGGTGTGTGCTAATGAGAGACTGGCAGAGCGCGGGTGTCTGGAAGGTTGGTGGAAGTGAATGCAGCTGTTCAGGTAGGCCGGGGCTGTGTTGTGGAGTGCTTAGGTATGTGTGGTGAGGAGTTTGAAGTGTGCACACTTGCAGTGGAGTTCCCCAAGGAGTGGTGTGATGTGGGCTCAACGTTGGAGGTTGAGGGCTAGTCTAGCTGCTGTTTTGTGGACAGTCTGCAGTCTTCTCGTGAGCTGGTTGGTTATTCCTGCTTACAGGGTGCTCCTATAGCCTAGATTGCAGGTAATGAGAGCTTGGGTGATCATTTTCCTTGCGTTATCGGTTAGCCACTTTAAGAATTTTCTTCAGCATGCTTAGGGTGTTGAGGGGGCAGGATGAAACCACTGCATTGACTTGGGCAGTCATGTCCAGTTTGTTCTTTGAGGATTCTGAAGTTTCCCGCTTGCAAGCAAGGCGTGGGTCCAATATCTGTGGGCTACCAGGTGGAGTCCCATGGCCAGGCGTCTTTTTCGAAGATGGCCCCAACTCTGATCCTCAACAACTCCATCAGTCGGTCACGGAGAGACTTTTGGAGAGGGTCGGGGGGGGGGGGTTGCTGTACATGGCTCGGATTTTGCTGCAAAAGAAGTTTGAGAGGTCATTACACAGATCTTGTGATGGGTGGATGTTGCCGGTGGCAACTGTGGGTGTGGTGAAATCCTGGAAGATTGCAAAGATGTTGGAGCTGAAGTGTATTTATCTGATTAGGGCCTTCCTCTTAGTTTCTCAGATTAACTGGTGGCACCTTTGCTGGACGGCTTTGAAAGAGTCTTTTTACGCTTCCCCTTTGCTGGTTCTCCATTTCAGTTCCAGTTGTCTTCAGTGTTGTTTTGTCATTCTGAGGTCTTCCGAGAACCAGCTGGCTTGTCTTCTAGTTTTTGCGGTGTCACTGTTTCATGGGGGCCAGAGTGTTGGCGCAGTTGGTGATCCACTAGTTTGGATTAAAGCCAGGGTCCCATTCCACCCTCACAATACCCGACAAAGAGGTAAGAACCATCCTCATAGAAGGGTGTCTTGATGAAATGCCACTTGTAATAGGCAGCATGCACACCACAACACAGAACAGGCCTCCTTCCAAGTAAACTGTTTTGTACACTTGCACAATGGGCGGGTACTCAGTGGAGACTTTAATTGCATGCTGGACGTAAACAGATAGTTTTCCCTTCTCCCGCAAGCACCAACATCGCACAACGCTAAACATGTTGCCTACTGGCTAGAACACTAGTCCCCAACAGACATTTGGTGACAACGTAATGCACGTATAAGAATTTGCTCCTTTAACCCCCCCCCCCAATAATGACATCCATGTCAGACTTGACTGCATAGTGTGTTCGCCCTCTATATGCTTGACTATCCATGTTGATTATCTGGGCTGGACTATCTTTGACCACAACCCTCTCTGGTCCGGTTTAGCTGGGGTAGGGTGCACCTACTAATGCCAACATGGGAACTTCAACATCACTACTTGAAGACACAGCTTTCCAGACTACACTATGCAACACAATTGCAGATTACTTTGACCTCAATCAAAACTCGACCTCATTTAATGCTATTGAATGGGAAGTATTTAAAGTCACTATTAGGGGTCACTGCAGAAGCCCAGTAGTAGATGTCCAGAAACACTGGACGTGGAATTAAATGCGATTGCGGATTTGTTGCTTCAATTAGAGGGTCAAGCCATAAATGTCTCCGATGCACGCCTAGCACACTTTTGTGCTTGAGCGTCTCCGCTGTGTTAACTTTGCTGCTTATGCAGTGAGAACTCATACAAAAGCTGACAAGCAGAGCTCTTCGCAGGAATACACCCACCCTCCTAACCCTATCATCCAACTCACATCCACTATCTCCGAGTACACGCAGTTCGAAATACACACAGCCTTCACTCAATATTATACGGTACCACCTGCAATTGCTCCCACACGGATATCGCGACCTTTCTGGATGATGTCCCATTGCCTCAGATCACCCCTGAACAATGTCAGACGTTAGAAGCGCCTGTATCCTCCGCCGGAATAAAAGAAGCAATGTGTAAAGTCCCTGGCCCAAGGGGCCTTCCACTAGAGTTCCACCGGGCGTTCCCTGGTCAGCAGATTCCGTGACTAGAAACAGTGTATGTATAAGCCTCTGCTGATAGTCTACCACCAACGATTAGGGAAGCTCCCCTTGTATCCAACCCTAAACCGGACAGAGATGCAGATGGCCTTGCCTCCTGTACGCTCTTGGTGATCCTTAATATGGATTATAAAATCCAAAACAAAATTCTGGCCGGACGCTTGCTGCCTTTGCTTCCCCTCCTTATTCACCATGACCAGAACGGCTTTGCGCCAGAGAGGAGCACATCACCCAATTTCTACTGGCTCTTTGGAGCTATGGAGTCTGCCCCCACGTCCTGGCCCTGTGCACCCTGCATGGTCCTGGACCTGGAAAAAAGCCTTTGACTGCCTTGACTGGAAATACCTTAGTGTTGCTGCAGAGTTTTAGGTTAGGTGGACGCATTATATGCACTATCAAACTTCGGTACATCGCACCCATGACACAGGTCATGGCAGGGCAACACATCAGACCCAATAGCAGTTCTTTGAGGCACCAGACAGACCTGACCACTCCCCCCCCCCCACCCCCTCCTTTTCGGGTCGAGCCTATGAGCAGCATGCACTAGGGCGTGCGCTCTTGCTTCAGAGACACTATTGTGTACAAGAAGGGGCTTGCACCCTGCCCTTTGCTTACCATTCGTTAGATTGTCATTCTTATTTGCTGCCTCCTAATTGGCCAGCATGTGCCTTGGTGTCACTTCCTGTTCTTCTGTTGAGCATGGACCAAGCACACATTTATTCACCTTAATTAGTATCACTCCGCTGATCGCACTGTGAATAAGGTACTGATTCCATTGTCCATGTTTGTTTACTCCCCGCCACATTAGTCTGTTCGTGTTTATGTTGTTCCTGTATATTTGCGGTCGTTTTCACATAGGGAAAAGGTATTCTGTCAGCATGTTTTTCTCCCGGTGTACATAGGCTGCAGGTTTGTAGAGTCTACATTATGTAGCCAGATTTCATCACACAGTGACGCGCACACACCGATCAACATGCATGCTCTTTTCAAACATGAAAACTGAGGAATATTTTGACAGTAAAGATACATATTCTGATGCACACACGCTCCGTCACCCAACACTTGACATGGCTGCAGTAACATTCATGCCGCTCAGAAGTGCTGGAACTAAAGTGCCCACCATATCTGTAACGAACGCTGGGAATTCAAGCCCCGCAATGATGTTGGTCGTTTTAATCATCATAAATTATATTGACCCCATTTAGATCACCTGCCACAAAGAGGGTCGGCAGTAACAGTCCTGCTGTCTTTTCATATACTCCAGTGCTTTTCTTTGAAGACGCACCTAACACAACTGCACAACTCTATGCTTTTGATATTGCATTACAAATCTAAAGCACCCGTCCTTAAAATACCAAACATGGCAAGCAAGGCTAAAGGTGCAGCATCAAAAAGACTGGTTTGTGCAAAACAGATTGCTTAGCACTCCTTGCAAAGTAACATAGCCCTGAACAAAGATCTATTTCCGGAGTGAACAAAGAAGCCCTCTTGGTGAGGTCTGTTTTCCTTCGAGCACGCTCCGTGACACAAAAGGGTAACCATAACACCCATCTTTAAATTTCCTCTCTCAAATAGCTCCCTGTATACTCATGGAAAGCTTGTCTCCCTGATTTTTAGGCTTGTTCATGTTTGTTCATATTGTTCCCATTTCTTTTTATTGTTGTTCATATTTCCTTATCCCTTCCCCATCCGCTATTTGTGTTTCTTTATCTCTTCCCAAAATGGTTTCCTGTGAGCTGCTACACTGTTTTTGGAGTATAAATATGTTTCACTATGCATGAATAGAAATGTAATTTCTGAGAGTGCCGAGGTACAGCTGTTTTGTTAAACTTTCCCCATAACGTTTAGCCATGTTGCATGGCTGAAAGTTATGCAAAAATAGCACTGAGCTGCATTATAGCGCTATGTAAAAAGTGCTATGACGTGGCCAGCACTGGCTGTGTTATACAACTTTTTTTTTCTTTCAGCCATGCTGCACAGAAGCTGTGCTGCTGTACAACATGGCTAAAAGACATTGACAAAGCCAACAGCTCTCACATTGGCAAGACCTACTGGCTTTGCCAATGCTGGTTGCCCATGCAATGGTACCGTTGGTCATTAGGCTGCGTTGCAGAGGGACCATCTGGGGAATTCCCTTGGGAGAGAAAGAGCCCTATTTCTCCTTCGATGCCGACAATATTTTGCTGTGCCTTAAAGACGTAGCCGCTGACCACACAGACACTGCCTTTAAACTCCGGGCCTTTGCTGAGGTGTCCAGTCTAAATGTTAACAGGTAAAAGTCGTGCCTATTCCTGCTCCTTCCAGACACCCAAAAACTCAGCTGCATGTTGGCGGAGGAGCACTTACGTGGCAGTGCTGTTGTATTCCGCTTTAGGTGTCCGTATATAGGTTTTCCTGAAACATGTCCTTATATAGGCACAATTCGCATTGCCCTTATATAGGCATAGATTCCCAGTCCTTATTTAGGCATTAGCCGTGCACTCCAAATACAGGCATGGTCACCGACATCCGTCCACCCTAACGTCACAACGAGTTCTTAGAAACCAGACCCTTAAGCTCTTGGGAGTTCCCCTAGCACAGGATTATTGATTTCTCCAAGAACTCATCTATTATGTATGAACCGTTATACCTTAAGGGTTCATTCCTGACGTCTTCCTCTGTCCGACTTCACGTCAATGCTAACATTCCAAGGCACCTATCGGGTATAAATATACCTTCCCTTGCCCAAGCAAGTTAGAGGAGACCTCGACTTCAGAGGAGCCCGTATCCCGGCCTGACGCACTGAGAAAACGCTGTCATTCCTGCACGCAGAAGAATCCAGCTTCCAGTGTCCGGACTCCCTTCGCGGGGTGTTGGAGTTCGAGTCCGGAAAGAGATTCCCAACTCTCTCATTCTCAAGGTATGGAGCCGACTAGAACCTAGAGGGACTCTTGGCATACTAGACTTAACATACTCTTAGTATACTATACTAGAGAATACTTCGCCTACTTCTTACCTTTCCCTACACCTAGATTAGGTTAGGTACATTGGGGTAGAACTAGCTTAGAGATGCATCGTATGAGTACTCGCATTTTTAGCTCATGTTATTTATGTACGTGAATATCTGCTAAAAGATAATGCTAGCGCAGTATTATTTATTTCTACTGCTTACGCTGTACATTATTTATCTTGCATATTGTCTTGTGATCATAACAGCACATATCTCTTACACGAGAAACAAGACTGTTCAATAAAACCTCTTTATTGAAACGCCAGTCTTTCCTTTCTGTGTAACTCTGTAGAAACTAAGCATGCACGATTGACTGAGTGAAATTGTTATCTATTGTTTCCACGATTCTGAGACGTGTTCCGATTCTAAAGGGAAACAAAGTAGTCATGTTTTTGCGGTTGCCAGAAACTACTCCCTTCTTGTTTTCAAGGAGTTTCTAGTGGCCTCTGAGCTAGCTGGCACAAGTAATTAAGTTTAATATACTCGATAGGGACATACCGACCTTAGTCCTATGTCAAGCCTATAGGGTATATTATTCCAATGCGCAGAGCCTATTAGGGAAATAGGAACTACACTACATGGCGCCCAATGGTTTGGTAAGGCAGTAATTTAACGCTAGATACTGAGTAACTCAGTCGTGCTTTTCTCTCAGAGACTCCTACTCACATACTCCATAAGACGTCTGGAGGGGGTAAGGTTAAATATCCGCCAAAGCTAAATAGGACAAAAACCCTATATATTAACTATTTTGGTTTGTTCAACGTTGAAGGATACAGTGTTCCAAAATATTGTGCACCTTATCTTTTGTTTCCTTGAAACTTGTTCTACATTTTTCAAAAAACAAATGTTCGAACACGGGGACAATGCCACCGAAACCGGTGGAGCTGCGGCTCAACCAGTCGTAACAGCTTTTAACTTTACAGGTTTAAATGAAACCGAGGAGGGTGTTGTAGACATCCATCCAAACTTAAGAGCCATCACTCTAAAACGTATAATACACGGCCTACCACCAAGAGGCGGTAGAGCAGTTTTCGTGATAGAGGCACACGAATCCTTTCAGACAGAGGTATTCTATTCATGGATAATATTCCCAGAATCAAATCCAGTCACAAGATTGTTTCACTTCTACAAAGAAGATGAACCACCAGAGGAATATATTGCGTTCGAGGATATTGAAATTCCACTAACATACCAGGAGCATCAGCTCTGGTTTAAAGGCGCCCTAAAACATCACAAAAACATTACCAGGCTCGGTCCACTAGGTAGACCAAGAGCAACATGGCTGATTCTAGCCGGCTACACACCTCATCCTGACATTGAAGAGATGTCAGACGAGGAATTACTTACTCAACTTACAGAGTTAATAAAAATTTACAGACAATTGGTCCAATATGTCATGCGGACTTTCACAGTCCAACCACCATTGACCATTCCAAATCAAACCCCTCAACAGGGGAATACATTAAAAATTACACCACAGACTTTATACGCAGTCATGGGTAAAATGCCCACAAAACGTGAGCAAATTCCATTCTGGATAGCTCAAAAAATTTCTCAAATCGAAGCAGTATTTCCTAATACTAGCCCTTATGAGAAACACAGAATACTAACAATCTGTTTACCAATGGGGATCACACCACAACTGGAAGACTGCACCACTTGGGGCTCAGTCTTTGCTGCTATCTATACTAAAACGCATGGTATTCCATCAATTGCAGTAATACCGGATGTGCTGAAATAAATTCAAAACGAATACGGGGCAGAGCCTGCTCTAAATTTAGGTATGAAATTACTAAAAAATTTCGACCAGGTCTCAACAATAATATTATTTAATATTAAAGGGGAGGCAGCATCAGTGGCGATCCACCAACGATTAAGGAAATTTGATGTTACAGAACATCAAACAGAACTACCCAGAATAATAGAACAATCTTATGCAGAATTAGGCAGATAGTTTGGGTGGAAGACCATTGAAGCCAAAACTATATGAGAATCCTGAAAAGGACTCTATTAAACAAACTCCTACATCTTCTAAAAAGAAGTGGGAAACTAATAAACAAAACTCAAACGTTCTCAATCTTGAGGTAGGTCTCCTCAAAAGGAGCACTCTGAAAGGAGGTATAACCTCAGGAATAGGGATAATTTAAGAAAACCTGACAGGTATCAAGATACTGATACACGTTCCCTCTCGTACCTTTCAGATATCGTCACAGACATCGGAAAGAAGAGGACGGTCAGAACATAAAGAACGCGTGAAATCGAAAGACGACAAACACGTTCCAAAAAATAAATCAAAACCTTAATTCTCAAAAAAAGAAGGTAGCAGGTCTGAAGATCAGACATGCCGAGAATACTGAACACAACTCAAGAACGGAGAATGGGCTCAGACAATGCTGGACAGTGCAGCAGAAGTCACAATAGGTCGCCAGAACCTGAAGGAACTTCTGGAGATAGTGGACTTGAATGAGTACATCACAATAGAGACTGTGGACACCAGGGTTAGTACTCCACAAAAGTTATATGAAATGACACTCTGAATGGAGGGAGATATACCAAGACAGGTGAAAACATTCTTTTGGGAAAAACTTTCAAGGGGCTATGACATACTTCTAGCAGAAAAAGACTGGCCACCACAATTTGTCAGGGAGTGCCCACATGGTGAGGACATTATTATGCCTGCCTTCTCCAACCATATTCCAATTCACCTCAAATATACTTATGCCAGGAAATGGGCAGTAGCCCAAGCTCCAGCATTATATAAAAATCATGTAGGATGGGATGAGGACTCGCCTCACCATAAAATACATCTAAAAAATGAACCAACTGCACAAAGGCAGTACCCAATAAAGCAAGAAGCTAAAAAACAGGGCAGGGAGATCTTAGATCAACTTGAATACCAAGGGGTGATTGGAACATGCACCTCCTCAATGAACAATCTTTTGTTTCCTGTATCCAAAACAGACCATACATATCGTCTAGTTTTGGATTAGACACTTAAACACTTGTTCTAAAACATTTGCAGTGCAAAATGCACATAGTACAGCATTAATGAATGACATTGTGCGCAAAAAATATAAAACCACATTGGACATTTCAAATGGTTTCTTTTGTCAAAACATAGCACCTGGAAGCAGGTACTTAACAGCTTTCTCAATAATGGGGACCCAGTGTCAATTTTGTCGACTCCCACAAGGGTTCAAAAACAGCCCAGGGTTGTTCTCAGCGAGGGTAACAGAGTTACTACAAATTTATGATAATGAGGCATTGTCATATGTCGATGACATCTATCTGACAGACAATGACCTGGATAGGCACTTGAACAGGGTGAGTACCATTATATTGGGCTTCGCCTCAGAGGGCTATAAATTCAACTTTAAAAAATCCAGAATTGCCCATCTCAATGTCCTTTTCCTAGGATATGAGCTTTCAAGTGAAGGCAAGAGCCTGGCAGCTAACTTTCTAGAAAAGTGCGCGCTGCTCCAACCTCCAAAAACGCTGAAAAACTTACAATTCATCTTGGGTTTCCTAAATTTTGGAAGAACTTACATTCTAAATTACGCAGAAAGGGTTAAACCTCTACGAATTAATCAAACCTGATTTTTCAATAAAACATTGGACACAGGAACACACAGAAATCTTGCGTTCACTTCAAGCTAACATGTTAGCAACAAATCACTTACAAACACGCGCAAGTCAACGCAACTTAGTGATCCGAATAATTTCGGGTCAATGCGGATTCACCTACTTAACATTTAATGAGGGTGAAAAAGTACCAATTGCATACAAATCACATTTGTATACACAAGCAGAAATGCACTTCACTTCAACAGAAAAAATACTGACAGCAGTTCAAACCGCTGTAGCAAAAGAAAGAGCTCTAGCTCAAGGGAAACGCATTGTCGTAACCCCAGTACCTGCCTTAGAGGCGGTTACTAAAGCGAGCATTCCAAATGCAAAAGCTTTACATCCTAGATGGATACAATGGGTTAACTCTCTTGCTGCAACAGATGTTGAATATGTTTTTGATCCTGATCTAAAAACACAAGCGCTCCTGCAGTATGAACATGAATGTCCTCTGCCCAGTGAAATTCTGCCTCTCGATCAGTACGAATTCATAATTTACACTGACGGATCGGCACAACCCGATACAGGGAGTAAGCAAGCTTACAGTGCAGCATGCGCAATCGTTAAAGGTCGCATGCGAGATGGTAACTTCAGACCAATGGTCACTAAAACTCAATCTCTAGGAGATTGTACAGCTCAGCGAGCTGAACTACAAGCATTCAAACTGGCACTCGATAGTACAGATCGCGAATTCCCCACACTAATAGTGTGCGATTCTTTCTACTGTGTTCAGTCGTATAATGAATATATACAAAATTGGCTTGAAAATGGGTTCAAAGATGCAAAAGGTGGCACAATAAAGCATAAAACGCTTTGGGAACAAGTAGTTCAGTTAAAAACGAACTACCAAAGGCTCACGTGATACATACACTGAGTCATCAACGTGATGGCGTTCACGTTGCAGGAATTCATTGGCTGACGAAGCCGCAAAGGGGGCTGTTCAGACGGCTTCCGTAGCTGCGATCACTCGTTCAAAAACGAGAATAGACAGTGAGATATTGTTGGCTGTCAATGCTACAAGCAAAGGCAGTGGTGCAGCGTTACCAAAAACGTTTCCACTCAAGTACTCTTATGTAATTGATGCGAACAACGTTCCCTTTGCTCAAATCCCTGGAGTGGGGGATAGGGTAATTCCAAACATGGAATGTAGAGCAGCTTTGATTTATGAAGCACATTTGGGGGAGGGTCTGTCACATCAAGGGATCTCTAAAACAATATTAACATTAAAAGAGATGGAATGAATACACAGATTCACATCTTCATCAAGGACTGCATAGACTGTAAGGTACAGCGCGATGCAGAACGCCACCAGACACCATGCTACGAAGTAGCCTGCCCAGTACAGACACCATTGTTAGATAGCATTAGACTATCTATGCGCAGGCGTCCTTTTGGAGAAATGCAATCCCACAAATACTAAGTCAAGGTTCCTATGGATATGGCCTCAGCGCTCGGCTGACGCTCGAACTGTTATAAAAGATTTGCGAGTCTTTATCGGCACATACGCAATAGGCACGCTACATTCTGACCAGGGCACTGCGTTTAGCTCTCGGGCTTACAAAGAAGCCATGGCCAGCTTGGGTGTTACATTGCGGTACTCCTCTCCGTTTCATCCCGAGGGAAATTCTGTTGTGGAAAGGAAAAATCGGGACATAAAGCAATCTATAACAGCTAGAGTATTAGGTACGGGTGATGGGTGGGTCAAACATCTTTATGGGGTCCAAACGCTCATTAAATAATTTGCCAAGAAGTTCTCTAGGGGGGGGTCACTCCATATGAGGTCCTATTTGGGACAAGAATGTGGGTTCCTGATCTCGAATGTAAAGGCACAGTGGTGGAAAATAAACCCTTTGATATCAAAGATCGTTTGGCTGTTTTACAGGATCTAAATGAACTAAGATCGAAACAAAGTAACGTAATCCTGCAGCCAGCCACCACTAGGAAAAAACCGGCAGTCCCAGCAAGGCCTGTCTGGATTCCAAAAGTTGGGGATCTAGTCAGAGAGAAGATTGCGGACAAGAAGGAATTTGGACCTTCTTACAGACAACCAGTACCTGTCCTAGCTGTTCAAGGAACAAGAACAGTACTTCTGCCGCCCCTTGCTGGAAAAAAGGAGAAAAGATTTGTGTCAATCGACCTCATCAAACCACAGTATGTGGCCAATACTAAATAGTAGGCCTCGTGGACTCCGACCTAGTAGCAGACGCACTCCTCTCGCTACTTTCCAAGAGGTTCAGACTGAAAGACTGATAACCATCGAGAATTCAGCAATAACAAATGAAGGACTAAGCAACAATGCTATGGAGCTCATCCCTCTTGGACACCAAGTAACAGTTCGTCCAAATACACCTGTCTATACCAATATAACAAGTGATCAACTGGTTCCAGCGATTTCGACAAATCCTGATGCAATTCCAACAATTGACAGAACTTCTTCTGGCTATTTCATTAACTTTGATACGTTTTCTGAGGATCAGAGTGAGCCTGAAACGATGCCAGCATCAAAAACTTTCAAACAGCAAGTACAAGACTTTTTTCATTTCATGAAAAAGACTTATCTGGTTTCACCATGGATTGAACTATGGATTATTTCTGGAATATTTTTCTTTCTGATTTGGCTAGCTTTGGTTATGACTATCAGCGTGCTTATAAATGGCAGATACATCAGTTTGGACATTGAAAGTAAACATGTGAACTTACTTTTGAAACCACACAAATCTTCCCATCGTGAAGCAAGAGACTTGTCTGCAGTGAACATCACAGCCGTTCCTATACCTGATGGTATAGTGTGGGACAAAACTGATTTCGATATCTTCGGCCCTACGGAACTTTTGAACATTCAACATTTATTTAAGATTGCACTAAGTGATTTTGTTTCATCCAGTACCTACTCTGATGATTGGGACTTTGAGACTGTAAATAATATGATGTTTGACCTGGAAAGGTCTGCTGCGTTTTCTAATAATGAATATTTAGAGGGTTCATCAGACTATGAACAGCTGTATTGCTATAACCACTATGGTCATCATTATTTGCATAAATCTGCAACACCTAGAAATGTGTTTATGTTTAACCAATGGGAGCATTGTCCTACACCATCAAAAGGTAGTTCAAAAACGTTTGCTAAAATGTTTCCCTATTTCTCAGGGTACAATACATCTGATCCGGAAACATTTTACTATAAAAATGTAAACAAAACAGGACAGAAAATTATTTTAACAAATACAAAACAGATTTACTCTGCAGCATTTATTGCCCAACTGTCTAGACATGGATTCGACTTATGGAAAGACAATAGACACAAAATCTGTCTGGGGTTCTAAAGATTGGCAAGTGCAGGGGATAGAAGCTTTGTTTAGAGCATGTATCATCCCTCAGCAAATAATGTTTTTGAATGACACTGTGCAACAAACGTCTTGTCTTGGGATAGCCAAGATCAAAGACATGAAAACACCTTCTGTACCAACACCTGCCAGTTATAACAATACACAGGCAGCGGTTACAGTTGACCAAATATTACAACTCAACAGAACAAATCCTGATTGGAGAAAATGGTTGATCTGGCCCACAGACACAAACACCTGTCAAGAAAGATTCCTGAATAAAACACAGGGCTTTACTATTCATAGGCCAGACCCACGATACGTCCAAAGACAACATCCGGGGTTAGTAACAACATACAATGTAGGAAAATTATGCCTAGACTGGCTACGAAAATCTACACTTTAGGATGTGAAACAACACTTATCTTTACTTAAAGAAGACGCAGACCTTAGGGAATTCTTGCTAGGACCAGGAAAACCGCGTCAAAAACGTTTCATATATGCCAGCATCTATGCTGCTTATAATGAAGCATGGAAGGTGTCACAGGTAGAGGCCGCAGAACGAATACCTGAACTTGATCGTATTAACTTAGAGAAAACTCTCTCTGTGGTCGACAATGGATTAACAACTTTGTCGTCCAGAATTTATTCATTGGACAACATTGAATCCTCTGCTATTGACATACTGGAACAAGATTTAGCCATGTTACAACAAGGCCAATCTCAGTTACGTTCTATTATGTTATTAGGCTGGACGCTGCAATCTTTGCGTGCAGGCTATGTGCCTTGGCGTTTTGTCAACACGTCGTCTCTGTTTGCTGAATACAATCTGACTGATAAACAGATCGAACTGGCACAAAGGGGAGCGAAGTATACATTGCTGAGCATTGAAAAACTGGAGAAATTACCATTCACTGTGGCAGAAAAACCAGCTACAGAATGGCTTATTCATGGCAAAATCACTCTGCCTGTCACTACTTTTCAGTTTCAGTATTGCCTCAAACAAATGCAAGCAGGCACATATGAAAGGTTGGGTAAAGAATACATTAAGACATCCTGGAATTTACCATACAGATGTTGGAGTGGGGATCGTGAAGTGTTTCTTAGCGGTACACACTGTGAAAATGCACTAAGCGGTTCACTAATATGTCAAGACATTTCTTTACACGGGGCTTGTAATGGTTCTGTGGCAAATTTGTCCTGCCACCAGCAGGGTACACCAGTTGCTGTGATTAATCCAACGTTTGGCCAACTTTCTAATGGGAGTTACCTCATGTTGAATGATCAGAGTTGCTGTGGAACCAGGCATCCCATATCTAGTAACGGTAGACTCCAGGGTCACTTGCTGTATGCAAGTATTGTTCCCCCCAATAGACACAGTCAGGGAGTCGCCTTTATGGCCTTCGTCGAATGTCTCTTTTATACGATTTGATACTTTAAGCAGAATGAAAGCCATGCTTATACAACAAACAGTGCCTCTGACCTCGGCCAAAGAAATCTATGATTTGCAAGTAGCAAGGACTTCGGCTGAGATACAGGCTTTAATTCGTACAAACTGCCCTATACATTTCGTAGAAATGATGGGACGTATCTTTAACATGTCTGATACGAGCGGAATTGTGCATGTATTTAAGACCATCTGTTCCGGACTATTAGCACCTTTCCAGGCAGTCCTCGGAATCATCCCAAACTTCGCACATTCGGCGTTTGGTGGTGTGCCATTAATTCTAGCACTTGTTGCAGGAATCCTATTTCTATTCCTACTATTGCGCTATGGCAAGCCTATTCGCCAACATCACTCCGAACGATGTGGAGAAAGCTCTCCTAGAACGGAAGTGCTGTGAGCGAATAGTACAGCGTTTGGGCATACCTCGTCTACGGGAACTTAATTCAACATGGTTCCTGTCATTCAGACCAATCTGGCAAGATTGCATCTTACCTGTTCTACGCTGCCTGTTTTGCGGTGAAGAATGCGTGCTAGACACCTGTCTAACACTCCCATCAGTCATGCCAACGGATATCGATGCTCTGCTGGACCCAATAACGGCCCATGCTCTGTGTTGTCCCCAGAGGTTACCAATCCTGATGACGGCATTCATTGAGATCTCACAGACGCTTCCGGCTGCTGCCGAGGTACGAGATGGATCAGCAGGCACACAGGTAACAGCGGACGCGAACATTGCTGCGGCATCTTATGCTGAGGGCGATGATTCTCATCTCTGTGAGGTTAATCTCCTACACGAGGTGTTCCAAATGTCACCAACTTCGGTAGACGATATTTTGGCTACGGAAATAGATGATTTCATGTTTACACCAGACCCGTACACTGACTTTGATTCGGCCTACAGTGTACCAGGGACGCAATGAATTTGGCCTTCATATTTTCAAAAACTTGGAACTTTTCCCAGAATTGTACTTTTTTTTTTTTTTTTTGAAATTACATGGCAAATCAATCTGCTTACAGTAGAACTATTCTTATAAAACGGACTTCTTTGAATACTTCCAGGGACACATTGTCACCTTATCTATCTAAAATTTCATTTACTTCCATGACATTGTCATATGTTTATATTACTGTTTATTCATTCATGTTGCATTTTTTTTTCTCCAATATATGCTTAGAATGAAACCAATACTTTAAAATGTACAGTACCTATTGCATTTCGACAGTTTATTTTAAACTTCTTTTAATATGCTTTTAGAAATGTTTTTAGTAACATGCGGTACTCGATTTAATGTTTAGCACTTAATGTTTAGCATTTAGTATTATCGTTCAATCGAAGATGGAGTGGGTGTTGTATTCCGCTTTAGGTGTCCGTATATAGGATTTCCTGAATCATGTCCTTATATAGGCACAATTCGCATTGCCCTTATATAGGCATAGATTCCCAGTCCTTATTTAGGCATTAGTCGTGCACTCCAAATACAGGCATGGTCACCGACATCCGTCCACCCTAACGTCACAACGAGTTCTTAGAAACCAGACCCTTAAGCTCTTGGGAGTTCCCCTAGCACAGGATTATTGATTTCTCCAAGAACTCATCTATTATGTATGAACCGTTATACCTTAAGGGTTCATTCCGGACGTCTTCCTCTGTCCGACTTCACGTCAATGCTAACATTCCAAGGCACCTATCAGGTATAAATATACCTTCCCTTGCCAAAGCAAGTTAGAGGAGACCTCGACTTCAGAGGAGCCCGTATCCCGGCCTGACGCACTGAGAAGACGCTGTCATTCCTGCACGCAGAAGAATCCAGCTTCCAGTGTCCCGACTCCCTTCGCGGGGTGTTGGAGTTCGAGTCCAGAAAGAGATTCCCACCTCTCTCATTCTCAAGGTATGGAGCAGACTAGAACCTAGAGGGACTCTTGGCATACTAGACTTAACATACTCATAGTATACTATACTAGAGAATACTTTGCCTACTTCTTACCTTTCCCTACACCTAGATTAGGTCAGGTACATTGGGGTAGAACTAGCTTAGAGATGCATCGTATGAGTACTCGCATTTTTACCTCGTTATTTATGTACGTGAATATATGCTAAAAGAAAATGCTAGCGCAGTATTATTTAATTCTACTGCTTACGCTGTACATTATTTATCTTGCATATTGTCTTGTGATCATAACAGCACATATCTCTTACACGAGAAACAAGACTGTTCAATAAAACCTCTTTATTGAAACGCCAGTCTTTCCTTTCTGTGTAACTCTGTAGAAACTAAGCATGCACGATTGACTAAGTGAAATTGTTATCTATTGTTTCCACGATTCTGAGACGTGTTCCGATTCTAAAGGGAAACAAAGTAGTCATGTTTTTGCGGTTGCCAGAAACTACTCCCTTCTTGTTTTCAAGGAGTTTCTAGTGGCCTCTGAGCTAGCTGGCACAAGTAATTAAGTTTAATATACTCGATAGGGACATACCGACCTCAATGCGCAGAGCCTATTAGGGAAATTGGAACTACAGTGCAGCACATTTCGCTACCTGGGGTGAGAATCGGTCATGATGTCCAAGACCTACTAGATGGTTATATCCCCAGGGCTGTATCAGCGCTTCGAGGCCAGGTTGCATTTCGGAGAACCCTGCAGCTCTCAGTTATGGGTCACATTGTACTCTTCAAAATGATGATGCTTTCTCAACTGATATATTTTTTGTCAACCTCCCACTATATCGACCGGTAAATTTTTTTCCACACGTTAGACACTTTACTGAGCTGTTAGCCCATGGAGCTGTTTAACACTTTGTTGCACGAGACTCCTCCTTGCCATTGTAGACAGTATTTCGTTTTTTTTTTTTTTTTTTAACAGAGGCTTGCGAATAACAGCACAGAGCACGCCCTAATGCACCAGTTATTCCCCTTCCAGGATTCCCAAGAAATCGGAGCATTCTGCTATCGCCCAACCTAAGGCACTGGTGCTTTGCAAGTATATTGCCCATGGTCAACCTCGTCCAGGATGGAAATTTATTTATGCGTTTTTGTATAGTGCACACTTTACCCAGAGCGCTTTACAATTGAGCGAAGTACATTACATAAGAAACTCCAAGTAGTGTGATAAAAAGTGATAAAAAGTGATAAAAAGTAGGACTACTACATTTACTCATGGTGAGGGTTACATATTTACAAGTTACATGTTCACAAAAAAAACCTCAGGTCCTTTGATGCACTCCAGGAACAATTCAACGTCCACAAAGGACAATTCCTAACATAAAGGACTTTAACACAAGCTTCCCATACTGCATGCAACATTGCACTGACAGAGCCGCAGACTCACACGGTCATGCAATCAAGTCAAGCAGTTGTAGGCTTATCAGTTGCCTATTCAGGGACTTGAGTGAAAATTTTCAGATCTCTCTGGCTAGTCTTTTGGATAAGTGGGAGACTGAACTTGAGAAAATGTTAAGGAACAAATAAAGGCACTGGCCTACCAGGCTACAGTCTCTAGAAATGCCAGATTTAAACTTATCCAGTCTAATAGACTCCATTGATCCTATCTTTCACTAGCTTAAGTGAACAAATCCTTTCCGGAGGCAAATACTTGTTGCCCTTGCCGTAGCTAGTCTGCTGACCCATTACACATGCTATGATCCTGCCCATCCGTATCACATTTCTGGTCAACAGTCACCTCCCAATTACTGCAGGTTATGGGATAAGCGGCCATAAATAAATGAGAGGTCTGCACCGCGGAATCTTTCAAACCCACAGAGAAAAAACATTAGTAGCGCGATTTCTAGGCCTAGCATTGCTCCTCTCAAAACGCGCTATCACGCGCCGCTGGAAGGTCACCGTACCCCACCTGTGCCTGCATGGAGGCAATCACTATTGGTCTGGGCCGAGACAGAGAGCAAAGGTCTGAAAACAGAAGAAGCCCGATTTTTCCAAAAACATTCCTCGTCTCAAGGTTGGGACGTACTTTTGTTACACTTCCAGGCTGAAACTAATGAGGCACCACCACCCAAAACAACCTCATTTAACAAGCATTGGCAAAGCCAATAGGTCTCACCTTTGGGACTTTATAAGTATTTAGCCATGCAGCGTATTATCCTGGGTGCTACAACATCAACTGTCACTGTACTGTTGATGTTGTTTATTACATTGATGTATACAAAACAGTGTAGAACGGTCAGGTTTCTCTTAAGCCTGCAAATGTTAATACACACGTTAACTAAAAAACGAATTATTTGACTGTCCAATTTTCGAGTGCATTCCAATGTACAAAGTTCTACTTAGTCTACTACAATGTTGTTTGCTATTGGTACCACGGGTACCATCGTTCTCCAATAAAGTAAATCCATTAGTAAACAAGGCGCGAAGGGCCTTTATTTACACAAAGGAAATGTATGAATTTACAGTGTGCAGCTATGCTTTTAGATTCTGCACGTTCCCTCTTTTTCTCTTTAAGTTGAACCTTTAGGTACACTTTCCTCAACATCCATCTGCAACAGTTCCCACTACAAGTGGCCATAAAAGACAGCCATTACCCACACAGTGTGGCACTGTGGCTTTTCGCAATGTTGGTTATGTGATATTTCCATTGCCTAGCTCTAAGCCTAGTTACCTAGCCTCAACCCCAAGGGGGGGGGGGGGTCGGTGCACGTATGCTCTGCCCTTATTTTGAATGGTGTGGTTTATGAACTACATGGGCTTGGTCAGGGTGAATAGCGGGAGTATTGTGCAGCCGTGTCCGCTGACTGTGGTGAGCAGGAAGAGCATTGTGCATGTTAAAATATTCAACACATTTTAAATATGGTAAATGCATAATATATGAGCAATTTCAGGAGGCATGCTCGCTGAAGTTCGAAGACTGGGGGATTTTACATATATATGTGGCTACTCGCCAAACTAATAGCGTGCTGTGGTTTAAAGTGTTTTCACAGATTTTGGGAAGAGGGGATCCAAGCATTAAGAGTATCTCGATACACTTAAAACCCCCTATTACTACGCACATTTGCCCACACTGCCAAATGTTACTCCCCAAGATCCTCTATACCGAGGGATTAGTAATAAGAAATCCATGGATGATGCAACAAAATGTCTTCTAGTGAATGCCAGATCACTAGTAAAGCATAGTGTTGAGTGTGCCAGACTCCTGGTGGAGCAAGATATAAAACTGGCATTTATCACGGAAAGTTGGATGGATGAGGCTTCAGGGACAGACTTCGTGCTGGCCACCCCACCTGGTTTTTTCTGTTTCACACTAAATAGGCCTACGGGGAGAGGAGGGGGGCTAGCAATAATCTACCATAACACGCTTAAAACACCGTTTCAGACAACAAACAGTATGGACTATGAAGCATTGACTTTCAATGTCGAATTATCGCCCCATCACTCCTTTAAGGGTAGCTTAATGTATCGACCTCCAGGGTCAAGGACATCCTTTCTAACCACGTTAGGGCCTCTACTGGAAGAAGGGCTCTGTTCCAATTCTCTTACCATTTAGGGAGATTTTAATTTTTTATCTGGAAGCCCCAGAGGATCCCGACACTAAAGCGCTGCTAGATCTGATGAGCAGTGCCGACTTGATCCAATTAGTAAATGGGCCTACTCATACGGCAGGACATACACTAGATGGGATTTTTTCCAATAATCCACTTCTAAAGTATACAGGAATGCTCCCACTGGTCTGGACTGACCATGTAGGAATTCTATTTGAAATAACCATCCCAGTTGATCACCATAAATTTTGGGAAGGGCCAAAGCAGATAAAAATAAGGGCCTGGGACAAAGTGGTGGGAGCCGAACTACAAGAACTGCTTAATACCACCGCGCAGTCCCAGCCAACAGATGTGGATGACGCGGCCATATCATACACCCAATGGGTGGACATAGCCTGCAAAAAGTTAGCCCCGGATAAACTGGTATATCCCAAACGAGCATCACCAACGTCACCTTGGTTTTCAGAGGAGCTTAGAAGGCAAAAGCTAACTTGCAAACAGTTAGAACGCAAGTGGCGGAAAAATTACTCCACACTAGATAAAGAAAGCTATAAACAAAGCCTTACCGTTTATAAACAAGTCAGTGTTGAACGCAAAGAAGGTCTTCTTTGCGAACCAAATTTATATAGCACAAAATTCATCTAAAGAACTCTATAAAACTGTAGCAAGACTAGCGAACCAAAGTAAACCTAGGGTTGAGGCAAGCCAAGAAATGGCCGAAGAAATTGCGAGGTTCTTCCAAAACAAGGTGGAAGTTATTTTCTTAGCCTTTAATCAACTCCCGCAAGGTGCCTCAGGAACCATGAAGACCGATGCTGAGCAAGGTACAGGAGTAAGGCCCTCTCGAGAAATTCACCCCACTTGGTATCAGTGACACTAAGATGCTACTGAGCATGGCCAAGTCTGGCTCCCCTTATGATCCCTGCCCGGTGACAGTGGCCAAATTAGCCTTGGAACCGATTGCCACGACATTGACACCAGTATTTAATAACATGTTTGACTCGGGTGACTTCCCCAGCAACTGGAAGTTGGCCTCGATACTCCCCCTTTTGAAAAAAAATAATCTGGACCCAAAAGATCCGAATAACTACAGGCCTATTTCTCGCCTCCCACTACCTGCAAAAATAGTGGAAAAAGAAATAAAACGCTCAGTTGAGCGCATTTCTTTTTAAAAACAAGTTACTGGACCCTACACAATATGGCTTCAGAGCAGGGCATAGTACGGATAAATGATAAAGTCGACAGAAGAAATTAGGAAAGCCCTGGATCAAGGAGGTGAGGCAGCCCTCATTATGCTGGACCTGTCTGCGGCCTTCAATACGGTCCATCATGATCTGTTGATGGACCGTTTGTCGGAGGTGGGGGTAAAAGGAAAGGCCTGGAGGCTGCTAAAAGCATTCCTAACAAACAGGAAACAAATAGTGTCCCTAGGGAGTTTCTATTCCAATGCTTTTATGCTTCCATGTGGAGTTCCACAGGGATCGGCCCTCAGCCCAACCCTTTTTAATGTATACGTGGCACCTTTGGCTCCTTTGATTAGATCACATGGTTTTAGTCTCACGTCATACGCAGATGACACACAAATTGTAGTCTCTCTACTACCAGGACAAGAAATGGGCATGAGTAAGAAATTTCAAGACTGTATGGCAGCAGTCAAATCCTGGATGTCACAAAATTGCTTAAAACTGAATGCAGCCAAAACTGAGGTTCTCATGTTTGGTAACAAAGCCAACTTCTGGACCCCTGATCGGTGGCCATTGGACATGGGCAACCTCCCCATACCCACGAGAAAGGCTAAGAATCTGGGTAGAATGGTGGATGACAAACTTAATTTTGAGGATCAGATAAAGGCTACGTCCTCGGCCACCTTTCAATCCCTCAAGATGATAAAAAAGATCAAACCTTTTCTGCCAGAAGACAGCCTACGAACAGTTGTGTCCTCTATGGTGTTATCGCGGCTGGATTACTGCAATGGGCTCTATTTAAATATCTTAGAGGGGCATCTAAACAGATTGCAGATTCTGCAAAATGCGGCAGAAAGGTTGGTGACAGGCATCCCTAAATTTGTATCGGTAGCCAAACAAATACGAAGATTACACTGGCTGCCCATCAGAAAAAGGGTGCAATTTAAGTCACTATGCATGGTCTTTAAAGCACTGCATGGTCAGGGGCCTGACTTCTTGGCTAACCAGTTTCAATGGTATACTCCCAAGAGAACCCTACGCTCATCAGGAGCCAAACTGGTGAACATACCTCCCACGAAGAAAGCTTCGTGGGGGGGTAGAAGTTTTATAACCGGTGCAGCCAAGGCGTGGAATGCCCTCCCTTGGAATCTGAGTAACTCCACTAACCTTCTTGTTTTTAGGAAACAACTTAAACATGGCTCTTTAACTTATAAGGTCTCCCTCAGCCACACATCTTCCTGGTCCATCCTTGCTCTCAGAAGAATTATGCTATCAGCGCCAGGACACCTCCGGGTAACCGTGCGCTTTACAAGCAGGATTAACATAACAGATTCCCAAGTGACAGTTGCTTAAATAGTCTACGGTTGTGCATATGCAGTCCCGGAAGTGAACACAGTGCTAGAGGAGAGGGGAGATTACGAGCTCTTTAGTTCACGGAGCTGGGCCTCTACAGTGGAATGAAGATTTTTATTTTACAGGCCTTCTGCATTCCCACACCTCCTTTTTCCAACGTATAGGAGGCGGAGATGAAACGGCTACATTGCCCAAAGTTTCTCATTAGTTTACGGCAGAATGGAAAAAACAATTTCACACACCTCTAGTTATTGTGACAGAATAATTCCAGTGAAAACGTGGTAAAGACTGTGGCAGGTATATTCAGATAAAATTAAAACGAACAACTTAATGGCATTAAAACGTTTCACAGACTAAAAAGAGTAATAGTATATGAATAATGTTTAAACTGAAATAACAAGACTCCGCTTATGGAAGCTGAGACAAAAACAACAAGCCGATCCTCAAACAGAGATAGCTTATCGGCAACAGCTTTTCAACACAGCTGCCCCCGAGCGTCGCATTGAGTGTTAACTGCGACGAACAAAAACAAGTAGATAGTAACCTGACCCACGAGGAATGCAGCTGCCACCCTGCGCGTCGCTGCTCGCTCCCGCAGGCAAAACGCCGTGGGAGTGAACATTAGAAAAGAGGTGGGACATGCACCCGCCTTTAGCCATTTGCGTGCTTTCATTATTGAAAGACACACGCAAAAGCCAACCCAATGCGTGGGGGGAGTCAGACCCACACAGAGCAGTTACAAGAAGCCTCGCAGAGCAGCGCATGTGCGCTGCGCTAGGCTCGACCTAAAAAAGTGGCAGCATCACCAACTGCGGTGGCTTGGAGTGCCTACTCCCTGACCCCCGATTGAGCCCTAATGATAATTCATTCCTCTGCAATCCCATTAACACATTGCGTAAGGCTCTCGTACCTGGGTATCGAGTAACTTACTCAGGGGTCTGTCTTTAAACAATATCATCATGTTTATTGAATAAAACTGGGCACGTCTCTGTAGACTTTGCTCCCCTCTCAACACACTGTCATCCATTGCCTGCTAAGTTTTAGTTTTGTATTGGTTTTTCTCTCTCCATACATGCATTACAACATGACATGAAACTACTGAATCAAAGTTTCAAACTAGAGACTTCTTATGCCAGTTTGTGACATTGTTGCATTTGAAATGTATATATTGCTGAACAAGTCAAATAATAAACAAAAGTTCAATAAAGAAATATTTTTAAAAACGAGAGCCTTAACTCTGCACATCTTCACCCAAGCACCCAACGGCTTGCATACGAATGCCCAGGCCACGAAACCTAATAAAAACGTAACCAGGCCTGCAGGTCTAGTGACTTGAATAATCTACTCGACCCAACTACAATGCTTTTGACCCATAAACTGGTCTCAAATTGTGTGATCCTCTGCAAATACTTTCTCACATAGCCCCCCTTTTCTTCATTATCACATGAAAGCACCTTATGTACAGGGCACTCATGACCCGACTTCTCGGTTAGTTCACTAACAGCAACGTCATCAGGGCAGGGGCAGAAATGTTTCTCAGTTCATATTTTAAAACGCAGACTTTTGACAAATATGTAAAGCATATTAGGTAGCACAATGTCATTTACAGTTAGCACATTTTCCATTAAAATGACCACGTTTCCCACCGACATGCAGTTTTACTTATAAAACTATACTGCGACAAATGATTTCTTGCGAAAATAGGATTTCTTTAAATATTTATCATTTTCAAATCACCAGGTAGTGTTCTGATTTGTTTAGAACCTATTAAATGTTTGTTTCCGTCACTTCTGATTTATAAAAAAAAAGCGCTTTCCTAATTGTTGATATACATTTTGAAATATTTTTACTGTTCATTTACAAGCTATTTGAATGTTGTGTGTTAGTAAAAAACCTAACATCCTCCAGCCTTTCGGTTCACAAAGATTGTCAGACAATTCACTTTACAAAATCCTTTAAATTTGCAGCCACGAAAGAAAAGTAAACACTAATCGCCAGGATGACAAACAGCAATTTGTAATAAGACATAAGCTGACATTTGACCTCTGTCTTTGAACGCACAGAAAATGTGACAAGATAAAAACAAGATTTAAAGATACTTTTATTGCTCATTCACTTTCTAGATGAGCAGAACACTTGTTCTTTTTCAGCTCTAGCACTCTCGCCAGAAAATACTAATCGGACCTACAAATAGCTCTCCCTGATGAAATATGACTTGCCATAGCGAGTGGGCGAGTAGATTTTGAGGCCAGATGCCTAAACAATATTCATAATCCAACAACAACACGATTGCCTGTACTGATGCCTACTATATTAATTCCTTCAACCAATCACACGCAACACTCGTAGTGACTGAAAAAACAAATTTTTATTTTTTGTTTTTGAATTCAATTTCATCAAAACTTAATCAGTTCATGTTAATAATTCAATGAACAGTTGAACGATTTTACGGAGACCACATAAAATTCCACACATATATAACATGAACCTTAAATCACATATATGATACAACACTAGACATCACATTTGACAAAAATAGAGAAACTTAATACATGAGCAAGCTCAGGTTCCAAACTTTCATAACGCATGGAAGAATGACACCAATAAGGTAAAAAAAAGGAGAAAAAGAAACCCAAAAGAGGGGGTTGGAAAATTATTTGGAAACCAATCTTTAAGTTTTAGAAACACACAACCCCATTCAGGGCACTGGCCAAACTGTATAATATTCAGGTAACCACGGTAATACTATCCATGAAGATTCAGACTCTTATCACAAGAGGGCATGAAAGAAGGTTAGCCCGATATTCAATTTTCTAATTCACTTGTTTGGACAGAGAAAAAAGGTCAACGCGTTACCATGCTCCCTTTTGTGGCAGTATTTATCCCACCACCATCACGGTTGGTCTAGTATTTATTTTCCCGAAACTCCCACTTTCCATTATATCTTCTATTTTTTCTTCCTTCACTCATCACTATCCCAGTAGTTAGCCATGCACTCCTTTACACCCTACACTTACCGATGTCCCATTACCGCTCCCCCATCACCACTGTCCTGTATTTCCCGCTCAGCTGCATTACTGTTCCCACTATCATTGTTGCACCAGTCTTTATACCGCCATCATCTTCGGTAGTCTGGCGATTACTCCTAAATTATCTTCCCTCCTCCGTTACATACTGCCTCCACGATCATCACTCCTTTTCACTCCCTTCACCATCGTCTCTTCTCCTCCACTAGTATCAAGCTGCCCCTGATTTTAATCCAAGTCTCTACTGAGATTAACATATGGGCAGACTCCACCCAGAGTCGCAGTTCAATCGGCAGACCTTACACACCCGAAACCAACAGCCAATTAACTTTTCTCTACCGCAGTTCATATCTTTGATCTAATAGCTGTCAAACTAGAAGCTGTGCCCTCGCCAACTTTTGCTGTGATCAAATAATAAACTGCTACCTCGTTGGTTGGTATAACTGACCCCTGAAGCTGTCAGCTGCAGAGTAACACTCAGATTTTTCGAAGAACTCTCAGCTCACCTCTCACTGGCACTCGTCCAAGTGGGAGATGCCACTGTACCATCAAAGATAGCAAAATAGTATTAATAGCTGTGCTGTTGGGAACTAAAAGAGTGAGACATGGGAAATAAAACTGGGGTTACAAGATGGAAAACCGGGTAAATGGGGAACAAGGAGAGGGGAACATGAGAGGTAAAGACTGGTTATAGCTGGCGAACAAGAAGAGCATGACAAGTAAGAAATCCAGGAGAACATAACTGGGAGACCAGGCAGGGGCATGGGGACAAAAAATAGGTGAAGGATGGAGGAGACAAGGGGGAAAACTGTAGAATTGAGGGTAGCATATGGTCAAGGAGGGGGATGGGGGCAACATAAGAAATGAAACGTAGGACACAAGAGGGAAACTGGCAGACAACTAGGGATAAAAAGAAGGAGGAGGTAGAGGGACAACGTCTGCTTTGTATATAGCGGACCACAAAATACTCCTCCAGACTCACAAGGACAGTTTTGGAATGAATGACGTATTACTAAAACGGTCCAAATCATCATACCCTGAAAACCGATATCAATGTGTTAAAATTGGGAAAGTCTCTCTAAAACGACCCGTGACCAGTGGTATAGCCCAGGGCTCAATATTGGCACGATATTTCCCAATATATAAACTTGACCACACAGGGCCCTTCTGATCAGTCCAGGGCTTCAGTATAATCTCTGCAAAGACAATACAGTTATACCTTAGAATATCTGCGGATCACAGGAGCTTATTTTCCACACAACCAAGATTCAAAAAGTGCTAAAAGATTGATAAACTAAAATTTAATTTATCTTAATGTACTCAAAGACCTACTACCAGCTGAACAGTATTGGATACATGACTGCATACTGCTAAATCCCTAGAAACCATACTAGACCGGAAACGCCAACAGCAAGAATATGGCCAACAAGCCTTCGGTCAACTCAGACTTCTCCGCAACTACAAACCTAACTACCACCAAATGACTTAAAAACTGCGTGCACCTGGCAGCCAAAGCTTTGAACAACCTTCCCTTGCACCTCTGGGCCACCCCATCGCTCGAGCAATTCAGGAAAGGACTCGAGACCTGGCTGTTCAAATGAACAGTTCAACATGAAGCAAGCAGCAACTCCGGCGCCTTGAGACCCTCACAGGTGATTTGCTGCGTTTTACAAATCCTTTGATTGATTGAAATCATCCCTCTCAACTGTGGAAATGCTCTCCTAAATAGACTACCAAAGAAAAAGGCTTACACCTCAAAAAGAGGTTTTGCATGCTGCTGCCAGGTAAGTGACAAACTTGTGAAAAAAGGTTAATAGCACACCAGCCCTCTCCTCATTAGAACGACTCACAAATGAGGCAATGTGCCTTTGCAAAACTGTTTAACCTATAATGTGCTAAATCTGAAAACCTCCAAGTATCTCTTGCTGAAACTGGCCATATCTGGGGGCTGATGTATGGTTAGGATCAAAGCTAACCTTTGGCTCAAAAGAAAATTGTTGGGTTTAGTTGGGTGGAAGAGAAGTTAGGGTTGGAATGTGGAACCTGGCATGATTACATTGTTGGAGGGAAGGTGGGATGTATTTTTTTCAAACCACAACTGTTGGATTTTCCCCTAGCTGCCTTGCCGGATGAGTATTTTATGTTTAAAGTAAAAGGTATTTCCACTAGACCTCTTGTGGTCTGTACCGTACTTTCTCTACACTTTTCACTGGCGACGAGCGGAGAGAAGAGACACGCGTTCTCACAGCCGGCAGGGTGGCATTTTGATCTTTTTCAGCAAAAGGTGTTAGTGAGAAACATCGTACAGGTGAGGAACCGCTACTGCCTCTTGATTATTGGAGTTGAGGGGATTTGCAGCCCTTCCAAGACTGGAGCTGTTTTTGGAGAGAAGAGGATCAACGTGTCGAGCCAGATGTCAGTTGAAGCGCATAGCTTTGCGTTCCAGGTACCATTACGGTATTGCCTGCTGGCAATGTCACGGATATGTGCCTTTATCTTCAGTAAGTGGAACTCAGGAGTACTGCGCCCTAGCAACGCAAGCAACGTGCCGCGCAACTTCAGCATCGTAGAATACGTGCCGCCATATTAGTGTACTAGATGTATACAGCTGAGGCTGGTCAGGCAGTGGAAAGCATTACTGTGGCACGGTATTGGATACGTTAAAGGTACTGTTTTGTTGCGTTTTGTCGCTCATGGCAGTTGATGCCCGCTGTGCAGGTACTGGCAGCAGCTTATAAGCCCATAACACCTGCATTCTAGTCCCCTTAGTGTGGATCACTAATCTGCACACCACTTATCCCGGCTAGTGCCGTGAGGCGGAATAAAGCTGCATGGAATTCGCACACCTTGGGAGCATTATCACAGTGATTTTTCACAGAAATGTATTATCCTCTAGCTGGCATTTTGGGTGTGTACGATGCAACAAAGTGTGATTCCCCAACCTGCTTTTCTTTCCTGTCCTGGTTTACCTCCTGTGGACTGGGGAGCAATGGAAAGAAGGATTCGAAGCATATTTGGAAAAAGAAAAGGAATGTCATTATGGAACGCCACAAATTTTATAAGAGACATCAATTGCCTGGTGAGTCAGTAGAAAATTTTGTGAGTGACCTCAGTGTATTGGCCTTCAAATGTGACTTCAAGGCGTTTGAAGATGAGGTCATATGTGATCAAGTTGTGGAGAAGTCCAATAGCAAGAAGGTTCAGGAAAAGTTGTTGACAGTGGAAAATCTAACCTTGGTTATGGCTATTGAAATAGCGAGAGGGATTGAATCAGCAACTAAGTTTATGGAACAAATGTCCATAAGTATGCAAGTGCATGCCCTGGAATGTGAAGGCAAAACAAATAAGAAGTGGTCCAAGAATGAGGAAAGGAAAATACAGTGGGAGTGTTATCGGTGTAGTAGTAAAACCCATTTAGGAAATTCTTCCAGTTGTCCTGCTACTGATGAGATGTGTGAAATGTAAGAAAAGGGGACATTTCATGAAAGTGTGTAAAGCTAAATGGAGTAAGGAGGTTAAGTCCTTGAAAAGTGTAAACACATTGGGTGATGGTCAAAACCTTTCTGGTCAATCCGATTCCGATGAAGGAAGTGTGGTATTTATGGTGGATGAAGAGCAACAAAAAGAAGGCCAGACCATGTCTGAGAATGGAGAGGTAGCAGTATTGGGTGGTCCTGTTTTCAAGAAGCCTTGGCGTGTGATAGATGTGAACGGAGTCACCATTAGTATGATGGCTGAATCAGGGTCGTTGTTTACATTGATGGAGATGGATGAGTGGAAAAAGTTTCCGAACGTGCATGCAGATTGTAGGAGAGTAGGATCTGCTTCACATGGGTACCCCCACTTTTTTCTGATGCTTCACTGTTTTTCGACCTTAGTCTGGCTGGGGCCCTGCTAATCAGAACCCCAGCCTAGCTGCTTCCTCTCTAAAATGGTTTCCATGTGCCTTAGGCACATCTCTGATTGGAATCTGGAGTGCCCTTATAAGTCCCTAGTATATGGTATACTATGTACCAAGGGCATAGGTACCTCAGAGGCCTGCCAGGGGCTGCAGCATGTATTATGCCACCCCTGGAAGGCCATCCAAACTAACACCACAGGTCTGCTTCTGCAGCCTGGGTAAGGTGGTGCATGCACCCCTTACTGTGATATAGGCTACCTACATCACTATATACATACACACATATAAACCTATAAGTCACTCCTATGGCAGGCCTTATCAATCCTGAAGGCAGAGTGCGTGGTTCCTATGTGAGAGGGTGCCCCTGCATGAGCAGGGCCCCTCTGCAGCGTTCGGAGACCCTTCTCTGATGCCGTTTGTAGTGCAGCCTGACCATATACTCTAAGCGCATTATAACCTCGCGTTAAATGCTAACTTTGGGATGGCTGCACGGAAACATGTCGTGTTTGGTGTCAAACATCTTGGAATACTACCCCCCGCCAGTTCTGGCGGCGGGGGTAGCATTCCACCCTTCTAGAGGGAAAGACATGTACACACCGGTATGCCCGGTACTGACTTTCCAAGCCCTGGCATCACAAAATGGATGCCGCTGCCACAAACACGAGTCTGGCCTCCTGCTGCTGACCGAAACTCCGGCAGGGGAGGCCTGGACAACAGGTTTCCTGTCCCAGGGAGGTGTGACCACCTCCCCAGACAGGATAGTGTGTATTGGGGCTGGGCGGGAGCACTCGGGTGCTTTGAAGTCCTGCACTGGGGGCACATTTGGTGTCCCTGTGCATACCCCAGTTCAAACTGGATCAGGGGCTTGCAGCCCCTGCTTTGGCGCGAACTGGACAAAGGGAAAGGGGTGTAGCCACCCCTCTGCCCTGACCCACCCATAGGTGGGACCACAGAGTAAGTCCAACCCCTAAACTTAGTATAAGTATAGGAACCCAGTCCTTAGGACTTTAGATTATCCCTGGATGAAACTCTGACACAGAATCCTGGACCTTCGATGCTCTACTTAAAGATTAGAGGACAGAAGAATCTCCCTTGGGGTCAAGGAGTGACTCCCCTGCTTGGCAGGCACCAAAGAAGCAATTGTCCGGTCTGCATCGCTGAAGCTCCCGCCGGACGCCGAAGTCTTTGCATCACCAGAGGTGGATTTCCAGACTTCCCCGAGCCTGCCCTGAGTCCCCAGCAAAGCTGAGGCCCGTAGCTGTCGTGGGTAACGTGGAACCGTGACCCCTGGACACCGCACGCATTTGCAAGTGCATCCTCTTCTGGGTCTCCCACGAAGTCGTGCTTTGGGCTCCGAGTAGCCCCAGCCTCCAGCACCAACTGCACCGAAGATCACTGGCCTCCACTCCACGAGTGTCCTGTGAGCCAGCTCCACGTGCACCGTCTCGAGGCTCCTTCGCGGTCGCTAGCCCGTTGGCTAGTAGCCCTTCACGAAGGCCAATCTTTTTCTACTTGGGCTCCTGGTTGCTCCAGGCTTGCCCTCACTTACCCTTGCTGGGTGAGTTCCTCAGACCTTGCTTGTCTGCACAATCGTCAATCTTCATCGAGACTTGCCGTTGCCAAGGCTTGTTGGGTCCAATCCGGTCGCCGACACCTCAGCACTCGACAGACATCGTGTACCAGCCCGAATCCTGCTCCTGGTCGCCGACAACGCCTCCTGGACCTCGTGGCTGAAGAGTCAAGACGACCATCAACCTACCTGAAGCACTCGACATCGGTGGGCATCTGCTCATCGCCTTCCTGGTCACTGGCTAGTGACCCAGACTCTGTCCCCTCTGCTTTCAGGTTCTTCAGATCTCCGATCCACCCGGACACTTTTCACTTGGTCGCCAGCAGCACTTTGCAGCAGATCGCCATTCAAATCGACGACGAAACCCGACCCCGAAAGGCACCTATGCACCCGGCTTCCCTGGGTGAGGTAACAAGAGTACTCCGGTGCTCCCGTGGGTAGAGACTCTAGAACGACCTAGTTCTCAAAGGGTTTGCTCCAAGTCCTTCTTTAAGTGTCCCTTTTCTTTAAATTCCCAACCGCGACTTTCTCCATAGAAGTTAACGGCGATTCGCGGCTGTGTTACTACACTGCACGCGTCCCCCGTGGGTCCCCTGTGTCACTACCTTGGGTGGTTCCTTGTGGTCCAAGCACTTCTAGAGGCTCTAGGCCTAGTGCCTAGCTCAGTCGTGGTTCTTATACCACTTTATTGGTATATGGTTTGGTACGCCCCTAGGGCCCAAACGTGTATTTGTGCTATTACTGTGTTTAAATAACTTATGTACTTCGAAATCTAGCCTCGTAAAGAGACTAGAGGGGTGTGTTTAGTAATAAATACATATATTTTGAATATATACCTGGTGTGGTGCTCTTTCATTTGATCACTCAAGAGATTATAGACTGGTAAAACAAGCTGCTTTACATTCCTTCAAGACTTAGCCTGAAGGCTGCTCTCCATAGCTACCACTAGGATAGCTTTCAATAAAGGTTGTCTTTAACCTATCTCCAATAAGGGGTTGTTTGGACTGGTGCAAGGTGCCCACTATAATTAGTGGGCAGCATATGCCAGGCCTACTTCTCACACAGATGACAAAGTCAAAAGTGAAACCAGTAGCATATGGAGGTAAGACCATCAACGGGGTAGGTGAGTTTGATGGCACTCTAAGCTTTAAAGGGAGTGTGGCCCAGGCAACGGTTATGGAAGGTTCATGTTTGGACCGGAAAAATCTTGGAATCATGTTAGATCCCAACAGCCCAGAACAAGTGATGTTATGCAGTGAGAAAATTGGGGTGTTGACTGCTGGGAAATGTGTGTGGGAGGACACTTTTCCCGAAGTGTTTGCCAACAAGTTGGGAAAAATCATGGGGTTCACGCACCAGATCAGTTTGAAAACAGGTGCTGAGCAGATGGTGCATAAGGCAAGACATTTTCGTATCACCATGAGGGATGAATTGAACAACAAACTGGAGAAACTAAGTCAGCAAGGCATAATAGAGTTCAAAATAGCTTTCTCCGGTAGTACTAGCTAGGAGGGCTAAAGATCATTGAGGATGTGTATTGATCTGAGGGATCTGAATGAAAGGATATGGGTCGATAGGGATCTTCTACCCAGCATTTCAGAAATGTTGACCGCTCGAGGGGGCAAGGATTTTCCCTACATTGGACATCTCCTCTGCATACCATCAAGACTCTCGACATTTAACATCGTTCGTGACTCAGGATGGTGCTTACAGGTTTAAGCGGATGCCTTTTGGATTGGCTTTACCTCATCTGTGTTTGAGCATGTGGTGGAGGCCGTGTTTAAGGGCATTGAAAATGTAAGGTGCTTTCAGGACGACATACTAGTTTTTGGAGCCGATGATGATGAGCATGACAAAACCCTAGCATTAGTGTTGTCCATTTTGAAGTAAAAAGGGCTCACTTGGAAACCAAGTAAATGCCAATTTGCAGTAACCAGTGAGGCGTATTTAGGAACAATTGTCTGCAGAGGGGTGGAACCAAAGGAGAGTTTGGAGATGGCAATTAAAGAGTTTCCTGCACTGCAAAACTAAGACCAATTGTGGTCTTTCTTTGGCATGCTTGAATTTTATGCGTATTTTGTACCAAAATGTGCAGAAAGGACAAAAAAGATGAGTTTTATTTTAAAAAGAGTGAAAGATTTCAATGGACTGAGGAGGTGAACATGGAGTTTTGTTTGATAAAAGAGGAGATAGCTGAGGCTATTTCTCTCAAGTCTTTTGACACACTTGATCCGTGCATCATTGTAACAGATGCTAGTCGATATGGATTGGGAGGAGTACTGATGCATGCATGGAATGGTAAGGACAAGGTAGTGGTTTTTGCTTTGCATGCTCTTCGTGGTGCAGAGAGTTCATATTCTGTGATTGAGAGAGAAGCGTTGGCGTGTTGGTAGGGAGGGAACCACTTCAGAAAATATATATGGGGTTTGGAGTTCACCTTGCGGATGGATCACAAACCTCTGGTTTATTTTCCACCAAATAAGCTGGCAAAGCAACTCCGAGACTAGCCAAGTGGCACTACATGTTGCGAGAGTTTCAGTTCAAAGTGGAATACATATCAGGGGTGAAAAATGTCTTTGTGGACTGTCTGTCACGGTTACCGTTGGAGGTAGATGCTAGAGAAGAGAAGGACGATGATTTTTGTGTTATAGCATGTACATCAGCTGATGAGATGGGTTGCATAGGTGAAGAAGAGTGGAAAAAAGCTGTAAGATTGGGTCTGGAGTTGCAAGAGTTAATAGCGTGCATAAATAAAGGGTGGCCCAAAGGAGAAGTTGAGGATTCGTTGAAAGTATACAAACATTTTTGGACAATTAAGGGTTTCCAATGGTGTTTTGAGATGTGCAGATTTGTCGGTCGTGCCTCATGGAGCACGGGTAAAGTTGTTGAAATTGGCACATCAGGGCCATGTGGGAATGAGGGGGATGAAAAGAAAGACAAGGGACACTTTTTGGTGGCCAGGAATGGATAGGCAAGTGGAGCATTGGGTAAGAGATTGTGTAGCTTGTGCCCCGAGTGACAAGTCAGAGGTGACATTGCCAAGTCCTGTGGAGGCTTTTCCAGTGCGAGAGAAACCTTGAATGAAACTGGGCATGGATATTATTGAGTCCATGAACTTGCTTAAGGAGAGCTCTAGATAAGGCATGGTCTTAGTTGATTACTATTCTCGATCACGTGAGGTGAAATTTGTGAAGACAGCAAATACTTTGGAAGTGATAACATTTTTGCATACATTGTTCTGAGGGAAGGGGCTCCAACCGAATTGATAACTGAGAATGGTGTTCAGTTTGTGTCAGAGGATTTTAGCAAATTTGTGAACCATTGGGGTGTGAAGCATGAGACCACTTCTCTGTACCATCCCAGGAGTAATGGTTTGGTGGAGGGGTGCAACAGAGTGATAAAGGACAATGTGCAGCTTTCATTAGTGAACGGTCTGGATTAGAACAGAACCGGAGGATTTGGTATGGGCAATATGCACCACTCCTAATGCAGTCACCGGGATGTCACCTGTTGCATTACTCAAGGGTAGGTTGCCTGCAACCAAATTGGTGCGTCTTGGACGTGTGGCTTAGAGGTATCGGAAGGAAGAAAAAAACACTAGTTTAGGAAAAGCATGAAGCTGCACAAGGAAAATATGTTTCTGAGAACAAGGAAGGACGATTGAGGTTTAAAGAGGGTGATTAGGTCAGAGTCAAATTGCCTGGCATAGTGGCGAAAGGGCAGTCAAAGTTTTCTTATCCAAAAAAGTAGTGTGTGTAAAAAGGTGTGGTCAATTTGAAAGACGGCAAATGGTGGAGCAAAGAAGTTGTCAGTGCAAAGAAGTCCTTCGCTGTCGGTGCTAAGAAGCCCCCAGAGCATCCAGGTGGGAAGTGTTTCCATGAATAGGGTGATCCCAAGCCTTGGAGTGTCAGGGGAAATGAGTCATCCACGCACAAGAACCATCAGGGAGAAGAGTCCAACTGTGTGGTTTCAAGACTACGCATCATATATGGTTAGCATCCCCTTGTTGTGTTCTGAGGGGTATGTTTAGTTTTATTTCTGTTTAAGGGGGAAGATGTGTTGGGCTTAGCTGACGGTTGTGTATTTTATGTTTGAAGTAAAAGGTATTTCCACTTTACCTCCTGTGGTCGGTGTCGTACTTTTTGTACATTTTTCACAAATATTTTAGGAAAAGTGCACCCTCTGCCTGCGCTTTCTCGAGCAGGTACTCAACATATAGAAATTCCTATCTGTATCCATCAGACAGTTCAAATCTTTCAACTTATTTGAACGTTCTCTGAAGTCTCACTTGCTTGACAAACTCCTCAATGCTTCATATTCCCTCACTATTTTATCTTTGTTTATTGTAACAAATACATCTAGATCAATGGTTCCCATGCTTTTTAGAAACACGACCGACTTCTCAGAGCTACACTTTTGTGACCCACCTAACTTTAAAAGACATGATGAGGAGCAATTTTTGAACGCAACTAAAGAATTGTGTGGTAGCGCACTATTTACAGACAGAACATTTTCTATTGAAGCGGCCACTAACTTTGTATGGACATACAATTTTACCGATAACACTATATAGCGCAGGTGATAATGTGTGGAAATCAGGTTTCCGTGAATATTTATCATTTGTGTATCACCAAATAATAAAGTGCCTTGATGTGTTTTGTTCCTATTAAAATCTGTTTCCAGCACGCTTCAGAATTACAAAAAAAAGTTTTGTTTTTGACTTTCCTAACTGCCCAATGAATACAGTTCATGTACAGGTATCTATATTTTGCTGTATGTTGCAAAAAAAATACATCACACTTGGCTGCATTGGAGCATGTTTGTCACAAAATTCCCTTAAAAAACGCCACCCACTTTGCAGCAGAAGAAAGAAAAGTAAATACAAATCCCATAAGCAGAAACTTGTCAGAAGACACATGACCTTTGTCTTTGATGCACCAAATGAGAAAGGCAAGCACAAAATTTAAAGGCATCTTTATTTATTGCTCGGACTTTCTGGACTCAACAAAATTTTGCTGGTGACCCGCCAGTGAGTCGCAAAGTACAACTTGGGAAACCCATGTTTTAAACGGTATAAAGTTGAGGCGCTCCGACGCCCTCTGGGATCTTGTTCATGCTCATGCACTACAACCCAGATACATAAAAGCATTTCATCTCTTGACAATAATGCATGACTGGACACATCAAGTCACACTTGGGGTCCCGCAAGGCTCGATCCTCTCACCATCCCTCTTCAATCTCTTCATGGAACCCCTTACAATCATTCTGAAACAAGCAGGAGTTAAATACCACCTATATGCAGATGACACCGAAATCTACTACAAAATCAAATCACCCAGTGACATCCAACACCTCAATGTCACCCTAACCAAGATCCAAGCTTGGTTTAACGCAAACCACTTAAAGCTGAACCTGGACAAAACGGAATTAATACGGTTCTCTCCGAAAAGAAACCACCAACCAATCCAAGACTGGCTCAAGAATCTTGATGCCCTAAACTGCTCCCTCGTCCTATCCGACTCGGTAAAGTCACTAGGCATTACCCTGGACAAGAACTTATCAATGAAGGACCACATCAAAAACTCTGCAAAAGGTGCGCTTTACTCACTAAAACACCTAAAGAAAACTAAACCTTTCATTCCCCAGGATGATCTCAAGACAATAGTACAATCTCTAGTCCTCTCTAAACTGGACTATGGGAACGCCATCCTAACAGGGACACCAAAAGCTCACCTAGCCCCACTAAGGTCAGTCCTTAACATGGCAGCTCGACTCATAACTGGTGTAAACAGATTTGAACACATCACACCAACCCTTAACTCCCTCAACTGGCTTCCCATGGAAGGTAGATGTATTTACAAATTGGCCTGCATCACACACAAAACCCTTCACTCACATTCCCCCAACTACCTAAACAGCAAACTGGTAAAAGCAGGAAAATCCAGAACTCTGAGAAGCTCCAACTCACTTCTTCTCATCCCCTCAAATTGAAAAGGAAAACCACTCTGTGCCGATCCTTTTTGGTAACGTACCCAGGATGTGGAACGCACTCCCTATAGACCTCAGATGCAACCCCTCCTTCTCCTGCTTCAAAAGGGACCTGAAACTCCTTCTCCTCAACAAATACTTTACAGAACAAGTCAACTAACCTAGACTTCAATAACCTAGTTGACTCCCCTCACCTGACCATCAAGGATAGGTTGTTATTTGACTGTTTCAACCACCTGCGTTTTTATCCCCCCCCCCCCTTCACTGTATGCCTAGTTATTATGTTTTGCTTATATCTTTATGCTTCCTTATGTCCGGCTATGTAATGCAATTTTCTTTGTGTATGTAAAGCGCTCTGATACCCACGGGTCAAGCTAGCGCTATATAAAACTTTTAAAATAAAAAATAAATAAAAAATCCCCGAGAGATGCACAGTGGAGGTGGGATGCCAACAAATTAACTGGGAGAGTGAAGTCAAGGGTCTAGCTTGTCTCAAAGATCACCGCGACCCCTGGGCTTTAAAGAGGCCCAGCAGGCCCCCCACGTCTCTTACACACACTCCCCCCGGGGGCCCTGTGCCCTCCCGGCCCCTGCGCCCTCGGCTCCTCCTCACCCGCGCCTCCTCCCTCCGCAGGTCCGTGCTCTGGTCCCAGCCCAGCCGCTGGGAGATCCGGGCGAAGAGGTCCTGGGTCTCGGGGTCCATGCTGCGGGCGGGGCGGCCAGGAGCGGGGCTGGATAGAGTCAGTGCCTGGGGGGCTGGGGTTCGAGGAGCTAGGCTGACGTGGGGGGCTTCGAGGAACTGACCTGGTAAGGGTGGCAGTTTGAAGTGCGGGCCTGAGGTGAGGGAGCTTTAAGGACCTGGCCCAGGGTGGGTGGCTTCGAGGAGCTGTTCTGATGGGGGGGGGCTTCGAGGAGCTATCCTGGTGGGGGGGGGGCAGTTAGAAGAGCTGGCATGAGATGGGGGAGCTGCCCTGGTGGTGGTCTTAGAAGAGCTAGCCTGGTGGGGGGCTTCGAGGAGCTAGCCTGGTGGGGGGGCTTTAAGGGCCTGGCCCGGGTAGGCTTCGAGGAGCGGGCCTTGCACTGCGGTGTCAGGGCTGGGGGGGTCCTGCGTGGACAGAGTAGGTGCCGCGCCAGCGCTAGCCCCCGCTACAGACATAAAACATTTCAAAATTAGCGCCAGCAGCGCACCGGAAGTGCATCGCCTCACTTCCGGCAGCAAAGGTAGTACTTCCGGGGCAGGCGGGAAGCCCCTTCTAACACCGTCTCGGGGTTTCATTTGCTCCCCGTCTCGTGGCCTCTGGTGGGGCCAGGAAACTACGAGGGAAGAGGGGGCTGTGTCACCACTGTCGCGACTCCAGACCGGCATATCGCGACAGTGACGCAGTAAACACTCCCCCAGCTCCCATGCTGCGCACCGTAGAGTACAGACCTGTGACTGACCCCGGCCCCGCAGGCCTCAATGTCCGAGGTCTGTCCGTCCGGGTCCGGCTGCTCTGACCCGGAGCGAAGCTTCCTCCAGGCCGAGGCTCTGGCAGAGGGAGGGAGGCAGCGAGGGTCACACAGAGGGAGGCCCGGGTGTGCAGGCGATGGCAGCAGGAGGGAGGGTGAGAGGGAGGCAGGGAGGGTCACACCGAGAGAGGGGTTGAGGCCCGGGTGTGCGGTCGATGGCAGCGGGAGGGAGGCAGCGAGAGTCAGACAGAGCTGCCAAAGTTTCAGATTGTTCACGTGTGACATCTTCATAACCTCTGTCATTATGAGTGACATTCCACGACTATGAGCAAAATCAAGCAAGGGAGAGGAGGGAAACACAAATAACATAGCTGCCAAGGTTTCAGATTGCTGTGTGTGACATTTTCATAATTTCAGTGTAATTATGAGTGACATTTCAACGACTATGAGTGACACTTTCTCATGAGCAAAATCAAGTAATGAAGACGAGGGAAACATATATATCTATAATTACACGCATTTGATCAACATAACCCCAAAAAGAATTTATAAGTGTTGCAAGGCACCAGAAATGGAAGGGCACCAACCTCCACTTGTGTGTCAAGGTCAGGAGGTCGAACACGGGCGTCGGTCTTCCTGTAATTTAACTCAGCCAGCGCCACCCGGCAGCAGCAATTCCTGGGGGACCGGTTTGTCGAGAAAATTACCAGAATGTTAAAAGAAACTATTTAATTGGTAGATATAAATGGAGATCCGGTACCAGTGTTGTCACAGTGCACTAGCACACTGAGGGCCCCCAACACAGATCTTCTCAGCTGATTTAACAGACGCCAGCTGCCTAAATATAATAAATTAATATATTTTGAGAATATGAATATTTTTTTGAATTTCCTGTTAAATGGAGAACATGTTGTCAATGTTCTCCATTTAACTGATGCCTCTGGCCGCGCTAAAAGCAATTTGTTGGACCGGTCATTTATATCATAAAATGGTTGTGATAAATTAACCAGTCAGTCAAGCCAGCAGAGCCTGGTGTTGTAGTCTTGACACTAAACGTTCTAGCTACTTCCGCCTGTCGCAGAGCTGCTACAACACCAGGCTCTTCTGACAGAACCTACGTGAGGAGGGCGGCGGGGAAGTGCTGGAAGAGAGTTTCGAGAGAAAGAAGCAGAAGATCAAAGTGTGGCATCACTGCATCCTAGTAACCATTGCTATGGTGACAGATGCAGTAGCTTCTATGTGTGTTCTAGATCTGATGTGAGACAGTTAGATTGTATGCTTGCTATAGAGTAGATGTACTCTGCTTGCTCTTGATTAAACCATCTAACCTGCATATCGGCGTGGAGCATTTATTACATTTTGGCGACTGAGGATGGGATACACCTTCAAGGAACCTACAAGACCGCCACCTCACTGAAATTCTTCTAAAAGATTACGAGCAATCCTACTAGGAGCAAGCGGAGTGAAAGATTGCTCACAGTTCACCTCGGAACAAAACCGGACAGGACTACAGATTTATTTTCTCATCTTGAAGTGAATTATCACTACACTTCAAAACAAGCAAGAAGAAAATAAGGAACTTGCAATCTAAGCCTTCTACAAGTTTACACGAAGAAAAGAAACGTCTATGCAATCTAAGCCGTTCTACAAGTTTTCACGAAGAAACGGATTGGGCAAAAGATGCGAAGTTACTACATTTCAGTAAAGGTAACTTACTAACGTTATCTTCTTGAAGTTACCGTTTAAATGAACTTCCCTCAGCCGCATTTTTCGAGCAGCGGTCACGTTGACCTCCATTGTCATCTTTCCATTCCAACAGTGGAAGTCCATGGAAACCCATTCCTAGCAGGAATCGACGACATTCGGTGAAGTCTCCGTCATCACGCCTAGCGTCTGCTTGCACTCAGCTCTGTCATCACGCTGGGTCACGCAACGTGACCTTACGTGGAGGCCATTTTGAATATCCTCCCATAGCAACACCGATCGGAGGAAAATCACCGGAACAACCAGAACAACCTACGAGTAAACCGCAAACTACTCATTCCTCCCTCAAACACGCTTCGGAACACAACAGGTGACAATATCGGTAACTGTACTATATCCCTTAAATTAACTACTCGACAGTGATATGCACACTAATTACATTAGTGCATATTCTTTCAGCATACAATATTGCTAGTTGCTAAATTAACTACTCGACAGTGATATGCACACTAATTACATTAGTGCATAATTATTCAGCATACAATATTACTAGTTGCTACAATATCCTTGTTTCAATAATAGTCAAATGTACTATGTGTGCCATAATATTACAGTCAGTGTTTTCTAGTGCTGTTTCATGCTGGGATAGCTTATTACAAAAGTAATTCTCAGTAACTACTTTATGGTATTTAAACATGGCTACACAAGGTTATGGTTTAGTCTCACCTGTTCCTTTCCTCATTCGTCCAGGTGAACCCATACTAAAATGGTTAGATTGGAAAGAATATTTTCTTAATTACATTTCAGCCTTAGAAGAAGAGAGTGAGGATGAATTTTCTCCTTCCAGGAAAAAGAAAATGCTATTACATAGTTTAGGACCAGAAAAGTCCAGAATTTATTATCAAATGGAAAAGAAAGCAAGATCTGGAGGAAGCTCCAATGTATTTTTGGAAGCCCTTGAAGATCTTGACGCACATTACCAACCCACAGTTTGTGTAGGAATTAGTAGGTATGAATTTTTCCAAAGGAAACAACATAAATCAGAATCTGTTGAAGATTATGTGTCATCTTTGAAAAAATTATCTATTAATTGTGAGTTTGGGAATCTTCATGACAGTTTCATCAGAGACCAACTTGTCATGCATTCCAACAACGCAGCTATTCAAGAAAAACTGTGGGTATGTGGAGATGCTCCTTTGAATGAAATTATAGCCATAGTTAAAAAAGGAGAAATGTCAAAAAGGTGTGCACAAGTGGCACTTAAAAATAATGAAGAGGGTAAGGTAGTAAGCAAAGTATCCAGCAACACCAATGAGGTAAAAAAAAATTGACAAACGAACCTACAAAGAAGTCAACAGGAAAAACTTTAATGTTAAAAGGAATTTTCAGGATGAGAAACAATTGACATGTTACAGATGTGGGTACAAAGGTCATAATGCTAATGAAAAATGGTGTCCAGCATTGAAGTCCAGATGTGGGTTTTGTGGTATTATGGGCCACTTTACAAAAGCTTGTAGGAGGAGAATTAACAAAAGCAATAAGAAAGTAGTAGGATGCATTGAAGACAAAAATGAAGTACATATTAATGACGGGAACTCCTCTAGTGATGATAGTATATTATGCATAAACGATATTGTGACGAAGTGGCGGAGCACTCCGTAGAGGACATACCCCCAGAACAGTTTCCCCCTTACCTTTCTCCGTGTCCTCCTTTATTCACAGACTTCCCCTGTGGACCGAGAACTGCACTGTTCCTTTAAGGGACTCTCACTCTGGGAACAACCTCCCGATCACGTGACGCCATCAGCTGCTCCGCACGTCTTGAAAGAGGGAGACGTGAGTCCATGGAGGTGTGCATCGGAAGCCTTGGAGCCGGAAGACGCTGAACCAGGAAGGAGTAGAGCCGTGCAGACCTTCTTCGTGGCACTCCTGACCAAAGACCCTGTGGAATCCAGTGTCGGGGAAAGAGACGCGCCGGATCCTGAAGGAGGACCCAAGAACCCGAGGGAGTCAAAGAGGGAGCCGGACCCTACCCGGCACCGCGCGGAAGCCAGCCACGTTCCCGGAGGGACGTGGCTTCACAAGGTACGAGACCGCTTAGAGAGCCTGCGGGGAAACCGGGCGGGAGTCTCCCAGGAGACACCAGGGGCGGAAGGTGGGGAACTCGTGCCGAGCTCAGGTTAAACGCGTATGCGCGTAACGATCACAAACGCAGCATAGAGGTTTTAAATCACTGGTGCTGGTATCGGGTGACACCTTCCCTCACTCCTTTCCCTGTTCCAACCATGGGGACAGAGCCTAGCCTGATCTGCCTTTCTGTTTCCTTTGCTTTTTGGTTTTGTTGGCGGATTCCCGGAGTGACTGGCAACTCGGGAGCAGACGGCGCTGGGCAGGACATTCCCTGACAAGAGAACGTCCACAAACGACTGCCAAGGACCAGAGCCAAGGATAGGAAGACTGAGTCCCGTTAAAAGAAGCCCTGTATTAACGAGCGAATAAAGAAAGTCCCCATAAAACAAGCACGAGTCCCTGTATACTTCTTCGCCGCGCCACACGTGGTGTCAGAAGTGGGATCAGCTCCGTAGATAGGACTTATGGAGAACCTCATACAACAGCTGATTCGTGGCCAGGAGAAGTTAGAATGGGCCGTGGAGAAACAAATGACATCTGCCCAAGCTGACAGGGACTTGTTTAAGGACACGATTAGTGGTCAAGCAGAACGCCTGGAGAAGGTTGCTGACGACAGGTTGCAGTTAGCTGCCCAGCTACAAACACGGCCAGGGACACGACCAAACGTGTCCCTACAGAAGTATCTTCCAGGGGAAGACCCGGACGCGTTCCTCTTGAATTTTGAGAGGGCTGCCAGGGCCTCGGGCTGGCCAGAAGCTAAATGGCCTTTCTTTCTGGCTCCCCTCCTCACTGGAGAAGCACAAGCCGCCTATCAGGTGGCTAATGCAAACGGCAACACCCCCTACCATGACATAAGAACCATCATCCTCGACCACCTCGGGATGGATGCAGAAGCATACAGGGTACGGTTCAGGAGGAGAGAGGGACCTCCTCGGACAATCCCAAAACGCTTTTTTAAGTTAAAAACCGCTGCGGACAAGTGGCTGAAGCCACAAGTGAACACCAAAGAGGAGATCATGTCTTTGATTTATCTCGAGCAATTCATCGAGGCATTACCTTTTCCCACACAAAGATGGTTAAAGCAACAGACACATCTGACGGTGGAACAAGCGGTAGAAGTAGCCACCTCCTAACGAGCCCAGCCACGTTCTCTACCCTGGGACTCAGACAAAACCACCCGTCCGTCCACTTTCCCTAATAAAACAGAGAGAAAACCAGTGAAACCCCTGCCTAAACCCCTGCCTGAACCCCTACGGTCTCGCCAATTTCGCCCAGATCCTCTTCCCACCCGGGGACCGCAATGTTTCGAGTGTGGAGATTGGGGCCACATTGCCAGGGTGTGCCCCCGTAAGAAGCCCCATGAAGAGCCTATGGACATAAGCTGCATACCCCGCTCCATCCTGTTCACCGACGAACTGGGACCCAGTTTTTATGTAAGTGTACAGGTACAAGGTGCGACTGTACGGGCCTTGTTGGACTCCGGCTGTCGCCAGTCGGTGGTTCAAGGGTCCCTCCTTGACCTCTCCAACACCCCTACAAGAGGAACAGTGCCTATCCGGTGTGTACATGGTGATGTCCGCATCTATCCCTTAATACAGCTCCCCCTTACTTTACCCACAGGGAGGGTCTTACAGGTTAAGCTTGGGGTTATGCCTTTCCTTCCAGAACAGTTAATAATAGGACAGGATAACCCGTCATTCCTTACCTTACTACAAAACACCATACAGCCTATAGGCTCCCATGACCCTACACGCCAGGCATTCCTAACTCAAGCACCTTGGCTCTCTGACCGTAGCTTTAGGTATAGTCAGACCCGTGACCCGACATTAGCGGTTGCCTGGGACCATGCTAAACAGAACTCCCTCTTACCAAATCATACGTATCCCTGTTTCCGTGTCTCGAATGAGCTACTGTACAGAATAGGTAAGCAGGGAGACTCCCCTCAATTGGTCGTGCCACAGTCGTTCAGAGAACAGGTTCTATTCTTCGCCCATACCCACTTGTTAGCGGGAGACAGGGGAGCACAAAAAACCACACAGATCCTGTTACAGAATTTCTATTGGCCAGGGATTTTCTCTCATGTCACCAGGTTTTGTCAAGAGTGCGAGGTGTGCCAGAAGAAAAACCCCTACAAGCCCCCTCCTGTTCCCCTGCAACCCCTCCCGATTCTCGGGAAACCGTTTGAGAGAATAGGAATGGACCTTATTGGCCCCTTACCTCGAACAAAAAAAGGTAATGAATATGCCTTAGTCATTGTGGATTATGCCACCCGGTATCCCGAAGGCTTTGCCATACGGAGCCCTACCACTGTGAACATCAGTGATAAGTTAATGGAACTCTTTTCCCGGGTTGGTTTTCCCCGTGAAATCCTCACGGACCAAGGAACCCCTTTTGTTTCTAAACTTATGACACAAATATGTAAAACCCTTGACATCTCCCATATAAAAACATCAGTATACCACCCCCAAACTGATGGTTTGTGCGAGAGGTACAACGCCACCCTCAAACTGACGTTAAAAAAACTGTTAACTGTTGAAGGCAGGGAATGGGATATGCTTCTGCCTCTGGCCCTTTATGTTATCAGGAGCCAGACCCAAACCAGTTTGGGTTGTTCCCCTTTTAAACTCTTGTATGGTAGGGAACCCCGTAGCCTTCTAGAGATGACCAAGGAGGTATGGGAACAGGAAGCACAAGAGGACACTAAAACATTCCTGGACTATACCCAGTCCTTACGTTCTCGTCTTCATAAGTTAAGGGAGTTTGCTGACGCTAATCTAGAACAAGCCCAAGTCAAGCAACAAACCTTCTATGACAGAGGAAAAAAATGGAGACATCTTAACGTTGGGGACTGGGTCCTAGTTCTCCTGCCTTCTAGCTCTTCCAAAGCAAAGTCAGAATGGCAGGGACCATACAAAGTCACGGACAAAGTGGGTTTAACCTCCTACCGAATACAAGTCAAACCTAAAAAACACAGCTTTATCATATCAATCTACTAAAAAAATGGCTAGGACCACCCCCTAGGGACCTCCACACCGCTATCCCTATCCAACACCTTACCTCCACTATAGACCACCTGGTGGTTAATCCCGAGCTTACCTCGGACCAAGTAGAAGCACTGCAATCCACCCTCCTCCCCTTTTCTCCTTTATTTTCTGATCTCCCGGGACGGACCCCCCTAGCAGAACACACCATTCCCACTCAACCTGGTGAAGTGGTAAAACAGAAACCCTATCGTATACCCGCTGCCCGCAGAGAAGCCATCAACCATGAAGTAGAGGGCATGCTTCGTTTGGGGGTCATAAAACCGTCCCAAAGTGAGTGGTCCTCACCAATCGTCCTCGTCCCAAAACCGGACGGATCTGTCAGATTCTGCATTGACTTCAGGGCCGTCAATGCCATATCGAAGTGTGACTCATACCCCCTCCCTCGTGTGGATGAACTTATTGAACAACTGGGTGAGGCCCAATACATCACCACCCTCGACCTCACGAAGGGATACTGGCAGGTGCCACTAAGACCAGAGGACCAAGAGAAGACCGCCTTTTCAACCCCCATGGGCTTGTATGAATTTACAGTCCTGCCCTTTGGTCTACACGGAGCACCTGCCACATTCCAGAGGCTTATGAACAAAACGTTATCGAGTCATCAGGCATATTCGTCGGCATATCTTGATGATATTGTCATATATAGCCCCACATGGGAGCAACATCTCTACCATTGTAGTCAGGTCCTGCTAGCCCTTCAGACCGCAGGCCTACATATAAACGCAAAAAAGTCCAGGGCAGGTTTCCAGAGGGTAAAATACTTAGGGTATCTCCTTGGTAATGGCCATATAGAGCCACAACAAGAGAAAATAAAGGCGATCTTACACACAGCTTTCCCCAGTACAAAAAAACGGTCAGGGCTTTCCTAGGCCTTCTTGGTTATTACAGGAGGTTTATCCCTCAATACTCCGAAATGGCCTCTCCACTCACCGACTTGTTAAAAAAGGAGATCAAGGATAGAGACCTCCTCCATCCCCCACCCGAGGCGTTGATCGCCTTCCGAAAGTTGAAAGAAGCCATCACATCCTCCCCTATTTTGCGGTCTCCTGACTTTACCAGACCCTTTTTGCTACAGACGGATGCTTCCGAAAAAGGGTTAGGGGCGGTGTTGTCTCAGGCCTCGGAAGACGGAGCAGAACATCCTATCATCTTCCTCAGTCGGAAGCTCTATCCCCGGGAACAATGCTATCCCATCATAGAGAAGGAGTGTCTGGCGATTAAGTGGGCCATAGACAAGCTCCGTTACTACCTGGAGGGATCGCATTTCATCCTGTTCACAGATCATGCCCCTCTGTTGTGGATGAGCCGCAGCAAGGGGAACAATCCAAGGATATTGCGATGGTTTCTCTCTTTGCAACCCTTTTCCTTTGAGGTCCGACATCGCAAAGGCACTGACAATGGGAACGCAGACTTTCTCTCCCGCACTCCTCAGTTCCCCGATCGGGAACAGACTGGGGTAGGGGTGTGTGACGAAGTGGCGGAGCACTCCGTAGAGGACATACCCCCAGAACAGTTTCCCCCTTACCTTTCTCCGTGTCCTCTCCTTTATTCACAGACTTCCCTGTGGACCGAGAACTGCACTGTTCCTTTAAGGGACTCTCACTCTGGGAACAACCTCCCGATCACGTGACGCCATCAGCTGCTCCGCACGTCTTGAAAGAGGGAGACGTGAGTCCATGGAGGTGTGCATCGGAAGCCTTGGAGCCGGAAGACGCTGAACCAGGAAGGAGTAGAGCCGTCCAGACCTTCTTCGTGGCACCTCTGACCAAAGACCCTGTGGAATCCAGTGTCGGGGAAAGAGACGCGCCGGATCCTGAAGGAGGACCCAAGAACCCGAGGGAGTCAAAGAGGGAGCCGGACCCTACCCGGCACCGCGCGGAAGCCAGCCACGTTCCCGGAGGGACGTGGCTTCACAAGGTACGAGACCGCTTAGAGAGCCTGCGGGGAAACCGGGCGGGAGTCTCCCAGGAGACACCAGGGGCGGAAGGTGGGGAACTCGTGCCGAGCTCAGGTTAAACGCGTATGCGCGTAACGATCACAAACGCAGCATAGAGGTTTTAAATCACTGGTGCTGGTATCGGGTGACACCTTCCCTCACTCCTTTCCCTGTTCCAACCATGGGGACTGAGAGCCTAGCCTGATCTGCCTTTCTGTTTCCTTTGCTTTTTGGTTTTGTTGGCGGATTCCCGGAGTGACTGGCAACTCGGGAGCAGACGGCGCTGGGCAGGACATTCCCTGACAACAAGAGAACGTCCACAAACGACTGCCAAGGACCAGAGCCAAGGATAGGAAGACAGAGTCCCGTTAAAAGAAGCCCTGTATTAACGAGCGAATAAAGAAAGTCCCCATAAAACAAGCACGAGTCCCTGTATACTTCTTCGCTGCGCCACAGATATAAATGATGCTGACAATGTTGTATTAAATGTATGTTCCTCAGGAAAAAAGAAACCAATTTGTGAAGTGAATATTGGTGGTGTAAATTTGCAAATAGTACCTGACTCTGGCTCACCGTACACCATCATTCAACGTGATGTATGGGAGAGCAAATTTGAAAAAGTCCTTGAACAGGAGTTGAAACCTCCAGATATCCAGCCTGTAACCTTCACTGGTGAAAAGATTCCCATGGTAGGTTATGTGGAGGTTCTGTTTGTGTTCAAGGACAGAAGCGCCATGTGCAAATTATATGTAGCAGAGAAGGGACCATCTGTACTAGGATGGATCGATCAAGGAGAACTAGGAATCATCCTCAACCCTAAAATGGAAGACCAGGTTATGCTATTAGAGGAGACAGATACAAATCTAGTTAGTGACATTGTTACACGATTTCCTAATGTGTTTTCAGGAAAAGTGGGAAAACTGTGTGGTTTTGTTCACAAGATCATACTCAGACAATGCTGTACCAGTCTGTCATAAAGCCAGACACATACCGATTAGTATAAGAGAAGGTGTCATGGCTGAATTAGACATTCTGGAAAAAAAAGGGATAATAGAGCCTGTAGAAAGCGCAGAATGGCTCGCCCCCTTAGTCGTAGCACGTAAACCTGACGGCCGGTTGCGGCTATGCATTGACTTGAGAGATCTGAACAAAAACATCATAATAGACAAATTCCCCTTACCAAGAATTGATGAATTACTTGCACAGACAAATGGAATTAAATGGTTTTTGACAATAGATTTAACATCTGCTTACCACCAAATCCAGCTACACGACAGCAGCAGAGGCCTAACAGCATTTATAACTCCTTTTGGATGTTACCATTTTGTGCGCATGCCTTTCGGCCTCGCCTCTGCTGCTGCTGTGTTCCAAAGATTAATGCACAAATTATTTAAAGGGTTAAAGGGCATAACCTACTTCCAGGATGATATATTAATCATGGGCCGGGACAGGAACGAACATGATGAGAGATTAAAAACTGTTCTTCACATTTTATCAGAAAAAGGATTGACTGCCGAATTAAAGAAATGCAAATTTAGAATGAAGTCAGTAACTTACCTAGGGCATGAGGTATGTGATGATGGAATTTCTCCTAAAAAGGGGTTAGTTGAGGCAATTAAAAAGGCTCCCACACCAAAGTCGAAAGATGACATAAGGTCATTTCTCGGCATGGCAGAATTCTATTCCAAATTCGTGCAAAATTTCGCGTCTAAGACTTACAACCTAAGACAACTACTTAAGGTAAAACAAGAATTTTTCTGGAATAAGGATCTTGAGGATGACTTTATAAAAATAAAGAGTGATCTTATTTCTGCTTTTCCTCTTCAAGCCTTTAACAATCTTGCACCAAGCATTATCACCACCGATGCAAGTGGTAAGGGTTTGGGTGCAGTACTATCACAAATCAATGACAGAGGTGAAGAAGTAACCATCGCTTTTGCTTCTCGATCACTATCTCCAACAGAAGAAATATATTCGGTGATAGAAAAAGAAATGCTAGCCACAGTATGGTCTATGGAGAAATTTAGGCAGTTTGTGTGGGGCAGCAAATTTATTCTTCGTACAGACCATAAACCATTACTCAAAGTCTTGACCTCAGAAGGCATATTCAAGGCCACCCCAAGAATAGCAAAAATGAGTCTGAAACTTTTGGATTTCACCTATGATATTGAACACCTACCTGGAAAAAGGAACCAAGTAGCGGACTACCTCAGTAGATCCCCCTTACCGTATGAAACTTTAGAGCAAAATGATTGGGACGACTTCAATGTAGCTGTAGTGTATGACAATTCCAATGCCATTACTAAGGAAGAATGGAACATGGAATATTCACAAGATGAAGTATTAAGAAAAGCAGCATCCTTCATCATCAAAGGATGGCCCAGCAAAAATGAAAGTGATGGTGAACTAAGAGCCATGTGGGAAATACAAAATGAACTTTCCAGCGACAATTCTGGTTATATTTGCAGAGGAGAAAGAATCTTTGTTCCCTCAAAATTACGATTCAAAGTCTTAGAATTAAATCACGAAGGTCATCTGGGCATCCTTAAATTAAAAGCCAGGATCAAAATGTCATATTGGTGGCCTGGTATCGACAGAGATACAGAAAAATTTGTCAGAGAGTGTTCTATTTGCCAAGAATCTGATAAAACCCAAAGAGTGCTCAGACCCACCCTTGGTTCCAGAATTCTTCCAGATCGACCTTGGGAAAACCTCAGTATCGATTGGTTAGGTCCCATTGATGATGAAGAAGGTCAACACAAACACATCCTAGTAGTTATTGATGATTACTCAAAGTGGCCAGAAATTGAAATCACTGAAAACTTCGACACGAAACAAGTCATAAAATTTTTGGAAAGTGTATTCCTGCAGAAGGAATACCCAAGAACATTCTAAGTGATAATGGTCCACAATTTTCATCTGAAAAATATTTAAAATTTTTAGAAAGAAATGGGATTTGTGGAAGAAAAACACCTGTATATCATCCAGCAGGAAATGGTATCGTAGAAAGATTCGGCAGAGTCATAATGGGCAGTGTACAAGCATCCCTGAGCGCTGGGAAAAATTGGGAGAAAGAACTTTTTAGCACACTTTGGGCTTACAGGATTACACCTACAGGTACGGGGTATAGCCCTTTCAGAATTTTAAGAGGGAGAGAACCATTTACCAAAGACAATGTTGCTTGGAACACCATGAAGACGTGTGGTAAATGGTCACCAGCTGTCGTCAGATCTAACTTAAGAAAAATGCATGAAACCTGCAAAGTCCATTTTGACAGATCACACAACACACGCGACATTAACCTGAAGGATGGTGATTGGGTAAAAGTGAAACTTCCTTCCAAAGTAAAAAAAGGTCAGAGTAAATACTCATCACCATTGCAAGTGGTTAAGTCATATTCCAAATCTGCTGAGTTGAGTGATGGGAAAATCTGGCATTACAATAGACTAAGTGCAATAAATGTATTCACGAGAAAAGAGCTGGAAAGCATTCTGGGTCAAACTCAATGAGTTGGATGTGGGATGATGTCACCGATACTACCGTTACTGATCAAAAAAGTCCACATACTCAAACTGTTAGAACTGTTCCCAGTGATGTCGTACAGCCTTCTTGTAGCTCAGGAAAGACGACACGTGTTGGTAGAGAGATAAAACTACCAACGAAATTCAGAAGTTATGCTATGTAATTATTTTTTTTGTTTTTCTCGCAAGGAAGGAGATATCTCTCCACTTAATATCCATTGTATTACTCATAAATTAATTCACTCTTATTTACTCTAGGAAAAGTAATTATCTCAATTTGTATTTGTTCTTGTTATTTGATTAAAGAGAGGAGATGTGGCATCACTGCATCCTAGTAACCATTGCTATGGTGACCGATGCAGTAGCTTCTATGTGTGTTCTAGATCTGATGTGAGACAGTTAGATTGTATGCTTGCTATAGAGTAGATGTACTCTGTGTGAGAAGTTGGCCTGGTATATGCTGTCCACTAATTATAGTGGGCACCTTGCACCAGTCCAAACAACCCCTTATTGGAGATAGGTTAAAGACAACCTTATTGAAAGCTATCCTAGTGGTAGCTATGGAGAGCAGCCTTCAGGCTAAGTCTTGAAGGAATGTAAAGCAGCTTGTTTTACCAGTCTATAATCTCTTGAGTGATCAAATGAAAGAGCACCACACCAGGTATATATTCAAAATATATGTATTTATTGCTAAACACACCCCTCTAGTCTCTTTATGAGGCTAGAGTTCGAAGTACATAAGTTAGAAGTTATTAAATCACAGTAATAGCACAAATACACGTTTGGGCCCTAGGGGCGTACCAAACCATATACCAATAAAGTGGTATGCGAACCACGACTGAACTAGACACTAGGCCTAGAGCCTCTAGAAGTGCTTGGACCACAAGGAACCACCCAAGGTAGTGACACAGGGGACCTACGGGAGACGCGTGCAGTGTAAATACATAACCGCGATACGCCGTTGACTTCTATGGAGAAAGTCGGGATCGGGAAAATAGAGAAAAGGGACACTTAGAAGAGGACTAGGACAAAACCCTTTGAGATCTAGGACTTTGAAGAGTCTCTACCCACGGGAGCACCGGAGTACTCGTGTTACCTCACCCAGGGAAGCCGGGTGCATAGGTGCCTTTCGGGGTCGGGTTTCGTCTGCCGATTCGAATGGCGATCTGCTGCAAAGTGTTGCTGGCGGCCAAGAGAAAAGTGTCCGGGTGGATCCAAGAGTGGATCGGAGTTCTGAAGAACCTGAAAGCAGAGGAGACAGAGTCTGGGTCACTAGCCAGTGACCAGGAAGGCGATGGACAGATGCCCACCGATGTCGAGTGCTTCAGGTGCGTTGACGGTCGTCTTGACTCTTCAGCCACGAGGTCCAGGAGGCGTTGTCGGCGACCAGGAGCAGGATTCGGGCTGGTACACGATGTCTGTCGAGTGCTGAGGTGTCGGCGACCGGATTGGACCCAACAAGCCTTGGCAACGGCAAGTCTCGGTGAAGATGTAGATCGTCGATGGTGCAGACCAGCAAGGTCTGTGGAACTCACCCAGCGAGGGTAAGTGAGGGCAGGCCTGGAGCAACCAGGATGCCAAGTAAGAAAAGGATTGGCCTTCGTTAGGGGCTACTAGCCAACGGGCTAGCGACCGCGAAGGAGCCTCGTGACGCCGCACGTGGATCTGGCTTACAGGACACTCGTGGAGTGGGGGCCAGTGATCTTCGGTGCAGGTGGTGCTGGAGGCTAGGGCTACTCGGAGCCCAAAGCACGACTTCTTGGGAGACCCAGAAGAGGATGCACTTGCAAATGTGCTCGGTGTCCAGGGGTCACGGTCTCAAGTCACCCACGATAGCCACGGGCCTCAGCTTTGCTGGGGACTCAGGGTAGCCTCGGGGAAGTCTGAGAATCCACCTCTGGTGATGCGATGACTTCGGCGTCCGACGGGAGCTTCAGAAATGCGAACCGAACAGATGCTTCTTTGGTGCCTGCCAAGCAGGGGAGTCACTCCTTGACCCCAAGGGAGATTCTTCTGTCCTCTAATCGTGAGTAGAGCGTCGAAGGTCCAGGATTCAGTTTCAGAGTTTCGTCCAGGGATAATCTAAAGTCCTAAGGACTGGGTTCCTACCTTTATTCTAAAGATAGGGGTTGGACTACTCTGTGGCCCCACCTATGGGTGGGTCAGGGCAGAGGGGTGGCTACACCCTTTCCCTTTGTCCAGTTCGCGCCAAAGCAGGGGCTGCAAGCCCCTGATCCGGTTTGAACTGGGGTATGCACAGGGACACCAAATGTGCCCCCAGTGCAGGACTTCAAAGCACCCGAAAGTGCTCCCGCCCAGCCCCAATACACATTATCCTGTCTGGGGAGGTGGTCACACCCCCTGGGACAGGAAACCTATTGTCCAGGCCTCCCTGCCGGAGTTTCGTCCAGCAGCAGGAGGCCAGACTCGTGTCTGTGGCAGCAGCATCCATTTTGTGATGCCAGGGCTCTGGAAAGAAGTTACCGGACTAGTCAGAGTTAACATGTCTTTCCCTCTAGAAGGGTGGAATGCTACCCCCGCCGCCAGGATTGGCGGGGGGTAGTATTCCAAGATGTTTGACACCAAACACGACATGTTTAGGTGCAGCCATTCCAAAGTTAGCATTTTACCGCGAGGATATAATGCGCTTAAGAGTATATGGTCAGGCTGCACTACAAACAGCATCAGAGATGGTCTCCGAACGCTGCAGAGGGGCCCTGCTCATGCAGGGGCACCCTCTCACATAGGAACCACGCACTCTGCCTTTAGGATTGATAAGGCCTGCCTTAGGAGTGACTTATAGGTTTATATGTGTGTATGTATTTCGTGATATAGGTAACCTATATCACAGTAAGGGGTGCATGCACCACCTTACCCAGGCTGCAGTAGCAGACCTGTGGTGTCAGTTTGGATGGCCTTCCAGGGGTGGCATAATACATGCTGCAGCCCCTGGCAGGCCTCTGAGGTACCTATGCCCTTGGTACATAGTATACCATATACTAGGGACTTATAAGGGCACTCCAGATCCCAATCAGTGATGTGCTTAAGGCACATGGAAACCATTTTAGAGAGGAAGCAGCTAGGCTGGGGTTCTGATTAGCAGGGCCCCAGCCAGACTAATGTCGAAAAACAGTGAAGCATCAGCAAAAAGTGGGGGTACCCATGTGAAGCAGATCCTACTCTCCTACACTCTGCTTGCTCTTGATTAAACCATCTAACCTGCATATCGGCGTGGAGCATTTATTACACAAAGGGAGCCTCGTGATAAAAAAAGAATCCCTCATCTTAACAAGGAAGGCTATAAGGGTAATACACGCAGGGCCTAATTTGAGGAGGTGTTCTAGCTGCATGCTGGCGCCATGTGCAGTGCAGCTGAATGCTCATTACATGGTAAAATCCGAGCAGAGTTGTCTGTGCAGCTGCATGCATCTCGTTGCGGAAGCCTGCCTCCAGGCACTTGACATGGCTGGACTGCAATGTCTTACCCCAGACCACAAGCAGAAATGCAGCGATTTTAAAAACCAGTAAAAAAATTTATTTACGGTCCTGATTCTAAATTGGGTGGAAAGGTACAATCCCATTCGAGCTGGAGGAACTGCTAAATTCAGCATAGAATCCATGGGTGAAATTATGCCCATTTTAGATACCAGTACCTGCGAAACTGACGCCCGCCGGTGGCCGCACTGAAAGCAATTTTTTGGACTTGCACCAGAGATGTCACCGCGCGGTAGCACTATTCAATTAAAGCAAAGTTTTAGCCCAAGCAGAGTCACAGTTCACTATAGGCACTCACTTTGCTTTGAGGCGAGCGTCAATTCGTACGGGTCCGCCTCGTCGTGCCCGAAAGGGCTCTGCATTGATTCTGAAGCTCACCAGCTGCGTGGAGAGACTGAGTGCTCTGGGATGAACAACTCCAGTGCCGCGGCCGCCGCAGGGGGGTTCGCTCAGCTGCGGCCGCCCAGGATGACAGTGCTGGGTCGTCTCCCTCCGGTCCCTGGATCATCATTTTTTATGTAAATTACCATGGCGCAACGCAGTGCGAACCTGCCAAACCTTTATTCATGACTGCTGGTGCCGCCTCTATGGCGACTGTTAAAGTGTGTGTCCTTAACTCGACCTGACCTCCCAACCCGGTAATTACTCTCACGGCAGTCATGAATGTAGTATCGCATAAGCCTATTGTTGTTACATTGTAGCAGAGTAGCAGCTACAGCTGGAGACTCGGAGCCAGCCCCGCGCTGCCACTCCTACAGCTTTAGTTTCAGTTCTTCTGGTGCATGGTTTCTAGCGCTCCTGCTTGACAGCTCAGGAGGCGCTATTATGCGTGACTATGCATTTCAGTGCTGTGATGCGGACCACCACACTGAAATGTGTTAGTCTAACGCCTGATGCGTGAAACTTGGCAGGACTGAAATAACAGGAACCTACGCCCAATTGACCAACAAGAAACACTAAGAAGATCTTCAAACTGCTGCAAAGCACCTGATCATACATCGACGGACTGCAACGCAGAGCTCTCAGCTGTACTAACTGAACTCAACTTTGTGCAGACTGCAGACAGTGTGATTGTTGCAATGTGGAGCTCTCAGCCAGAGCTGCCAAGTTTTCAGCTGGCTCATGAGTGACATTTAAATGTTTTCACTGTCCTCATGAGTGACATTCCAATGCCATATGTCACACTATGAGTGAGTCTTTATTGCAGGAACAACAAATGCGTTATCTCACCCGCATTGAGATAAACTACAGAAATTACTCTTTTTTTTGTGCAATGTAATTGTCTAGAAATGTCTATAACGGAGATCAACATTTGTCAATTGCTCATTTAAGGGCACTATCTAAAATCCTTCTTCCAATAAGATAAGCCTGGATTTTTAAAAGAGGGGTTCGGAAGCAAAAACAAAATGGTGGTGTTGAGAGGAAGCTTGAGTTTGTGTCCATCGAGACAGCCACCTTCCCCAATGACTGGAAACACGCCAAGATCAACCCCCTCTGAAGATACGACAGACCTCAAGAATTTCAGACCAATCTCATTGCTCCCCTTCCCAGCCAAGGTCATTGAGACGGCCATCAATGCCCAACTCTCTGAGTTCATCGAATCCAACCACATCCGGGACTCCTCCCAATCCAGCTTCCAAAGCAACTGCAGCACCAAGACCGCCTTCCTTGCCGCCGACATCCGCTCACTCCTCGACCGGAGAGAAACAGCAGCCCTCATCCTCCTGGACCTCTCGGCTGCCTTAGACACCGTCACCCGCCGCACCCTAAGCACGGGACTCCATGACGCCGGCATCCGCGACAAAGCCCTGGACTGAATCCGCTCCTTCCTCACCTGTACTTCCACCGTTCCCCTCAGAGCCCACGAAGATCGGCTGCAGGGTCCCCCAAGGCTCCTCCCTGTGCCTCGCCCTCTTCAATGTCTACATGGCCCCGCTCGCAGCCATAGTCGGGAACCACGGAATCAACATCGTCTCCTACTCTGACGATACCCAGCTGATCCTCTCCCTCACCAACGAACCCACAATCGCCAGAAACAACTTCCACGACGGGATGAAGGCCGCCGCTACCTGTGTGAGAGATAGCTGCCTCAAGCTCAACTCGTACTAGACCGAAGTCCTCATCTTGGGGCCCAACACCTCCGCCTGAGAAGACTCCTGGTGGCCCGCCACGTTAGAAACTCCCCCTCATCCATGGACTACGCACGATACCTCAGCATCATACTGGGCTCCACGTTCACGGTGAACCACCAGATCAATGCCGTCTCCTCATACTGCCACACCCTGCGCCTTCTCCAAAAGACCTTCAGATGGATCCCCACTGAGGCAAGAAAGACAGTAACCCACGCACTCATCATCAGCAGACTCCACTTACGGCAGTGCACTCTACACAGACTACACCCAGAAACTCCACAGGAAACTGGAGACCGTTCAAAACGCCGCAGCCAGACTGGTCCTAAACATCCCCCGCCGTAGCCACATCTCCGAACCCCTGCGAGAACTCAACTGGCTCCCAGTCAACAAGAGTCATGTTCAAGATTCCCACACACGCCTACAAAGCCCTCCACAAAGTTGGACCAGCATATCTGAACCAGCGCCTCTCATTCCACGTACCCACCAGACACCTCCACTCTGCCGAACTGGCCCTCACCACCGTCCTTTGGATCCACAAGACCAGGACCGGAGGAAGATCCTTCTCCTACTTTGCCACCAAGACCTGGAACACCCTGCCTCTCCACCTCAGTCTATCCCCGTTGCTATCCCAGTTCAGGAAAGGATCTCAAGACCTGGCTCTTAGACTGAACCTCAGCGCACAGCAGGACCTGCACGCCACCCACAGCCCCCCTGCCCTTTGAACATTTTAAAATAATTTATGCAGTATGGTGACAAAACAAGAGGGGTGCATTGTACAGCAGGCAAGAGAAAGACTGCTGTTCTCTTTCGGGCCAGCACAATCACTAAGTATGTGCTAATCTTGACCATTATGTCCTAACAGTGCAAGGTGATAGTTCATACTTGGGTACTGGGAAAAGGAGCAGTGCTTTACAGAGTGCAACTTCAGATAATGGAAATAAATGCCACCTTGGGAGATCAGCAAACTTGCTTACCAGAATCGGCAGGGTGCACTGAAGCTGGTCTGGTTCTCCCCACTCTTTCTGTCCGATTTCCCTTATCCCATTCTCTCACTTGCACTCTTTCCTTGCTCCTTCATCCCCTCTTCCTTTTTCAAACTTCTCTCACTGTTTGCTTTTCCTCCTTCTCTTCCTTTCTCTCCCCTGCATTCTCCTTTCTTGTGCTTCCATCGATTCTCCTTTCTCGCACTGTCCTCTCAGCCCACTTTTCCTCCTTAACTTTTATTCTCTCCCCTGTATTCTCCATTCATCGATCTCCCCTCCACCCACTTTTCCTCTTTCTCCTATATGGTCCTTTTCCACTCGATTTTCCTCTTTTTATGAGTTCAACTTCTTACTTTCACTTCTTTCTTTTGTTCAACACTTTCTCTCTCTCCTCCATCCTCATTCTCCTTTCTCTGACTCCTTTTCTTTCTCTATGCTTTCTTTCCTTGTTCTGTCCTCTCCTCTCTCCCTTTATTCCTCCTACATATTTTCCTCCTGACTCCTTTAGTCTAGTTTTGCAGCATTGATGACATTGCTTACTATAATCTGTGGTGGGCCAGTACGTTGGTTTATGCACCCCAGCAACACACTGCAGAGGCACTAATAAACAAAAATCACCACTGCAAGATCCACTAAACTTTGACTCAAAAAGATCTGCATTTCAATAATTAAAAAACTTCTTAATCCATCCATAGCACGTAAGCGAAAATAAAATGCTTTCTTTACATGAAGTTGAAGGCACTGAGTCAACTTAGTACTGCACTACTTATATAATATACAAGAAATGGATTGCATTTGTTAGTATCTCATTGTTAATTGATCCAATTTCCGAGTGCATTGCTACATGCATTACATTAGCTGCAATTCCCATAATAAAAACATCTCTGCATTTTTCATAGTCATTATTTTTTAATGTTTCCTTACCAGTGCTTTGGTATTCGTAGTTCATTTAGGGCCCCTGTTCTCTCCTAAACTGCTCGTCATTGATGGGTTTAAAATCAACCTGAGCTGACGAAGCAAGGACTAATATCTATCGAGCTTCTAAATTAGATGTGCTGTGAACGAACTCACAAAGATTTTGAATTTCTGGACTGTAACCAGTACATAAGGAGACAAGCCTTTCTCTGTGTCTCAGATGTAGTAAGGAAAATGAGCGCTGCATGCCGGAAAAATACTCAACCGCTGGCAACAGGGAAGGTGCTACCTGGGATTTACTTATGCAAGGGGAGCTACTGAGGCCCCATAACAGTCGGCAGACGTGGCCCTGCGGGGTCTCAGCTGTTCTTAATCGATACAGTCAGCTCAGCAGAGTCCAACCCGCCGCGGCACCAGCATGCAGTTCTACTTAACTTGCAGGCTGCTAAACTTAAATTATATCATTAATGTTGGAAATCGCCATCATGTCAGAAGTCATCATGAATTGTCAGACCTGAGCAGCCGCAGCGACTAGATTGGTCTCTTTTTTCAGCACAGCATTGTGGAGACACTCAGATTTTTTGAGATCCTACCTCTGCAGAAATGACTGTCCGACCTCTTCTGCTCTCCCTGTGGCTACACATGATGATGGGGCACATGCTGGCAGTGGTGCGGCAAAGAAACATAACTGCTGCATTTTGCCGCCTCACTAGTGACTTCCTGTCGACAAAAGGACAGTCATGTGACGCCATGTCACAAAAGGTCGCCGCAGCTGGTCCTAGCTGAGTGAGTCTCAGCAGCAGCTGCGAATGACGAATATGCAGCCAGCGCAGCTGAGCCTCCTGGCCGGAGCGACCCACTGATTTGATTTTTAATTCTAGTCTGTACCAACCACCACAGCACTGCACAATCAATGTGCAGTCATACAGTGCACTCTGCCAGACGTGCAGCACGCATTCCATGCTGCTCAGCTTGCTTGAGTGCTTCGGGAGTTGCTCTTTCTTGCTAGTCTGCCTCAGTAGTGCGGTGGTGTCAAGAGGCGCTATATAAGCGTGACTAAGCATTTTAGTGCGGTGATGCAGACCGCCAAACTAAAATGCGTTAGTCTAATGCCTGATGCGTGGTACTTGGCAGGAAGGGGGTGTGCATGTGTTGACAGAGAGAGAGAGAGACAGCGAGGGTCAGAGAGATGGAGACAGCAAGGGTCAGAGAGAGGGAGACAGCAAGGGTCAGAGGGAGGAAGGCAGCAAGGGTCAGAGAGAGGGAGGGATCGAGTGTCAAGAGAGAGGAAGACATCCAGGGTCAGAGGGGGTGAGACAGCAAGGGTCAGAGAGATGGAGACAGCAAGGGTCACAGAGAGGAAGGCAGCATGGGTCCGAGGGACGAAGGGAGCAAGGGTGAGAGAGGGAAACAGCGAGGGTCAGAGAGAGGAAAGGAGCAAGGGTCAGAGAGAAGGAGGGATCGATTGTCGGAGAGGGAGACAGCAAGGGTCAGAGGGAGGGAGACGGCGAAGGTCATAGGGAGACAGTGATGGCAGAAAGAGGGAGACAGCAAGGGTCAGAGAGAGGGAAGGATAGAGTGTCAAGAGAGAGGGAGACAGCGAGGGGCAGAGGGAGGGAGACCGCAAGGGTCATAGGGAGGAAGCAAGGTTCAGAGAGAGAGACAGCAAGGCTCAGAGAGAGGGAGACAGCGAGGGTCAGAGGGAGACATCAAGGGTTAGAGAGGGAGACAGCGAGGGTCAGAGAGAGGGAGGGATTGAGTGTCAGAGAGAGACATTGAGGGTCAGAGGGTGGGAGACAGCGAGGGTCAGAGGGTGGGAGACAGCAAGGGTCAGAGAGAGGGAGACAGCGAGGGTCAGAGGGAGACAGCGATGTCAGAGGGAGACAGCGAGGGTCAGAGAGGGAGATATCGAGGGTCAGAGGGCGGGAGACAGCGAGGGTTAGAGACAGGAAGTCGGAGGGAGACAGCTAGAGGGAAGGAGAATAGGACACAGGGATAGACAAAGCGGGACCGGAGCTCAGAGGCAGGTAGAGTGACAGGCAATAATCACACAGACAGCAACCAACATATAAATATACAGAGTTAGATCTACTAAAGACATAGATACATGAATGAATAGAGCTGCTACAGGCAGATAGAGATAGATATAGCAGCAGACATAACTACAGGTAGCTATAGATACACATAGAGCTTTTCACAAGCAGATAGAGACAGACTGATAAAGACAGACTGACGGATGCATAGAGACCGATTGATAGAACGAGATAGACCTGACAGAGGCAGACAGAAAGGGGCAAATAGAAAGATGAAGTCGGTTTGCTAGACCGAGGCAGACATGAATAGATAGAGGCAGATAGATACATATATTGTCGAGCAGATGGACAGAGAGACAGCTAGTTAGGGGCAGACAAAACTATGAAGATAGGCAGGTAGATAGGTTGGTGACAGATATGCCGGTAGGTAGATAGATATTTATTCATAGTGCGCACTCACACTCGTACGCATGAAGGCAGAAAAACAACTAGAATTCTCGAGAAGGCTTCATGTGGAGGGACTATCGCCCCAGTCTTTGCTATATACACAGATCCTACTGAGGAACAGGAAACATGACCGCTATTTGATGTATATTTGGGCGGTGATTCATCGGATAAATTAAATAAAACCCTGATAAAGTCCCATTCTGGGGACAAAATGCGTTGACTAGGTTGATTGTGGATGATTACTGAAAGAATAAATAAAAGAATACTTTGGATTGAAACGCACAATTTCATGGCTCCTGCGTTTTTGTTCACCCTAGAAGGACTGGGTATTTGTACATGGGATAAAGAGAATGCTTCAATATCAATCTTTTTTTTAATATTCACAAGAAATTCTTTGGACTCTTAGCACTCCCTTTTTATATAGGATCTAATGTCAAAGTTAGTAAGTAGGCCTGGGAAATCCTAAAGAGGTTGAGAGCATAAGAGAAATTCTTGCGGACAGATCTGTAAGCCCCCTTTCGATAAAAAAATCTCCATACGCAATAATTCCCCCAGGGAAGACTGAAGAGTGAAACAGCGGAAAGCCCCAATAAATTACTGGGGCTAGTCCTGCTGCATAAGTGCTACTGAGGCCAAATTCCATTCATATGGCTTGAGATTATACCAAAAACTACAGAGTACACGGTTTGCACAGAATCTTTCCTTTATTTAGGTTCACAAAAGGCCAAGAACTAAAATTAATAGTTTCAATTGAATAGTAAAGGCTGGGAGAGATTTATGTTCTATAGGTGTTAATCAGGTGATTAATATTTCTCTTGGCCATAGGCATTTTAAACACTTGTAGCCCATTTGCATGGGACAAGGCAGTGACAACTAGATGTGCTTTATTGTATGTATCGCTTAAATCGGGGGACAAAGTTAATCCCAAGGTAGGAATAGTTTTCACAGCTTCAAGCTGTTCACATCCTAGTGAGAAACCGAACTTAGTTTGTTTTCAGTGTTTCTTTTACCTAAATACTGATATTTGCTTTTTGATGTGTTGATTAGCAAATGAGTGTTGCGAGGCATATCTCTGGAAGCTTTCAAGACAATTTTGAAGGCCTTTAGGGGTTAAATAAAAAATTTGCCAAATAATCTGCCAAAAACAGAGTGTAATGGCCGATCACCCACTTTGGGGGCATCGACTGCTGGGTGGAATAACTTACTTGGAAAACCATGAACGTATAAAGAGAATAAAACAGCAAACAGGCACCCTTGCTTCAGGCCATGTTTTATGTTAATTTTTGAGGGAAAATCCACAATCCCCAACTAACAGGATGGAAATATGTAAGGCAATAATCATTTCTAACAAACCTGAGGGACTCCCAAAGGCAGTTATTTTTTTCTAAAGACTTGGTCTGTCAACTCGGTCAAAGGTTGTAGTGAAGTGAATGAATGTTGCATACACTAATTGGCACATCGCGTTCACATGTTTATCAAGTACAGCTTGGACAGTAGCAACAGTATCTACAGTTGAGCAATTGGTTTGAAATCCAGATTGCTGAATCCTTAGAATATTGTTGTTAAGGACCCAGGATTCTATATGTCCTAGTATACTTTTTGCAAAGGTCTTGACGACTACACCCAACAGGGATATTTGTCTGTAAATACTAGGAACTTTACGGGGAACATTATTTAATCAACTGGCACTATAAAACTACCAATCAAAGAATTGGGGATTTTCCCAAAACTGGTAGCATCAGAAGATAGGAATAAAAAGGAGAATGCAGAATCGATCTACTGCTGCAAAGGTGGTCATTTCCAATACATACATTAACTTGTTCACATGGTTCTTTTTGTATCCACAAATGATACTTTTTCAACAGAAAGATAAGTGTCCAACAAAAATAATTGTATCGCTAGGGATGTATTATTGTGTGGTCATAAATGTACAATGGGGCCCGACGTGGTCGGGGCACGCCATTTCCCAGTTATTCAGTTTTCTGGGAGGTGTAAATCCTCTCAGTTTCTGTCCGGTGGCTGTTTTTTAGCCTTGTGTGGGCTTGTCTGCCCTCTAACCACACTTTATTTCGCCAACGCATTTTGACCTCTGTGGGCCTGATATTAATTTAAGGAAGGTCTTCCTCAAGGTGTATGCTTTCTTGTGCAGGACACTATGCATAAAACACGAAAGAAGGGGTATTTGTATGCCATGTTTTAAAAGAGCAAAACTGCAGAAGGACATCGCAAACTACTCTGGGGAAAATATATCCCTACCTAGACAAAGACTTCTAATAACAACCAGACAACACACAAGCTTTGACCCAATTCGAAGGACGCAGCAGGAGGAAATGTATTTCCTTCTCAGACACCTCATATTCTGACAGCTCGAGCAAACCAGAACCATCGACAAGTGCTGCTTCAAACCAACAGGTATCCTCTTTTTCAGTCAGAGGCTGAGGAAGGGCCCAACACCCAAGAGAGATAACAACCAGACGAAAGATGCACAGATGGGAGTACCAGACTAATCCCCATTTACAACCTTTTAAAGAGACAACCGGATCAGGAAGAAACAAGACTAGTTAGCAAAGGACTGTCCTTCGTCCTAACCGCAAGACCAGACTTCATGCAAATAAGGCTGGAAGCTCTCCAGTTCTTCCGCAAAATGCGCTTAAAAGATTTCTTCTCAGACCTCACAACTCCCAAGAGAGAAACTTCTCTGGACTAAAGAGCCCCTCAAGCTTCAATCCACCGACCTTGAACACCCCCATAAAACTATAAACATTTGAGAAAACAGTACTAAGGGACATAGACACCATTGAAAGGAAAAGGAAGTACACTAGATACAATATGTCCAAAGAAGAACACAGAGCCCGCCTGAAATTGAAATCCAGTCAGGAGATAATAATTGAGCCAGCAGATAAAGGGCGGCGCTATTGTCATCATGGATAGGGATGGATATGAACAAGAAATCATAAGGCAACTACAAAACGAAGAACATTACAAAAAGATACATGAGGACCCCTGCCAGATGATCACTAGGAAGATCGCTGAGCTTATAAACAAAGGAAAGTGGGGTGGCTGGCTATCTAAAAAAGAAGAAACATTATATTTATTCCTGTTCAACAAACAGTTCTACTTACAAACAAAAGGCACCGCTATAGGATGTCTCTTCGCACCAGAAATGGCTATCAAGTTTATGGCCCAATGCGAGGACAAATGGATTTTCAACAATAATCCCTTCAGAGAACACATCCATGTATGGAAAAAATACATAAACGATGTGCTGATGATTTGGAAAGGCTCAGATGAAAAAATCAATGACTTCATCAACTCGTTAAATACAAGAGGCCCTGATATACAAATCTCCATGGCAACCAACATAAAGGAAATAGCCTTCATAGACCTCGCTGTGCAACACGAGAACAATCAAATATACACCTCACTCTACACAAAAGAGACAGACAGAAACACTTTCCTGCACTACTCCAGTTTCCATCAGAGGAACCTAAGGGATAGCTTACCCTTCAGCCAGTTTTTAAGGATAAGAAGGAACTGCACAAAGAAAGAAGACTACTTCACGAATGCAGGGAACCTACTTTCCAAATTGCAACAACGCAACTACCCTAAGAACAGTTAAAACAAGCAATGAATCGCGCTTGGTATACCCCACGAGAGAGCCTTCTACAGCCAGGAAACAAACTACAGACCAACTTGATAGTATGCGTTAAAACTTTTTCTGGAGTGACTAACCTAATGAAGAACTCCATTAGGAAGAACTGCAAAATCATCACAGGCTTGCAACATTTCAAGGAACTGCCTATGTTTGCACTAACATAATAATAGCATCTGAGATAGCCTTGTGAGATAGAATACCACACTAGCAAGCCAGGTCCCTAAGTACTGTGCTAAATTTGCCTCCAGTGAGAGCCCGCCACAAGTGTGGCAATTGCTCCACCTGTGACAGTACAATAGAGGGAGGCGAGTTCACTTACAGAGACATCAAGTTCAGACACACAGAATTTACAAATTGTAATACCAAGAACGTTGTTAACTGTGTGACCTGCCCATGTAATAAAGCCTAAATAGGGAAAACAAATCAAGAGATAAGAAAATGCATCGTCCAACACAAATCTCGCATTTGCTGTAAAACCTTGAGTGCACCCATGGTTCAACTCTAAATGGAGAAAAAACACTTACTGACAGACTTCAAATGGACAGTACTGAGACACCCAGAACTACTAACCCAGAACATGTATTGCTATGATTAGAAGCGAAAATGATAATACGTATGCACACGACAGAGAATGGTCTCAGTGAACTATCTGAGATTGGCAATTTCTTTGCACGCTAACACCCAAGCTCACACACCTGTACCGGCAACAGGAGATGGGGGGACACTATAGCAGAAGCTGACTCACACTATACATACAAATCAACTATATTCTGGCAGTAAACAAAGAAATCAAAACGAGAAGCACTATGCTAGAGTGTAAAAAATGGAATATATCAATGGTGCACAAAAACATTGTTATCAACACAACTATACTCCCTAGTAAAACTTACACGACCGAGAAAATTGCCGAACCATGTGTTAAGGTTCTTTTGATGCAACATGTGGATGGAATGTTTCATGTGCAGTACATACACGTGTGAGCCACATGAGTAAAGCTCACTACACTACACTGAGCAATGAATCACCATCCCCTGAGGGAAGTCCGCTTTTGTTTTTCTTTTCATTTACACACCAGGAAGTATTTCAACTGCCACCCCCCCCTATATTGAGCGAAAAGACAAGTTTCTTAAAACAGTACACTGTGGCACTAGAACGCGAAAGGAAGCCGGGACCTCACAGGTCCGGGCAACATGAAAAAGACATGTTCCATGATTCCCCCGTGGTCACGCTTCCACTTCTGGCCGCAAGCATCCAAAAAATCAGTGACCCCCGGTGTAGCAGTCCAGAACGAGACGGGCCACACCACGAGTAAAGCTGACCTTTGAAGCACACATCAGGTATGTTTGTAATAAACTCCGACGGCCTTCTTAGTATAACACACCACTGGGGACTGCTATTTCAGTGACATTATGTGCCAAACTTTTTTAATTGCCTCAATATAGTACGCGGAGCAGCTGCATTTACGAGCAGCATTGGGAGAAGCGACTTTTATGAGCCCAGTAAGGCGAGCCAGCCCGCCTCAACACTACCTCTTCAAATAAGGTACGTGGATAGCACCATCTCTATGTAACATGCTGTGTGTTCTTAAACTGTCGATCAGCAGTATACTAAAATGAGCAAATCCATTAGATACCCATAGAGATTACTTCTCAACCAAAACTAATGGTCTAAGTTTGAAAACAGGACTCGTCTACTCCAAGGAGGACACAGGCCTCCTTTCCAGAAGAAAGATCCTTTTCCCCCCACCTACAGATATGCCACTTAGGAACCGTAGCCTAAGAATAACTTTCTGTCCATTTTCTATTTTTCTTCTTCCTGTCTCCTCCCTACTCGGAAGTCAACACCAAGGTGGAGCCCCCCCCCTCCCATTGATGCATAATATCCAACACTAGGATCCCCCCAGGGGAAACACTGATGAACCGAAAATCAGACAGACACACGGTATGTGTAAGGCTTAGGGCCCCCAATGGTAACAAGTATGATGATGAAATCACCCCCAACTTTTAAAACATGGCATACAATTCCCCCTACTTTTGTGTTTTATGTATAGTGTCCTGCACAAGAAAGCGCACAGCCCTGAGGAAGACCTGTATTAAATTAATATCAGGCCCACAGAGAAGGTCAACGCGTTGGGGTAATAAAGTGTGGTCAGAGGGCATACACACCCACACAAGGCCAAAACAGCCACAGGACAGAAACTGAGAGGATTTACACCTCCCAGAAAACAGAATAACTGGAAAATAACATGCCCCGACCATGTGGGGCCCGACCGTCTATTTATGACCACACGCTTGGAGGACAATAACACATCCCTTGTGATACAATTATTTTTGTTGGACACTTACTTTTTTGTTGAAAGAGTAACATAGGAATATACATGGTGGACACTTATTTTCATTGAAACAAAAAGTACCATGTGAATAAGGTAATGTATGTATTGGAAAGTAATGTCATCTGTCTGATTATCTAAGTCCGTTTTGGTTAAAATGGTCATTTATGTGATTATGTTTCGTACAATCTTGTGAATAGAATTTGTGGAGGGACTAAAAAGGTCCACAAAAAAGAGTTTTCTTTGTAAAAATTGTATTGTATTTCAAATGTTTGCCAATATGTCTTGATTCATATGCATGTCATGCGAGCGTCAAAGGTATAAAAGTGTGAGGATACACATGAAGAATTACTTAAATAATAACCAACGGGAGTTGGAAAAAGGGGTGCGGAATAATCACACAGTGTAAGAAACTGGCTCTATATATACTACACCAAAATGAGGTATAGTGGGTATAGGGTCCAGGTGACTCCAGAGGTAGGCAGAGGTTAAAGTTAGATAGAACCTTACTCTCTAATATTGGTAGCTTGGTCGAGCAGTAAGGCAGTATCAGAGGACAGTGTTAAGCATTTGATGTACACACTCAGTCAGCAAATGAATTCACACACTCAAGAACTGAACTCTAGGCCAATTGTTTTTGTATAAAATATATTGTTGTTTTATTTTAGAACCAAGCAAGCCTGGCACAGGTTAGCATAAAATACTTTGTAGTAATAAGTTACTGAATGTCGAACAGTTTGAAAATGCAATGGAAATTGTACTTTGTTTGATTTACAGGGGAGCAGTAGTATGCAACACTTAGCAAATGCAGTACATTGAAATGAATAGGCTTTTTCAGTAAATTGCAGGTAAGTTACTTTTCAAGTTACTTTTCTAACTCAGTGCTGGATACCTAGATTCAGCACTGGGACATTTCCTGCAAACAGGTAAGTAATTACGTTTTGGTTACTTGTATGATTTTTAAAGAATATCTTTACTTTTCAAAACTCCACACTTAGTCGTTTTTTTGAAGAAAAAGTGTCAATGTTATCCTATGGAGGAAAGTAGGTTATCGGTTCATAGGTAAGTTATCGACTGTGGGAGTTAAGGTTCTGGGGTTAGAACAAGGGTTCCCCCAGGGTCAGTGATGCACTGTTGTTGCACCCTCAGCGGCACTAGGGCGGCCGGATGCAGAGTGTTGAGGCCCAATGTTATCCTATGGAGGATAGGGGGTCTCCGGTTGGTGGCTGCTGGCAAGCAGGCCACTAGGTTGTGGGAGCAAAGCTCCTAGGGTTTAGGTCAGGGCAATTGGGGAAACAAGTTGGCACAAAAAGTGCACCCTCAGCGGCACTGGGGCGGCCGGGTGCAGAGTGCTGTTTCGGCGTCGGACGCCCTGTTGTTTTCTATGGAGAACCTCCGGTTTGAAGAAGCACTGCAGGCTCGGGGACGAGGATCTTCTGGGTGCGACCACCACTTCGAGGGGTAAGTTGGGATGTCTTGTGTTGGTTAGGCACCGTTGGTTTGGGCACACAAGGCCGTGGGGCGCCGGGTGCAGGGGTGCCTTTTAGGGTCGGATTTTCTTACCCGCTCTGGTAGCGGTAGAGGGGATCCTCTGGATTGAGGCTGCAGGCGTCGTCTGGAGGCTTGAGGCAGGTCAGGAGTCGCCGGATCGCCGGGGTGACCTCCTCGTGGTGTTTTTCCACTCGAGCTTGGGCCGGGTTCGGCGGGTGCAGAGTGGGCTGGATTCGCGATGTCCGGCCGGAGCCAGAAGCTGCAGTTTAAACACGTCCGGTGTTCACAGGAGAAACAGTCTTGGAAGTGAAGGCAGGCAGGTCCTCCTGTGTTTGTGAGGTTGCTGGCTGCTGGACACGCCGGGATTTCGCAGGAGCAGGTTCGAGGGGAGATAGGGCTGGGGCCAAGTCAGTGGGCGTCGTCCTCTTGTTAGCTCTGCATGGCTCTTCGTCCTTCTTCTTCTTTTCTTCTTGTAGGTAACTGACACCCGAGACTCCAGACTGAGGGCATGCATCTGCAGAGAAAGCAAGAACTCATGGAAAGCAGAGATTAATCTGCCTGGGACACGTACCTCAAATTCAGAGTGGAATTAACAGAGAAAATTCTGCACCTGAAAATGAATCGACTTCCACTGAGTCAGTAATCACAAGTACCTCAAGGGAACAAGCACCAACGGAATAAGAATTGCCAAAGACTGGGAATAGGGAAAAGAGACTTTTGACAAATGTTAAGAGACCAGAGACAATTTGGGAAGTAAGCGAGGTAGAGGAACAAGAACACCAAGAACTGCAAGATGTCATTGATGAGGACTTAGACTTGAGAACCCCTAAAGGACCCAGAAGAGAGCGGACGGCAAATCACAAGTATTCGGTTCCTGACTAGAAATACCTTACAAAGATTGGCATTAAATCTGATGATTGTCTGACGGGCGTTGATGAACCTTCATGAGGTGAAACAACAGATGAAAAGGTTCAACTTACACAGACACTTGGAGAGATGATGGCGTACCACTTAGGACACCTCCAACAGGGCAGCCTTCAAGACCTCCCTCAACCTCTACCACCGCCTGCTGAGGGCAACAAAAAAGACAGACATTGCTGCACGCATCAAAACCAGGGCCAACAGCACCAAGGAACTTTTCAATATCGTTAAGGAACTCTCCAACCCAGCTGCCAGCGAAAACAACATCACACCCTCACAGGAGCTGGGCGATAACCTCCCCCACTTCTTCCACGACAAGATCACAACGTTTTACAGAAACTTCGAACCCCAACACACACCTACGGACTTCCTCGACAGATACGCCACCACCATAACTGACACAAACCACACACTGACCACCTGGAACATCCTCTCCATCCAGGACACCACCTCCACCATGAAATCCATCCTCTCAGGAGCTCTCACAGACCCATGGCCGCACCACATCTTCAACCTTGGAAACCAAAGGATCGACCAGGAATTCACCACCCTACTCAACACCTCTATCACCACTGCAACATTTTTCGATGCCTGGAAACACGCTGAAGTTAGACCACTACTCAAAAAACCCTCTGCCGACCCCAGCGAACTCAAAAACTACCGGCCAATTTCCCTAGGTACTGGAGAAGATCATCAACAATCAACTCATGACACACCTGGAGCAGAACCAGCTACTCAACGCCTCCCAATCCGGCTTCCACAGCAATCACAGCACCGAAACCATCCTGATCGCAGCCACCAACGACATCCAAACCATCTTCGACTAAGAAGAAACAGCAGCTTTGATCCTCCTCGACCTCTCGGCAGCCTTTGACACTGTATCCCAATACGCACTGATTTAAAGACTACACCACATCGGCATCCAAGGGGACGTGCTCAGATGGATCACCTCCTTCCTCACCGGAAGAACCCACCCACCTTTCACCTCTGAACCCAAGGAGATCACCTGCGGTGTCCATCAGGGCTCATCCCTCAGCCCCATGGTCTTTACTTTAAGGCATATATGACCCCGCTGGCCAACACCATCAGATCCCACAGTCTCAACATAATTTCCTACGCAGACGACCCCCAACTCATCCTCTCACTCATTGACTACCCCACCACGACCGAACCAACTTCCACAGATGCATGCCTGCAGCTGAACACAGACAAGATAGAAGTACTGATCTTTGGCAACAGCATCAACACATGGAAATATCCTGGTGGCCATCAGACCTAGGACCCACTCCCTCCAACCACGCCAGAAACCTCGGAATCATCATTGACAAGCTCACCATGAAATCACAGATCAACGCCATCTCCTCCGCCTGCTTCCTAACTCTGCACATGCTAAGTAAGATCTTCAAGTGGCTACCTACACACACGAGACGCACCATGACACAAGCCCTCATCACCAGCCGACTGGACTACGGCAATGCCCTCTACGTAGGAGTCACTGCACACCTTCTACAAAGACTTCATACCATACAGAACGCCACAGCCAGTCTCATCCTCAGCCTTCCCCAACAAACCCACATCACACCCCACCTCAGGAAACTCCACTTGCTCCCCGTACAGAAGAGATGCCAATTCAAGCTGCTGACCCACGCACACGAGGCTCTACACAACCAAGGACCTGTCTACATTAACCACCGCCTGAACTTCCACCAACTATTGAGAAGACTACGCTCTGCCTCCTTTTCACTTGCTCACACTCCCCTCATCTACTGAAGCAGAAGTGGAAGACACTTCTTCTACCACATCGCAGCTAAGAGCTGGAACAGCCTCCCCACACAACTCCAGATCATCACTTCACTTCTGGAATTCCGAATGGTCCTCAAGACCTTGCTGTTCGAATAAGTCTCCGCGGCCTGCAAGCACCTGGCTACCCTATCGGGTGATTAGCTGCACTTTATAAATTCTGATTGATTGATTGATTGATGATTGAAACACTTGACAAAAGTTGAAAGGACAGAAAGATATTTAGGGAAACTGTCAGGGGACTATAGGGCCCTTACGCATCGAGCTGACATAGAATAAAAATCACTAGATTCCGATATAGGGTTGCAACTACCGAGTAGAATTAGAAAGACTAGTTTCCTTAACCAAATCACTTGATCTGATGCCAGCTAGCATGGCGTAGCAACGCTGCAAAATTGTCCTAGTAGTATTGGTAGTTGCCATCGCTGTTTCTGTAGTTGGGTGGATGTTAGACATCTATCTACTGGAAGGAAATGCTTCACCCTCGGAATATAATCAACTCAAATCGATAACTAACAAAGAAATGCATGTGGGTAGACTATTGCAAGGCCCTTATTCTGAGAGTGTTTATAGTTATAATGTATATTATCACATGCTTGCCCAATATATTAAAATAATTCAGGTTGAAAAATTGTGCTGTCTGTTCCTATCTTCCGGCTTCCGCAGCAGAAAGGTCTCCCTATCTTCCTTTGACACTATTGTACGCATTCTCTTGTAGCGTTTATCTTAATCTGTTTTATCAGCAGCACTCTATTAAACTGTTTTATACAAAATATGAATGCCCATTAGAAAATGTACCTTATGTAAAAGGATCAAACATGTATCTGTGGGCTACTAAACATGCTTACTGTTTCTCTAAAGTTTACAAGCGAATAAATTAGTGTGAATATATGATGAAATTCTTTGTCCCCTTAACTAACGCAAATTTCACTAACCCTGGCGCACATGTCCTAACCTGCAAGATTATTCAAGATGAGAGAACCTTTGCAGATGAGTCAAATGAAAGAATAAACTAAGATAAAGAGAAGGGAAGTGGAATCCTTAAAGCTCGGCACTCTCCCGCCCACACTATGCGAAGCGGTTCTGACACCGTTATTAAAGCCCGGCAAGGACCCCGGTCTCTGAGTATCCTATCGTCCTCTCTCCTTGCTTAATCTAGATAACAAAATCCTGGCTAAAATACTCGCCACCAGACTAGCCTTATTGATGGAACAAATCCTCTCCCCAGCTCAGTCAGGCTTTGTCCCCCACCGCTCAACGTCGCTTAACCTCCGAACGATCTTTGCCATCCTAAACAAAGTCTCCCCCTCTACCCTGGCAGTCATGGCCCTATTGGATGCCAAAAAGGCATTTGAGTCCCTCGAATGGCCTTTCCTCAAGGCTGTTCTCAGTAAACTAGGCATTCCTCCCCTGTTCATCTCTCTGATCATACTCCTGTATACTAATCCCACGGCACGCCTGCAGATCAACGGTGCACTCACAGACCCTTTTCCTATTCTAAGTGGCACCCGGCAAAGGTGCCAGCTGTCACCTCTTCTTTTTATAATTGCGATGGACCCATTGGTCTGCACCCTGCAAGTCCACCATTCGCACAGGGGGCTGCAGTTAACTCATGGACCCCTGGTGCTCTCTCTTTACGTGGATGACGTCCAACTTTGTGTCTGGCACCCGCAGGACAACCTCCCTCCGCTCATGCGGGAAATTGCGCGATAAGGAGACTTCTCTGGGCTTCATATAAACTGGGTGAAAAAGGAACTTTTCCCACTGACGGACGCCACTCAGCCGGTATCGGCGGAATCCCTATTAACGTGGGCAGCAGACAGCACCAAATACCTGGGCATGCATCTCCATAGAGATAGAGACCAAATTCTGCAGCAGAATTACGGCCCTGCGGTTGCAGACCTCACCGCGCAGTGGACCATTGGATCTGTTTGCCCCTCTTGATGGCTGGACGGGTGGCCATTATTAAAGGGGTCGTTCTTCCCCGCTTTCTGTATCTCTGTACCAATATCCCCATTCCCCTGCCACAGTCCTTCTTTTTAGACTCTACGCAGCATCCTTATACGACTGATCTGGGCTGGGGCTCATCCTCGAGTCCGCTGAGACACCCTTCACCATTCCCTATGAACGCAGCGGCCTAGGGGAGCCTGATTTTTGCCTATACTATTTACCTGCCCAGTGCCACCGACCGGACAGCCGCATACCCTATCTCCATCCCGAGCAAGCTAAATTGGATGGACTTTCACACTCACACATACTATCCAGGGGCATACCGCTGGACGTTAAAGACATTCATACTGTATCCACCACATGCTGGGCCTGGCGCAGGATGTGACAGATGCTAGGTGGGGGCCCACTCTACTCCACACACTTCCCCTTCATGATAACCCTTGGCTTCCACTTACAGGAGAAAAATTGGCCCAATGCACACTACTCCGGCACAACCTATCCACCATGAGTGACCTGTTCCCTGACGGCCACGTACTTCAACTGGCTGATGATCCTCATACATGGATCTCTTTGTTACGCGACGACTCCAATACACTTTGTGATCACTCCTACACTCCTATCCGCTTCCCCCAGAGGACTTCCCACCTCTGACAATAGCAATCACGGACAGAGACGGAGGACACATGACATCCAGGCTATATTATTCATGTCTTGCCTTGACACCACGCACAGGTGCGGGAGGTCTGGGCGACATAGCTGGGGATACCACTCACTGATAAAATTTGGACGTATTGCTGTATGCAAATTCAACGTATCTCTATCAGTCATAGACACAAGCTACTACATTTTAAGTTCCTACACCGCTCCTACCTCTCCCCGCTTGATATAGCCAAATTCGACCACACCAGATCTGACCGATGTCTGAAATACCACGCTCCCGGTGCAGACTTTGCGCTCCTTACCTGGACCTGTCCTGTGGTGGCTGTCTACTGGGTAGCGGTCTTTGCACACATATCTGCTATGACTGACACAGAACTGTCTCCTGACCCATTAGTTGCTCTTCTGGGCTACACCCGGGGCATGCCCTGCTCTGCCCGCCGCATCACCTCCCTGGCGCTTCTGCTGGGCAAGCGGGAAATAGCATTACACTGAGGTAGAATCAGGTCACCTACACCTTCGGAATGGCTTGGGAGCATGAGTAAGTGTGAGAATATTGGAGAAGACTATGCTCGCCTCCAACTTCGCGTCCCAAAGACATCTGGATGCAGTTCAGTGCATATCTTCATACTCTCGAGCGCGACACTGCTTACTGATGCCACTCCTCGACCCGATCATTTGTGGATGCCACGGCGCTAGGTCCCCGTCTGGCTATGTTTCCTGAATTCCATGTTGTATTGTTCCACAATTTACATGTGATGAAAACGAACTCTGTATAGATGCTTCATAAATGTGACGTGGTGATGTAATGCTAGATAACATGCAATTTCTGAATGTTCGTTGCTAATTGAAAATCCAATAAAGACAATAAAAAGAAAAAAAGGGAAGTGAAGTGAAGGGATGACCAGAAGGAAACTAGAGGAAAGGAATAACGGAAAATGGAAGATCCAACCCCAAGATTGAGTGTTGACATCGCAAAGAAGGGAACCTTATGTATGGTATGCAGACAGGAAGTGAATGAGACTGGAAGACGCAGGATGGAGTGAATGTAAGCATAGTTATTTAGAAAAGGATAGTTTTTGCTGAGCCTGAAGAGACTATTAAAGGCATATACTATGTGTGTTGTAAGTCAGCCTACTTTCAGGTGCTGCACAATTGAGAGGTAGTTGCTATTCAGCATGATATAGACAACTGCATAAGATGGAGTCGACACAGTTTCAAGTAAATAATAAGTGATATCTTCCTCAGTAGGTGTAGCTTTGGATGATGTTAAGATTAGGAAACTGTCGACCCTAGTAGATAGACTTGCCACTGACACTGCAGACGCTTTGACCATCATTACAAAAAAGCTGCCTGCAATGAGAGCCATGATAACACAGAACTGCCTCACTTTAGACTTCTTGCAAAGGATGGCGGAGTTAGCAAAATAATTAACGCAAGGGTATGTTGTGCATACATTCCAAAAATAGATAACCAGATTGACAGCTATGTATAGGGTGCGCATGTGTGCTAGGTCCATAGATAAAGAAATTTGCCTATTGTGATGGACCAGCGCAGGCTGCTTCCACTCCACTCATGAACAAACCCAGCGTCGGGCAGCTGCTGGGCATCGGGAGGCTGCTAAACATGCTCCCTTCAGGCTGAAACAAAAACAAGTTAAAAATACCACAAATAACCTCATGACAACTCGATTTTCATAAGGGTTCAAATAGAATGTCCACTGCGGGAGGAGCAAATATTAGCTAGTGTACATCACACATCGCAAAGCATACATTTTGTAACATCAGAGTAAGAATCAAAACAGGCACTTAAATGGCTGCTCAGCAAAAAAGAGGAGGAATCAAAATGATGGCTCTAGTACTTAAGGGGCTAGCTTCATGTTGATTGGAGCATGTGATGAGTGACATGTGGAAGCTGTTCATGGAAAATGTAGTTTTAAGTTTATTGTGTTTCAATTGACTGCAGTTGAAAATGTACAGTAAAGGTGGAGAAGAATAATACTCGCCTCTGTGTCCTTAATAGAATAAAAAAGATTCTAGCTTTTGCGTCTAGAATTTTCAATTCTATTAAGGACTGGGAGGCGAGGATTAGGCTTTTCCTTCTTTGCTGTAGCCAATAAAAACAATATTTTATAGAAAACTAAATTTCTCATCATTATCATTGTGATGAAAAACTCCTTCACACCAATCAGGTTGTCCCTGGTGCGATAAAATACCTCAACACCATTCTGAAACCCTCTGTCTTTGCCTAGTTGGCTTAAACATAATAAACAGTAAACAAAACCAGAGTACATAACCTGCTCCATAAGTTGAAATATTTACCGTAGACAAGTTTCCTCTGGAAGCGGCGCCTGGACACTGAAACTGTTGAGGAACGTCCAGAGGATGTGAAGTTCTAAGTGCTATTAGTCCTCTCGCCCTCTTTCACTCTTGTTTCTGCTCATTACCTATAGGGAAAAAACAAAGGAGTGTCCATAATTTCCATATTGTCATTATGATACCAGTGCAATAATTAATAACTTAATCATTTACAAAATCAGGGTGGGTTGATTCATGTACACTAACAATATCATGCAGTTTGAATCAAATCTCAGGGTGGGATAATCCTCGCCTCTGAGTCCTTAACAGAATTTAAAAATCTAGACACGACAGCTAGAATTTTTTTAAATCTATGTCAGGACCTGAGACTTCGGATTATGCTTGTTCAAAGCTTTGCCAATACCACTGACGCCACATCTAGAATTGGTTTTTAGTAAACTGACTTAAACGGGGAGTCAGCCTACCAGTCCACTGCTCTCATATTCTCATGAAGCTGCGAACCCAATGAAAAAGCCTTGTAAGCCATTGTCCCTCTTACCGTGGGAGCTCTGAACATACTCACGTCTATCCCGGCTTCTGCCATTAGCCACCTAACCCATCTTGCTAATGTGGTTCGCGGAGACCAGGTTAAAAGGCTTTTGAAGTTTAACCCCCTAGAGGTAAAACTCCTGATGGGCGACCTAAAACACCACAAAACCTCCCAGATTTACCCAACATTGGCTACCAATAGTGCCACTTCATTAGCCGCCCTCCGGATGAAATGGCAGGCAGATATAGGAGATATTGAAAATGAGGATTGGGTAAAAGCCCTTGAGTCTCCACGTAGTGCGGCAATCTCCTTCACACTGAGGCTGATTCAATTCAAATACCTTCATAGGGCGTATTTCACGAGAAGCTGCATATGGAACATGGGAGTCGTAGACTCTCCTGTGTGTCGGAGAAGTGGAGCAGCAGAGGTCACATTTATCCATACAGTTTGGGAATGCAGTAGGTTGGCCTGGTTCTGGAGGGGAGTGGTATCCTGCTTGCCAGAGGTATTGGCGTGGGATTTCCCACTTACCCCACGATTGATGCTTCTGCATAACACAGATGGCATAGGCGGCAATAGATATAAGCCCCACCTATTGTTTCTAGGCCTCACACTTGCGAAGCGCGACATTGCACAGAAATGGAACGCAGATACACCGCCACTATTGGGAGTGTGGAAACGGAGGATGGACTTCTGCATGTGGCTTGAGGTTGCAGTCTTTCAAGCAAGGGGATGTCCTCAGAAACATTCCAAGATCTGGCAGGGGTGGGTGAATTATAGGGGACTGAACTTGGAGACGACACATACCACTGAACAACAGATAGACATTAAAATCAGACTGTATGGCCAGGATCAAAATGCCGCTTCAGGGACTGAAGAGGCCATACATGTCTAGGATGTGGTTTTAAGAATTGGTCGGTGGGGGGGGGGGGGGTGGGGGCATGTGTGCTTTTGTGCTGGTTCTTTTTATTCTCATTTTATATTGATGCTGGTTGGTATCAGGGCCACTGGAGTAAAGCTCTAAAATTTGTCCTGCATTATAATATATATGATGTAACCCTGAAGGGTTATACGACTGTCAAAACCAAATAAAATTTGTTCTGAAAAAAAAGGCTTTTGCAGGGCAATAAGCAGTGGACCACCGGTGGATTGTCTGAATTCTTTGGACAGTTGGGAAAATTGGATACAAAATCTGTTTCAAACAGGTTTTGGTTCTTTTAGACAACTTGAAAGTAACTCCGTCTGGAGCAAATTGCCTACCTGTTAAGTCCAGTGCCTTAACAACAGATACGCTTCTGCAGGAGACCAAGCAAAGGAGCATTGTGAGTTTCACAGAGTTGTTTCCTGGTTAGATCTGCATTAACAGGCCATCTCTGAAGAAATTGTGAGAGGATATTTACATCCCATAGGCCGCTGTATTTAGGTTGAGGATTAGACAGGCAGATACCTCGCTTAACCCTACTTACCAGAGGATGTTCACTGACGGGTTCCCCACTCACAAGAGAGTGACCGGCTGAAATAGCTGAGCGATAGTTATTGATCAACGTGTAAGCTGGGCCACCAGAAGTCAATTCTGTCATAAAGTTGATCACACAGGTAACTGAAATCCCCCAAGGGCTCAAGATTCCGTTAATTGCACCAACCCAACCACCTTCGCCATGCTGAAGAGTATCTCCTAAGGGTGGCTGCAGACCAGGATTGGACAATGAAGCTCTCAGATTATTCTGAAAAACTTGGCAAGTCTCCGAAAATTCACCAGGCTATAAGGTGCAACAGATTCTGGAGGATCAAAGGATGTTGAAGGCCCAATGGATCAGTCAGAAAATCTGGGAACAGCAGAAGGTAAACGGGGGAGTTGCAGGGCATCTCTATAAGTCCTGAGAACCATGACTGAACTCTCCACAGAGGGGTCACTAATATTAATTCCGCCCGTTGGATGTGGGTTTGAGCAGACACTCTGGGAATCATCAGGAAAGGGGGGAAGTCATAATGCAGATGGCAATGCAATTCTGGAGAAATGCTTCTGTGGCAGTGTCCATCGGATCCGGCCTCTAGGGATAAAATCTCCTCAGTTGAGTGGTGAGGTGAGAGGCCACATGGCATAGACCCCAGCGATGTTGCAGAGATTGAAAAACTAAATGGTTCAGCTTCCAAACGCTGGAATCTCAAAGGTGTCTTGAATTCCAATCAGCAACTATATTGTTCCACCCTGGGAGATGATTTGCTCTCAAGGAGATGCGGTGTTGGAGACAGTACTGCCAGAAACTTCTTTCAATGTCTATTAGGACTTGGGATCTGGCCCCCCCCAAAACTTATTTATGTACTGGACCACTGAGATGTTGTCCATCCAGAGCAGACTGCAGCAGTGCAACTTGTGAGGGGCTAGAGTTTTAATTTTGAAAGATCCCACCAGTAATTCTAGGAAATGTATGTGTAGGTTTGATTTGTTCGGTGTCCAACGCCCTCCAGTAGAGATATGTCCTCACCTGGCCACCCATAAGCTGCTGTCTGATTCGATAATGACATCTGGGTGCTCACTGAAGATGGCCTAGCCACAATTAAAGTTCTGCTCTATGGTCTGGGGTCAGATCAATCAGATCCGCGTATGGCATCCCTCTTTGTAGATGCTGAATTTTTAATCTTTGAAGGTCCCTCTAGTGCTGGGGGCTGAAAGGATGGCCTGGATAGAGGAGACTAGAAGTCCTGCTATCCTAGACAGATGTCGCAATGAGAGCTTGTATTGGGATAGGACTGATTTGATTTCTTTCTGTACGGTTTTTCATTTTCTTGGGGTGGGGGGGAAGGGCCAGTTGGGCTGTCAGAGAGTTGACCTGAAATACCAAGAATTCCGTGCTCTAGGAAGGAGTAAGGAGGGATACTGTATCATTTATCAGGAACCCTAGTGACTAGAGAAGTTGAATAGTTCAATTTAAGTGGTGCAGGAGAATCGATTTGTCCTGTGCCATCAAAAGGATGTCATCCAGACATATAATCAGTCAGACCCCTCTGGAGGGAAGGTGCTCCACTGCCGATTTCATGGCCTTGGTAAAGCACCAATGGGCAGAGGATTGCCCGAAAGGGAGAACTTTGTATTTGTACCATTGACCATTCCCGTGAAACTGGAGATATTTTCTATGCGGGAGGGAAAATCGGGATCATAATGTATGCATCTTTCAGGTCTAGATGTATCATCCAGTCTGAGCTCTGGAGTAGATCCTTAAGAACATGGATGCCTTCTATCATTTAATGGTCGTATAGAATCCAGCCATCGAACTCTTTTAAATTGATCACCAGGCGGGAACCCCCATCTTTTTTGATGACCACAAAAATGTTGCTGCAGAAACCTGCCAGGTGTAGGTTCGATTGGCATATTGTGTTCTTCTGCAGAAGCTGAGACTTCCTGATCTATAAAAATCTGATCTTGTTGGGAAAAATGGAGAGGCGGAGGGTGGCTGGATTGGGAAGGGGACCCATAGAACTCTATTTTGAACCCCTGGATCATTTATAGCACCCATGAGTCATTTTTAAGATTTGCCCAGTTGGAGAGAAATGAATGTGTCCTGCCCCCCAGAGTAATGGACCTTGGCGATCTGAGGCTTACCTGAGGAGGAGCCAGTGTAGAAGTTTCCTGTATTATGGAAGGCCCCTTCTTCCTTAGCTTCAATATCTGGGGTAAAAAGAGCCTTGTTGTAGTTCAGCGTTTCCACAGCCCTATGAATGGAAGCCTCTGGAGGGGCCTTGTGATGAGGTACGGCCGGCTGAATGCCCTCTATATTGGCCAGCCAAAAAGGTGTGGGTGGAACACTTTTTGAAGGGATAAATGGGCCTTGTCCAGGGCTGTAATGTGTAGAAAACGTTTCCAAGATCCTTAACAATTTTTTTGCTGAATAGTAAGCCGTTAGCCATTGAGCCTGCTTCTGCTGTTGACAATTCGGCCCATTTACAGTCCAGTCTTATGAGTATGGAACATCTTTGTTCGACTGACATGGCACAATTGGCATTGCCTAGAAAACATAGTGTGCATTGGGCCCAACCAACAAGGGTGTCAGGATATATTTGTGTGCCAGCCTCCTTCGCCTGAATGGCCATTTCTAAGATTTTGCAGAGGGGACCTGCCACGTTGAAGACCTTGTCTTGACATACCTTCCGTGACCTGTTGATACCCTTTTTTAGGTCTTTTATGGACTGCTTCAGGAATGTCGCCAGGTTAGGGTCCAGTTCGGGACTTTCCGCTGCTTTTCATGGGATGTCAGGTCTGTGGCAATTCAGAGCGCAGTCGGTTGCAGACATTGCAGTAAACCTTTTGCATAGTCATGTGTGTGGGCAGTTGGAAACTGGAGGAATTGGGGCCCAGTCAGAAGAACAGGGTGGATAGTGTGGTTGGAATCGAAGTCCAAGGGGTTTGAAGAGTCTTTGTCGTGTAAGGATTGGGTGTTTGGGAGGTCCAGCTAACTTATTTTTAAGCATTTGGTGTGGAGATGTGGGGCATGCAAGTGGTCAGAATGTGAGGAGTCAGTGGATGCCACATTCTGAATCATTGTCACGCAACAGGGGGGAAGGGAAGGTGTCTCTGGACAAGGGTCCAGGCACTGAATAAACGTGATCAGGAATCAGACTCTGTGAAACCTGGTTCATGATGGCTGCATGCGGCCATTCAGGTGACTTGGCCAAGGGCTCACCTCCCCTGTGTTTAGAGGGAACTACAGGAGGTATGGGAGGTTCTAGTGACGGGGCCATTGTGGGAATGTGCAGAGCGTACTTCCTCAACTGGCACGAAAATGGTTGGAAGGCAACAGCCAGGGCTCTGTTGACAGAGTGGGTGACATGGTTGTCAAGGGCTTCAAGAAGAGTGTCTTCCAGGAGGTACTCATCTGTAATCACCTGCTCTTGAACCTCTTCCCTATGGGGGTGTCTATCAGTTATTTTGGGTGAGAGGTATTGAGGTTCAGTGGGGAGTTCTCAGGTATGTTACTCAGAAAAGGGGGGGGCAGAAGTTAGGCTGCTTAACAGGAGGCAGGCTGGATACAATTGTCCTCTCAGGCGTAGCCTGTAGATGCAGTTTACACTTGTCCCGGTTTTCAGGGCATGGGGGAAGCAATGGAGTTCTTTCACAAGCATGCAGAGCAAGCGCATGCGCTGGGAGTGGCTCGCCCAGTCAAGCATTGGATTGTCCTTGCAGACTGCTACTTTTGGGCTTCCAGCAGCGCTGCTTGGGCGCTCGCAGATGAGGGTAAAAAGATGGCTTGGCCACTAGACAGCAGTCCTGCTGAGTGCTTCCCTGCCTCCTGAACACTCCCTTCTGGTGCACATTAGTAGCAGCTGCCTGAGTGGGGCCTAATATAGCAGTTGCAAACGATATGAATACCACTATAAACGAAGGGAGAAAAAAATCAAGCTACTTATCTGAATGGTCAGAAGCAAAGAAAGAGTATTTGTAGTAGTCTTTCTATTGTTGCATTCATTACTGTATTTACCACTGTTAGTGATGCCACTGTCATGGTGATAGAATGTAATTGTTTGAATACCAGGGGGGCTGTTGCGAGTGGCCCTGGAAGCTGTGGAGATGAACAGACATTAAACTAAGTGCTCTCTCACCTACCTGTCTCTGTGCACTTACTACAAATTTGGCAACAAGTTGGTCTGTTCCTCTCTCCACCCACATGTGCTGTTCTGGTGTATCCTGCGTTTCTCCGTGGTTCGCTGCCATTGTTTCTACTATTGTTCTGGTGCCTTCAACTTCAACATCAGCTTTGCTCGATAAACCGTCATCATTTGTTTTTCCTATGCCTTGCTGTGGATCTATCCTTCACTGGTGTGTTCTCTATATGGAAGAAAGCCAAGAGAAGGTCAGCTGTACAAGAAAAGATCAGCCGTCAGCGACTCTTCTCTTTGCAAATTTTCTCTCTCTGCAAGTTTGTTGAGGTTCTGCACCCGGATGGCTCCGTTCTGCTCCTGAGCCGTGGTTTTCTGCAACGCACAAACTATGAGTGTTCCAGATTGTCCTGGTGCTGTGTGGGGCTCTGTGCGCTCTACTCCCTACACATGTGCAACTGTTTTTCTGGTGGTCTTCTCACGTTCGTGTCCGGTCCGGTATGGTGACGCAATGGAATGTTGCAGTGAGCTTGGCGAATGCAAGGAGCACGTCACTGTGCGTGTCATCGCACTGTGAGGTTTGATCTTCGATTTCTCTACGCAGCAGCACGTCCTGGAGAAGCGCGTAGCAGTGTGAGTCATCACATTCTCAGTCAAAAGTTTCCCTGGGTTACGCAACCTAGCAACGCAGTGGAGGGCGTGGCGTGTATATACGCTCATGATTGGATCGTATTTTGGGTTTGTCATGCCTTAATTCCTGCAACGCTACGAACACTCTGCTGTGCTTCGGTTACGTGTACTTTGTCAACGTTTTTCCATCGTTTGCACACAAGTGAAATTGATTTCTCAAGCACTTCTGAATGCCCATCGGTTTTCCATCGGCTCAAATTTCTGTGTCTTCGGAGTGTTTCTGACCTTGTTCAAAACGCGGAGGAGACTACGATTATTCAACTCAGTGCTGCCAGTGAGACTTCATGCTGTAATATTGGTTACGTTGCGGCAGTTTGTGAGCAATTTTCATGATACCTGTCCCTGTGTGTATAATAACTCATTTTCCTTTTGCAGGAAGTAGTCAACTGTTCATACATTTTAATCGGACTTATTGAGTGTATTTTGTATGAGATGCAAAATGTACAACCTCCCCCTCCGTTTTTACAGCTTCCAGGTGATCCACCAGTCAGGTGGAAGGTGTGGTACAGGGCTTTCAAGAAATATTTAGGTGCCATGGGGGGTACAAGGTTTAGTGCTGAACGGAGAAGAATCATTTTGGAACATAATCTAGGGTTTGAGGGACAAGCTGTCCTTGAACACCTACCTCCCCTTGAGATGGTTGAGGGAGAAGAGGAGTTAAATGTTTTTGATCAAGCTGTGAAAATGTTGGAGAAACAGTTTGATGTGGAGGGTAGTCTGGTTGTAGCCAGACACAAGTTCTTTACAAGAGAACAAGATACTGATGAAAGCATTGTATCTTATGTTGCAGCATTGCGCATCCTAGCTTCAGAATGTGAGTTTGAGCATTTTACTTCACAATTAATTCGTGACCAAGTTGTAGTTCATTGCAGGGATAAAAAAGTTCAAGAGAAATTACTGACCCTGAAAAATCCTTCTCTGCAAGAAACTATGACCATTGTTAAGAGCATTGAGCTTTCTCAAAAAGCCTCTAGAGTGCTGAAACCTGAGAAGAATGTTGTGGGTGTGGTGAAAGAACGTAGAGATCAAGGTGAAAAACAACAAGGGGATAAGGACAAACCACAGGGTGAATCAAAGAGGGGTAGATACATCCCTGCCAGACCTGAGAAAAAAGGAGGTTCTCAAAAGAATGTGTTTACAAAATGTGGGTTTCCTTCACAATTTCCTAATTCACGGATTTGTCCGGCAAGGAATGCCTCTTGTCGAAAGTGTGGCAAGCAAGGGCATTTCGCTAAAGTGTGTGGTTTCCGGGGTAACGTCAATGCTGTGTATTCTGAGGAGGATATGGGTGATCCTGTTAGTGATGTCGTGAGTTCTTTAACTGATGTGATCATGGCAGTTAAGGATGACTCAGAGAATTGTGTGGATCCTGTAGTTGATGTGGATGGAAAGCTCGTACAACTGTTGGTGGATTCTGGAGCACGCATGACTATGGTTACGGAGGAGTTATTTGAGAGTAATTGGGGGGAAAAACCTCTCAATCCGCCAGACAGAAGTCCTGTTTCTTACGAAGGAAGGAAGATTGAGTTAAAAGGGTTTTTCGAGACTACTCTAATTTTCAAAGACAGACATATCCAAGGGAAGGTGTACGTGGCAAAGAAAGAACTTAATATTCTCAAATGGTATCATCAGGGTTTGTTTGGCATGACTCTTAGACCAGGTACGTGTGAGCAAGTCTCAGTGGTAAATGATTCCATTCATGGTGAGTATGGTCACATGGTCCAACAAATTCATGAGTGTGTTCGCAGACAATTTGGGATGTATTAAGGGTTTCAAACATTTTATCAAAGTTAAGGAGCAGGCCGTTCCAGTCAAGCACAAGTTACGTACTGTGCCTTTCAGCATCAGAGATGATTTGTCAACTGAGCTTAACAAAATGTGTGAGTCGGGCGTTATCGAACTGATTGAGTCGTCTCTTTGGTTGTCTCCTTTGGTGGTTGCACGTAAGAAGAATGGGCGTTTGAGAGTGTGCATTGATTTGCGCAGTCTGAACAAGGAAATCTGGGTCGACTCCCATCCTCTTCCTCGTATTGATGATATTCTTTCAAAGTTTGCCGGTGCTAGATATTTTTCCAAAATTAATCTTGCATCCGCCTACCACCAAGTGGAGTTGGATCCCAGTTGTAAGCATTTGACTTCGTTTGTGTCTCTTGTTGGGACCTTTCAGTTTAGAATGCCGTTTGGGCTGGCTTTGGCACCCTCGGTTTTCCAACGCGTTATGGAAAATTTTTTAGAAGGTGTCGAGGACACGGTGGTCTTTCAGGACGACATTTTGGTTGCTGGGAAGTGCAGAGCATCACATGACAAAAGTTTTGGACAGATTGCAAGGTAAAGGGATTGTTGCTAACAAACTCAAGTGTGTTTTTGGAGTGGAATCCATTGAGTATTTGGGTCATCGCATTTCAGGTGAAGGTATTGAACCAAGAGAAGGACTCATCGAGGCCATTGTGAATGCTCCTTGTCCCACTTCCAAAGAACAAGTCTCTTCATTTTTGGGTGTGTGTGAGTTTTACACAAAATTTATCTCTAATTTTGCTGCTAAAACTGTGCATTTGAGAGGTCTACTCAAGAGGAAGGTCATGTTTGTTTGGGATCAATTCTGCCAAGATGAGTTTGTTCGCATAAAACAAGAACTGGGGTCTTGCAAAATTCTTACTCCTTTTGATCCCCTCAACCAGTGCTGTGTCGGTGGATGCTAGTTTGGATGGGTTGGGAGGGATGATCACTCAGGTCAAGCAGGGCAAGGAACATACCATTGGTTTTGCCTCTCGAGCTTTACGACAGAGTGAGAAGAATTACTCGGTCATTGAAAGAGAATTGTTGGCGTGTTGTTGGGCTGTGGAGAGGTTCAAGTGTTTCTTGTGAGGTAAAATGTTTAAATTGCTCACTGACCACAAACCCCTCATTCCCATTCTCAATGGCAACATTGTCAAGGATCATACTCCTAGAATCACAAGGTTGAGCTCTAAATTGTTACAGTACAATTTTGATGTTGCACACATTCCTGGCGGAAAAAACACAAGGGCTGATTTTCTTTCTAGGTCTCTCTTACCGTTGGGAAAACAGGAACTCATGGATGATGATGAGGATGAAGAATGTTTGATTGCTGCTGTAGATGCTTGTAGTGTGGGTTGTTTTACTGAACGTGAGTGGTTCGGTGCTATGGAGTTGGATTCTGTTCTCAAGAGAGTGAAGGAGTACATTGTGTCGGGGTGGCCCAAAGAAAAGCATTTGGATCGAGAGTTACAGCCTTTTGGTAAGATTGCTGATGAGCTTACTTTGGAGGGTGGTGAAATGATTATGCGAGGAGATAAATTTGTTCCCCCATGAGTCTTTCAGATCTTGCATCATTGACTATGGACATGAGGGTCATCTTGGACAAACGTGTACCAAAAGGAGGATCCGTGGTGTGTACTGGTGGCCTTCCACGGATCGCCAAGTGAATGATGCTGTTGAGGGGTTGTGTCACCTGTTGCACCAGTGACAAAGTCATCAAGGTTGTCAGTCCTCCAGTTCAAGAAGTGGAACTTCCCAACGGTCCTTGGAGGAAGTTAGCTGTGGACTTCATGGGTCCTTTTGATGTCTTACCTAACAAATACAAATTTGCTTTGGTTGTTGCTGATTACTTCAGTAAGTGGTGGGAGGTTCATTTTATGACTGATCCTAACACACAGGAGGTCATCAAGTTTTTTCAGTGTCTTTTTGCCAGAGAAGGGTTCCCTAAAGAGATTGTATCAGATAATGGTGTACAATTTACGTCCAAGGAGATGTCTGATTTTTTATGCCAAATCTGGTATTTTACACCACCGTGTGGCTTTGTATCACCCACAGGCCAATGGTTTTATTGAGCGCACAAACCGCATTCTTGTTGAGTGTGTTCAGTGGGCTCTTTCTTGCAGAATAGAGATCAAGGAGGCGGTCCAGAGCATGTTGTGGGCGCATTGCACTACTCCTAGTCCCATTACAGGTGCCAGCCCTTTTGAACTGCTTCGTGGGAGAGTGGCTGCTTTCCATATGTTCCCTGCTTGGATGAAGAAATGGGGTTTACAGTCAAAGATTGGTGTCTCTCTAGCTGATGTGGGGACGCATTCCAAGTCTCTTGATTCAGATGTGGCTGGGTTTGAATCCAGTGTTAGTGTGGGAGATTGGGTGAGAATTAAATCCCCTCTCAATGTGGCAAAGGGTCTTTCTAAATTCGGTCCTCCCGTTAAAGTGGATGCCACCTCACGTTTTGCCATGAGGGTCAATGGAAGGAGTTGGTTGAATCTGTCCAGAATTTACAAGATTCCTAGGAGGGTGGTGTTGCAGTTGGGGCTCGAGTCTGGGGGTGATGTTGATGTGTACCAACAATCTCAGAGGGGGTGTTTTCAGCAGCCTTCTCAGCCTTCCAAGTTGTCTCTAAAATATGTTACTCCACGCAAGAGTGGTAGGAGAAGTCTTCCGCCAAAACGTTTGGATCTGTAATTTTTGGTTGTATCTGTAGTCATTTTGGATCATTATAGCGGTTTCCGCTTAGTTATTGTACTTTTTTATCAATATCTTTTCCTATGTTTTTCCTCTTGTTTTTCTGTTTCTTTTCTGTACCCTTAATATTGCATATGTTTTATGATTGGTTTATTTCTGTTGTTTCCTTCTTTTACATTCTGTGGAAAGAAAGGAGATGTTGCAGTAGTCTTTCTATTGTTGCATTCATTACTGTATTTACCACTGTTAATGATGTGACTGTCATGGTGATAGAATGGGATTGTTTGAATACCAGGGGGCAGTTGCGAGTGTCCCTGGAAGCTGTGGAGATGAACAGACATTAAACTAAGTGCTCTCTCACCTACCTGTCTCTGTGCACTTACTACAGTATTTCAAAATGGTATTGAGGTAGGTTATGGCACCAGGGACAAGCTGGTTGGTGTAAAGGGGTGTGATGTCATAACGAAAATGATGAAAAATGTAGTTCATTTTAATTGGCTGCTGTGAAAAGTGTATTCATAAACAGCAAAGAAGCAAAAGCATTGTCATTTAAGCTTTTTGCATTTCTTTCTTCACTTTTATTATTTAGCAGTCACTTTCTAAGAACATCTTTAATAAAAAATAAACACAACCAGAACTACAACTCCCATCAGCCAATGGGGCGCAAGTGTCTATAACAACAGTCCTCTACCATGTCCATATAGATACATGATGTCCCTTTACTGCTATGTCAGTTATAACACACTTTTATTACCTCGCGTCTTGTTTGCCATATAATATATTGTATTGCTAGATTATATTTTCTGTTATTGTTTACTGCACTTAGAGTGCGGTAGGCTCCTTGCCCAAGCGCTTATTCTTGGTGTACATGCGGGTCTCGCTGGTGCTGCTCATGCCGGCAACAGGTCTGTCGGTGCGACGCAGCCTGTCATGGAAGCCCTGCGCGCTCCCTCACATGTGCGTCGAGTGCTAGGGAATTCCCCCCAGGGCCTCCCTCCAAACATTGCTTGATGCTGCATTCCTGTGGGGTACGATCCTGACCCCGATCCGAGCAGGTTCTAGCTCGCAGTAGGCTGCAGAAGCCACCTGGTGGCTAAATTCTGTATTGAAACGAGTTTTTGGAGCACCAGCGAGGGGGCTGCCCTTATTTACAAAACAGTGGGCTTATTTTGACCTGGAAGGTGGTCAATTAGTGTCTGCTCTCATCCTTGCATGATGAAACCTTTTAGACACCATGAATATTCTCAGTTCTACGAGGGGGGAAAGGAATGGCCACCCAAGGGACACCATTCACATGTAATGGATGATAGAGTTCTCTCCCATGCTATTTCTAAGCCATTGTCCCCTCTTCAGGATCAGATCAACAAAATCGCAGAGCAGATCCTCAGGGCTTTCGGAGAACCCAGACTAGCTGCAGCGGGGCCTAGTGGACTCACATCTTCTTTAAGCAAGAAGGGCCACAAGCGTTACGCAGGGCACCTGGAAGGCTTTGACAGACTTCGCAAAGTCTACCATAAGAGTGTGCACACGCATAGAAATGCACCCTACCGGAAGGATGTATTACCGGGGAAACTGGCAATTTTGCCACCCCAATGATGAACCTGATCCTGGGTTCCCCAATAAAAGGGACGGTGATACTGAGGATGACAACTCATCATAGGCCTTGGTGGTCAGACCCTAATGCATCCGACTCACAGAACAGGGACCCTGGCCAGTCAGACATGTTTGAACCCGGGGGCATCTACCATCCTTGCTCCTCTGAATGGTTCCCGGAACAGAAAGTGGCAGACTACGTCTCTAAAAATATTAGGCAACCCTAAGAGAAGGAAGTTCAGGCCCTCTCTCATTGGGAAAGTGACCCTGACTCCGGAGATTGACAGCAAGATGTGTACATTCTTCGAGGTGTACATGAAAGACCCCAAGAAGGGCATTGGTCGATCTTGGTGAGCTTGCCAAGATAAGTTTCTGGATATGGTGGGCCTCCTCACGAAGATCATAGAGTTGGTGGCGCAGGCCAAAACCTCAGGGTCGCCCATGCCCACGGACATCGTGTTTGGCTGGGCTGAGAGAGCCATGTGTCTTTTGGGGAACGCCAACTGCACCTTGTCAGCTGAATGACACCAATCACTCCTGATCAAAATTGAACCCAAGCTTGAGGAACTGGCCACTTCTGAGGCAAGGTGCCATTGCACAAGGGAATCTCTTCAGAGAACCCTTCGTCAAGGACCTAGGAAAATTCATAGCGACTTTCTCCCCTCTGGATAAGGCACCATCGCCAATCAAGAAGGTCTTTTGAGGACACAATAAACGAAACAATGGAAGGCATGATGGGAGACAGTCAGGGACTTTCTTCCCCAATGGAGGCTCTGGCAGAGGCCACAGGGCAAGCAGAGGTGCAGCAAACGCCCAGGTTGGTTTCATCGGTAAGGACTATCCTTTCTTTCCCTCAAAACCTAAGGGGGAGGCTCCAGTGGTTTGTACACAAATGGAGGGAGAATACCTCAGATGCTTGGGTTCTGGAAACTGCAAAGGTGTTTCACATTGAATTCTTGGGCTCCCCTCTGCAGGTAGTACGTCCCAGGCCCTTGATTTTCTCAGCTCAGAAGGTAAGTCTTATAGACAGCGAGGTCGCCAGCCTCTTGGCCAAGGGCACAATTTGCAGATCAGTATTACACCTGAAAAGGTTTTTAAGAAACATTTTCCTAGTGGAGAAAAAGAACAAGGGCTTCTGACCTGTCATAAATTTGAGGTCGTTCAACGAGCGGCTGGTATATCACCACTTCAAAATGGAAGGTATTCACCTCCTGAGGGATATCCTCCTGACAGGGGACTGGATGGTAAGGTTAGACTTAAAGGATGCATAGCTTACAGTCCCGATCTTACCTCCTCAAAGGCCATTCCTTCAGTTCTCATGGAAGGGCCAAGTGAACGAGTTCCAAGCTCTCCTCTTTGGTCTCTCCTTGGCACCGTGGTACTTCACCAAACTTCTGCACCTAGGGGTAGAAACACTGAGGACAAGAGGGGTGAGAATGATCATCTATCTGAATGACATACTCCTGATGGACCAATCACAGGCACAACTAGTCTACAATCTGAATATGACCATTGCCCACCTCCAAGATCTTGGGTTCGTGATCAACAAGAAATCGGAATTGACTCCGACTCAAACTATGTCCTTTCTAGGGTTCATGATAGAATCGAATCTTGCTACCCTGGGTCTCCCAGAGACAAAGGTTTCCAAAATAAAGAAGAAATTGAAGAACGTGTTGAGGAGAGACAGGATTTCATTGATACAGCTAGCTAGAATAGTGGTGTTACTGTCTTCTTCAATCCAGGCCCTCTTCCCGGGTCCTCTGCATTACAGAGCTCTGCAACGCCTAAAGGCAGCACACCTCAGGAAGAGGCTAACATATTCAGAACTAGTTCCCCTCAACCACGAGGCCAAGATGGAACGGCAGTGGAGGATAGACCACATGGAAACCTGGAACGGCCCGGCGATTTTTCGATCCACCTTAGACCTAGCCATAGAGTCAGACACCATTCATCGGGCTGGGGGCCCTATGTGGTGCCCTCTGCATGAGGGGCAGATAGACAGAGGAGGAACTGGCGCTCCATGTCAACTACCTGGAACTCCTGGTGGGGTCCTTTGCCATCAAGTCCCTGACCAGGGACAAAGTCTCCTGCTGCATCCTCTTGAAGATGGACAATGTGTTGGTGGTTCAGTACATCAACCACTTGGGGGGCACTAGGTTGAAATCCCTGTCAGATCTGGCAAAGGACTTCTGGCACTATTGCCTGCAATGGTGGATCTCCGTAACAGCGGAATACCTGCTGGGTGCGCAGAACAAAGTAGCGGACTGGAACTCCAGGTATATCACGGACAACAGTGATTGGTGATTGGACCGCAAGATTTTCACAGCTCTCATGGACAGATGGGGTTCTTGCCAAATGGATCTCTTTGCATTCAGACTGAACTATCAACTGCCCAGTTATTTCAGCTGGAGACCGGATCCTGCAGTGGATGCTTTTCTGCAGGATTAGTCAACAGGGCAAATGTACGCCTTTCCCCTGTTTCTGATGATTCCCAGAGTGGCAACGCAAGTCAGGTGTCAAAAAGCATTGTTGGTCTTGGTGACTCTGACCTGGAGATTGCAGGCATGATTTCCAATGCTGATTGAGCTAGCGTGGGGCCTGCCAACAGAACTGTCGTTCTTCCGTTCAATGTTGCAGGGTTACCTAGGTTCCCCGCATCCCCTGGTCCTGCAGGGTCATCTCAGACTCATGTTGTGGAGGAGTCCAGCATGGTTAGCAAAACAACCACTTTTCAGAAGACACTGCAAGGTTCATCCAGCTGGCTTGCACCTCGGGAACCATCATAATGTATCGTTCAGCATGGAACAGATGGAATCGTTGGTGTTTGGAAAAACATGTGGATCCCATAGGCGGGAGTTACAGATATCTTGAATTTCTTGGCAGAGCTGGCTCATTCGGCTCTAGCTTACCGCACGGTGAACTCTTTCAGAGCAGCCATTTCGGCAGGTCATCTCCCTCTGAATGATGTTCCGGTGGGAGAAACCCCTAGATTTGCAAATTGATGAAAGGGATCAAGTTAACAAAACCCCTGGAAGCTAGATATCCAGGATTATGGGACGTTTCCTTATGGGTTGGCAGGATAATCAGTACCTATCACGGAAGGAACTATCAGCCAAACTGTTGATGCTTTTGTGCCTGATTTCCTATAAAAGGGTATCGGATGTGAGGGCTTTGAATGTCTCGGCTAGAGTCTTCACTCAAGAGGGAGTGACTTTTACCATCTCTAGAAGAACAAAGACGAGTACCAGGTTGGTATCCTATCATGCTTTTAACGACACACCCAACCTTTGTGTGGTCATATGTATTAAGGAATATGAGGTAAGGCCGGCTGGGGAGAGACACCTCCTCCTTATAATAAAGAAACCCTTCAGGGCGGTATCCACTCCTTCTATCACCAGGTGGGTACGATGGATCATGACGGAGGCAAACATAGATGTCTGGAAGTTTGGCATCCCTTCTGCTAGGGTGACCATGGCATCTAATGTCATTCAGGTATGTGGCAGATTGGAGGTTATTATGAATGCTGCAGATTGGCCATCAGAGTCCACTTTTAAGAAGTTCTATTTCAAAACAATTTTAGACGCAGCAGCTTTGGTGGTAAGCTTTAAACATGCGTAATCCTCGCCTCCAGTTCTGACATAGAATGAAAATGTTCCCAGCTAATGTGAAGGAAAAGTTAAAAAATATTAAAGGCAGCACCGAGGCGAGGATTATCCCTCCTGGAGATCTGCAGTTCACAGACTTTGTTCTCATTTGGAATCAATATGCTTAATGGTATATAAACCTTGGTAATATAAGGCATGTTATGCCTTATAGCTGTTTGCAATTTCAGTTGCTGGTATAATATATTTTGCTTACGCTTGCTTTGTCTTTGATGGTATTGTGCATACCATGTACCATTTCAGTAAGGAGTTTCTAGTCGGAATCCGATAATGTTACGTTTTTTGTACCCTAGATAATGATCATAGGAATATTAGGGGAGAGTTCCAAAGGTTAATTTCCTCGCGTGAAGAAGAGGAACAGGAAAGGATGTCATGGATATATATGACATGGGAACGTGTTGTGATTAAAGGACTGTTGTTATGGACACTTGTGCCAAAACTCTATAAATAAAATACCCATCCCTCCAATCAAAGTTGTGTGTATTGCGCTGACCAAACAGGCAGCACCTGTACCCTGAAGGGCGCCCACTGGAACCTCGCCCGTGGACAGTCCATGCAGCGCCCGCACATTCTCACCACCACAAGGCTAGAAAGCTGTCAAGCCCCATTTCCTAATCGCCTGCCAGGCGCTCCCTTTCTCCCCATTTGCCGCAAAACCACCCTCCACTGGCCCCAAACACGCTTGCACTGCCCGTTCCCTGGGGAGCGCAATGTCCTGTGAACCAAGCCACCGAAACGTCCGGGGAATTCAAACTCCGCCATGAGCAATCCATCCCAACCCCATTCCACCAAGTGCTCAGCGCCGCTACATGCAATCTGTGAGCGCTACAAAAACTCACATTCTCTACCACTCAATTCAACTGCAGTGAATGTGTGCATCTCCGAAGGGCCCTGTGTCAAACATCCAAAAGACCATCACTAAGAAAGGCAGCACCACAAACGGATGCAGGGGCTGGGAGGGGGACACCCTGCAAAAGACACAGGAACTGCAGATGGAGAGCAAGCATCTCCAAAGTCACAGACTGCACCAGAATCCCACCCTCCCCCAAAGCACCACCAACCCTGTGGCGCCAAGCCCGAAACCCCGAACAACCAGCCGTATTGGCATCAAGCCGACCCCTATCTGGCAGCCACACCTCACCCTCCATCGCCCGCAACACTCCCCCACACCCCACCCTCCATCGCCCGCAACACTCCCGGCACATCGCAGCCAACCACCTAACAGTCTGAGAATGGCAGGGTGAGAGCTCAGAGCAGCCCACCGCCCCTCATCCCGCAGACTGTCACAGCGCCGTCAACCGGCTCCCCACACACCAGCCTGAATGGAAACGAATGAGGGCACCACTGCAAGGGAACACTGCCTCTCCTCTGTCCCCCCATTAAAACCCTTTATAGTGCAGCACCTCTCCCAACACTGACCTCCCCCCCAGGGGGATGAAAGAGAGGTTTAATTCCTGTACCGGCCAGTACATACCTCTCCTGCTGGTATAAACCTAGGTAAGTGGTAACCGTAGTCATTATTTCTACTGGCGGGAAAGGCTTTTCTATACAATATGTTAAATGCCAACATATCCTATTCAGGAGGGAAACTCCCGATTTTTTAAGCCAAAATAGCTTTCTCCTTTGGCTGTCTCTTGCTTGCAATTGCCTCTTCTTGAATACACTTCCACGGAAGAAACCTATTCTCCCTATTTGTTAAAATCTCACCTTTCATCTTCTTGGATGTTGGCCTGTATATCCACCCACCGCACTCCATCTGGCCCCCAGCTAAACCAAATCAACACTCGGCTGTTGACAATATCCGGCAACCGTACACTACCCATCGGAACGGCTGGACCCAGAGTAATGGGGGAATAATCAGAACATAGGCTCCCATGAAGCCCAAATGACTCCTCCCCCGCCCCCCCCAGCCATGGGTATGACGCCCACCAGGGGTTGGCAGTACAAACCCCAACACTCCCCCAAACCAGATGTGGCAGGAATGCCGAGGAATCCCTGGGAAGCCAAACCCAGCCATCTTCCTCCCAAGGCCGAAGAGAAATGGGGATTTAGGGAGGGGAGAGACCCCCTCCTTCACACAGATGTAATTGGACTCCAGGTGCTCCGCAAAACTTAGGCTGCCGAAAACCGAAGCCGAGGTCCAGCCTCCATGAGGAGCACTGCCCTTGTGGCATCATGTGGAGAAGCGCAAAAAGAACAATTGATGGACAGATGCAGAACAATGTCATACATTCACTCCAGTACAGAGATCTGGGCCTAAATCCATTGTTTTTTTGCTCACCATGCCATTCCAGTTTGGACCCAGCCATATGCAAATCAGTCTTGACCCTGCTGGGCGCACGGTCAAGACTGATTTGCATATAGGCATGGGAACAGTCCAGCCCGAACTGCCAGGCCAGGTCCTCCCTGGATTGGAAACAAGCATCCTAGGACCGGTTTCGGGGTTTCACTCCTCATCAGACAGGATAGCTTGACTCCAATGGCATGGAGAGCACAGGACCCACGTCTGGGCATCCTCGTCCCACTCAGGATGTCTTTTAGAGCTGGCAGGGCGCTTGTGGGACGCCTTAGAGACGACCAGACCGCTGTAGAAGTCTTTAAGGCCCCCCTAACATCTGCACTGTCAGATGCACACACCCCCTATACCTCCCGGCTCAGGAGCAAGGATTAGGGGGGAAAGTGATGCCTCATGTCCCAACTAGCCTAGGGGGGTGACCGGCGGTGTTGGGGCCTTGTTATAAAAGCATCTAAGGCTGTGTACTGTGCTCTCTTCACTCCCTTGACAAGGATGGCGCTGTGCACATAGCTTTGTGTTTTTCACTCACGTAGATGCTGCACTACACTAAATTATTGAGACTGCTGTGGAGGGAATCTTGCCCTGTTACCGTCCCAGTGGAATGCTTGTCTTGTGCGACCCAGTATCCGGCACTAAACTCCTTAGCACCATGTACTGCCACAAGGCAATCCCTCCTGCCTAGCACACTATCCCTCCTAAGGTCTTACCGCTCCTCGTGCCCCCCAAAACCCTGCCCCCTCACCTCACACAATGCAGCAGCAGCACCTCTCTCCTCTGTAAAAGTCCCAGGAGAAAGAAGGTCCCCTAACACGCGCCTGTGTTTAAATAACCCCCAGACAAATTCATATGCTTACATTTATGACTGGGCTGAACCCAGTGTCCTACTCTGCTCCCCAGTAACTTCTCTGCCTTTGCTTCCCTTACACCAGCCCAGGTTCTGCTCCCAGGGGTTGGCCTCCTCTAAGGCCCACGGTTCAGTCACATCCCCCTCCCTTCGGAGAGGGGGGGACCGAACCAAGGGGCAATCCTTTGCTACTCTATTGTACAATCGTCTATATCGTCTGAGCAGCGGCCGTATCTGAGCATCCCTCTAGCCATCCTTTGCTACTCTACGGTACAAGTCTCTAGAGAAGGCTGAGCCGCCACCATTCTTTGAGCGCCGCTCTAGCCATCCTTTGGTACTCTATGACACAAGCCTCTAAAGAAGGCTGAGCTGCGCCCATCTTTGAGCGCCGCTCTAGCCATCCTTTGCTACTCTATGACAGAAGCCTCTAAGATTGCAAACCAAGATGGCCGACTGTTAGAAGCTCCCGCCCGGGAGTTCCCGGGCTAGGGATCGCATTATGGCGTAATCCTGGGAAAAGCACCCCACCCCCCATCTAGGCACCCGCTCGTCGGGTTCCAAAGGAATTGATATTGGGACCCCATATGGCCGTTGCGACGCAATGAAGATTGCTTAACAGTGCTGAAACCAGCAACAAGTAAGGAACCCAAGTCTGCGCAAATCCTGCCGGACGCCTCTAGGGTCCCACCCAATGCTGCCTTCTCAGCACTCCATGTCCACGACCGGAGGTGCAGGAGCATGAACTAGACCCAATCCCGGGGGCTCGCTGCCTCTCCCAGATCTCCTGTGCCCAGTCAGAGCGGGGGAAGGAGAGGATGAGACAGAGGTAGGGAGAGCCCTCCTGCCGCCCTTCCCAGGTGCCGCCGGGTGCCGGCAGACAGCCGCCAGCATCGCTGCCCCTGCTTACTCCGGAGGAGGAGGGAATCAAGCTAGTATTATTGCAAGGGTTCATGGACGCTGTCTCCACAGTCACTGAGACGCATGTGACCTGCCAGAGCGGGGGATGGAAAGATTGAGGCGGCCATGTTGAGGCTGATTGAGAACAAAAAGGTCCAGTGCATGGGTCTAGCCTCCAGCGTTGAAACAGCAAGAGCATAATAACAACAAGCATTTGCAATGCAATAGGTCTCGCATTTACGCGAGTTTAAGCTATTGGCATTGTAAATGACAATGCCTTTTATGTATGTTTTAAAAACAAAAATAAAAGGCATTGTGATTTACAATGCCAATAGCTCAAATTCACGTAATGCGAGACCTATTGCATTGCAAATGCTGGTTTTGATTACAAAAGATCTTGCAGACAGAGCATGCTTGCTGAAGCTCGACCTAAAAACTAAGCGGATCAGATAGATATGAGTTGTGCTTACAGAGAACATTGTTATTTATGGACGCCTTTAGCAATGAATGGACTCCGGGCATTGAGCTGGTAGATACCAGTTGTACCAGCTGCAAAAAAATTTTAGATATTAAGTAAAACCATAAAATGGCTTTATATTTCATAAGAAAAACGTTTAGACACACAACTTACAGATTTTATGTGGTTGTAAAAAATTACCATGACATCCAACAGTTGATAAATACACAAGTTTCCACGCTTCTCGCTCTGCCTCCCACCAAAGAAACACCCACTGCTCACTCACACTGAAGGTGTGGAAGGCTCATTCGACGCTGGTCACCAGTTAGAACTCGCGATGTCTACGGTGGTAGTGCAGACCATGTGGCATGTGATTTGAGTACAGCCCAAGCGCACGGAATCCCTAGAAGATAGTGCTGGCACGGCTTGTGGTCTTTTCGTGCTGGACAGGTGTACCTTCGTCAGACTCTGCCATTCCAGCAGGTAAGCTTAACTAGCCGCTAAGGGAGAAGACCGGCAAATGCAAGATGCTCCTTCTCGCACTGAAGGAAAGCAACACACGTTTTAGCTATAGAAAGAGGACTCAATGCTTGAAGCAGCTGGACATGCCGCGATAGCATCTATTCGTCCTTTTGTCAGACTGCTCTATACAAGCATGTCAGTGAATCGGGAAAAAAACTATATATAGAAAGAGTATATTCAGCGGATATATGCTTAATGGGACAAACTAAGCACACTTGTTTAATATAATGTTCAGATAGAAATATAATTATTTTGTCCGTTGCTATACTTAGAAAGAAAAAAAGTAAAGAATCATCTCCTTTTGCAGCACTATTCTTTGCTAAAATGTAAGGGATGAGCGAAGAGGGGGTGCGAGGGAAACAGAGAGCAGGCAGCGGAAGTTTGGGGAGGAAAGAAAAGAAGCTAAATAAATGGAAAAATACCTTCTGTCAGCCTGCTGCGAGCGTTGTAAAAAACGAGCTCTCCCACAGAACAGATAAGGAAGAAAACCGCAATGAAACTGTACTTTACCGGTGTGCCTCAGCCTTAAAGGGAAGTGACGTATCGGCAAAGCGAACGAGTTAGGAAGCATCATAGAAGACTGACACTGGAGATAACCAATGTTAAGTAGCAGGTAGGAAAACAGTGTTTCTTTTACTACAAAAGGTCTTGCAGACAGCACATGCTCGCTGAAGCTCGACCTAAAAACAGTGTGAGTAGCCGGGCAGGTGGGGCTTTAGCAGGACTGCAAAGCTAGCACACTGATTTTGCCCACTCTGAGGCCAGGGGTCACAAAGCCAGTGCTGGGAGTGGCAAGGAGCAAGTCGGGGGTCGCAGACATTGTTCCCTGTAGCATGCGCGCCTGAGCGGGCGCGCACACTGCCTTTCACCAGCGCGCACACACTCTTCCACAGCGCGCACCTCACTGCTCCGTGCAAGATCAAGAGATGGTTACTGAGCGGTGCAACAAAAAGCTCACTTTCTTGGAGCTGAACTGCAGTGACAGTGAGTTTTCAAGGCCGGGTTGAAGAGCAGAATGCGTGTGGAAGGACTTGAAAGTCTTTCTCTTACGTGCATGGGTTTTGCTACAGTGGATGACAGCACTCAGAGCAGGCAGTTGTTAAATTGCTGATTTCATTATTATTGTCGAGTGGGGGCCCTGCAAGGATTCAGCAGCAACAGTGGCCTCTGGGAGCCTGATGCAGCAGAGCGCTGATAAACTTAATATATGTTATCTGTTGTAAAGCGCTGGGTAAAACTGCACAAAATAAAAGGTGGATTCTGCTTAGAACCAAAATCTAATCACATCCTTTAAGAATTAAGCCCAAAGCATTAACCTTTGATGGCACTAAGAGATACCAATCTAGTGACTGAAGTGCACAGCCTGAAACTGGAAAACCTGGGATCAGTTTCTGCTTGACCAAATTGTGTGATCCTAGGCAAATACATTATTTCACTGAGCAACTTTTTTGTTGTTATCACATATAAGACCATTTTCAATTAATTGAGTCAGGATGTGTGCTGTACAAAAAAAACTTTTCTTGTGTGTGATTTAATGGCTTATAAAGTTGTTCTATCTAAAATAGGAATCTAGGCCATATTTCCTGCATATAACTGACTTGCCTCTTTGTTCACTTATGGTCATCAGGGACCAGGTAGGAAGGTTTCTCAGTTCATGTTTAAAAACTACCACTTTTTAGAAATACTTTACAAATATACTGATGTGCTAAGGTGAAATGCTTCTGTGTGTTGAAGAAATAATCTTTCTTGAATCTCAAAGACAACTTATTACAATCTAACGTAATGTTTGTAGCGCGATTTAGATGACAAATATTTTCAGGGCTCGGCTCGTCCAGCGGTTCTTAGAGCCAGAGCCAATCCTTGGCTCAGGTCTCCCTGTTAATTGGTTGGCTCGCCAACCTCTATTCACTCCCCACTCTGCATTGGACAGCAGAAAGTTGTTCATATGTTCTTAATCCCCTGCTATGGCACAGAGCGTCCGCACCTCAGTCTGCTTCGGGTGTCAAGTGTGCTGCCAGCAAAAGAAGCAATCATACTTGTCACCATGGATGGCTTTAAATGGGATGAAAAAGTGGGGAGTCTCAAAAAAGGGCGCTGCAAAAAGAAGTGTAACTGTTACTGGGGTTTGTTGAAGGAGTAGTGGTCTTTATAGTGTCACAATCACCTGCTCACTTGTAAGGACTGTATTCACTTTCACCTTGTTTAAAATGACACTTCTCATGACTATCTACGCATTAAATAGCGACTTTTGCCCCTACTCCTCATCTTGTAGGATTTCACCCCACAATCAATTCACAAGTAGAGGCTGTGTCTTATGCAGACTGTGGATTAGAGGCACCCAATTTTAGCTTCAAGGATTCCAAGCAAAGGTTCTCAATGTCACAGTCTGAGGCCAGTACCTGTTTGAACTCGACTTTGATAGCCGGAGTCAAACAGTTCTCAAAATTGTTCAAAATCACAGACACACTTTGCCCTATTTGGGTTTCACCAGTATGATGAGAAAAATACTTTCACTTGCACTTCCAGCTTCATGGTGGATCAGCAGATAGCAATGCCACTGAGTAGAGTGGTATAGTGGGTCTGTCCAGGAGTGAAGGGACGCTGATAATGTTGCTGGACAGATTTAGTGAGTAGATAATGTGAAGTTCAAAGTCCACAGACCTAACACCCGTGGAGGTCCTGGATTCCGTGAAGGAGAGCCTGGGAAGGGGAGCTCAGGGGCTGAAGGGGAAGAGACTCGCGGGTAGCAAGGCAAGAAGGAGAAAGTATAGCAGTAGAAAAACAACAGACGTCATGCCAAGACCCCATACTCCTACTGGGCAATGATCACCCTGATGATTCAGAGCTTCTATGAGTGGCTCACACTCTAGCAGGTAAGATGACCACCACTCTCTTCGTTAGTCACTTATGACTTGTTCGCCATTAGGATTGCTTTGGAGGATATTTTCTAATCATATGCTGTAACAAATACCACCTACCTCAACCCCATCTTCTGGGCCCATAAAGGCTGCATTAACTAGCTCTAACCCTTTCAGGTCATTGTCGCCAGGCCACCACTTTACCTTCAGCAACATCTTATAATGGTCCTATCCTTTTCTAAACCTGGGGTGCAGGTGCCACTAGAGTAAACAATACATGTCATGATGAAGTGTATCGACATTACAAAACTGTCTCAAAACCTTATTAAATGTAGTTGTATGTGTGAACTGCACCTGTTTTCGCTATTGTTATAAACAAAAGTTTGGAGAGCTGATTGCTACAGATTTACATAGCTGAGCGCAGCACTCGCATGCATCATTGGATCCTTGGTGCACATAGACTTGTCCGCAGCACACAGAGATCTTACACTGCCGCACACAGTGGAAAAAAAATTAGAGGGAACATTGGTCGCAGATGTGTTTTATAAATGGTGTCCATAAGAGGCACATTAGTTTTACTAATGAAAAGGCACATTTGGTTCGCTAGTTTTAAACACAAGACAGTTGCAAAAATTAAAATATACAACTTTTCAGTTTGTAGTTTTAAAATAGAAATCTGCACAGGCATATCTTACAAATTTTAGACGGGCAAAGAACAACAGGTCTGGTAACCTAGGATCTCACTCATATTAGAGTGTAGGTGTCGCCCTGGACAGAGACTGTGTTTTATTCTAAACACACATTGTTGGTAAATGCTGTGATGAGCCAAAACTTCAGACTATGTAAAAATGGGGAACACTCATGTAAGAAGGTCTGTAATGAAGCAGACAGCAATCTAATCCTTTTAGTTAAAATGCATTGTTCCTTAAATCTCCGTCTTCATCTAGGTACCAAAGATATAGGGCAAAATCAACATTGAAACGGATCCGATAGCTCAGAAATAAATTGAAGAAACACATTTTCAGTCTGCACTATCTGCCCACTCAACAGCAACGTAAGCATTGCTTGCCTCTTGTAAATAATTATCAATTATATCCCAGGGCTCAAGCCCAGTGCCCGGGTGTCCAGTTATGGTTTTACTACATCTGGCCTTTTATTGCATTGCGCATTTTTCCGGTGGGCCGGAGCCAGTGGGCTAGTTTTGAAAGTCAAGGGCTACGTGTCTTTCCCCAGTTCCTGGAATTAACTTCAACCGCTGCAGGGGACATTGAGACAGATACAAAAAGAGAAGAGAGGTATGGCGGGCAAGACCGTAGCGATCAGAGAGGGACAGAGAGATTTAGGGCGAGAGAATGGAAAAAAAATTAAAGACCAAGGAGAAGATGGGTGCAGGGCTCGTTCGAGAATTTTTGCCAAGCATGCTTTTAGTTTCCTGACCCTGAAAAAACATAACAACTACGAACTTACACGCATACACAAGAACTGAGAATCTGTCATAAGGTCAGTGAGTGGGCTGGTGTGATTGAGAAGTGGTTAGCTTCAGGTACTGCTTCAACGTGCTTAGCCCGTAACTAACTTGCAAGGTTAACCTTATAGCCACCTGTTTTTCCTGTCAGAATAGTTGCTATGGCGACTTCAGACTTTTACCATACCACCAGTGCATTGTGAGTCCAGCAACGCTTTAGAGTTCTTTAATATTTCTGTCCTACCATTAACCATCAAATGCTGTGTCAGCTGAAGCAAATTGCAAAATCCGTTAATGTAATGCCGTCAAGAACGAAAAGACGGTCGGCGGTCTCTGGGCGCATTCCCTTCAGCAGTAATTTCGTCACTTCTTAAAACCTGCACAAGGGAACTGTGCTTCGTCACTAAAGCTGCAGGAGTGAAATTTGCGTTTTTATAGCGTTACGGTGTATTCTAAAAGTGTCTAACTGCATTACAGAAATTAAAGTTACTAAGAAGGCCATGCAGTCCAATGCTAAAACATTGCTGCACTCGTAATCCAATTTCCTTATGTATATAAATGTAGCTAAACCTGCAGTGTGTTTGCTAAAAGGGGCTTAATTTCACGTTGAAACCGAAGGCTAATTACATAAAGAGGTTCCGTTGTGTTTGCACGTTTTGTGGTATTCAAGGTAGTGTGCTTCCTGTATTGAGAGAAAGCACGCCCTGTCAGCACTTTTGACTCCTGAACATAGCCACGAATGCAGAGGTGTAGCTAGCAATGGTGCAACAGGTTGAGTGGCACCATGGCACAGGGCTGTGAGGGGCCCCCTACTCCCTAATTATGTTTTACTACCTACAAGTGGGCTACCATTTTCAATTCAATATATTTATTAAGCATTTGGATCTCTAATGAGGTCCACTTAAAACATACATGGATAATCATATCATAAACCCAGCAACCGTTAAAACAATACTTCACTAAAACCATTCCATCTACACCTCGATATCAATTTATACAAAGGTAGTCATACAGCATAAAAATTTTCCAAAATGACCACTAGGATATTATTTAAACATCAATAAAACCCAACAATATAGGAGAGCTAAAATAATCACTCCTTGATGAATTAAAGGACATGTACAAAAGATGGATTAACATTAAAAAGCAATTTCAACTGATGGCATATTGTAGAATAAAGTACTTCATGTTGCAACAATAATAACAATTCATTATGTAAAGTGCATCTTACAATGGGAATAGGGAAGCAGCAATCAAACTATTATCTCCTGTTCTAAAACAATAAAAGATCAGGTCCTGTTAATTTTAACTGCAATTAGGAAAAGAATCCTATCATTACAGGATCATATATTTTTATCTAAAGTGCATCAAAAAAGCAGCGAGGATATTTCCCTTAAAACTTTTTTATGGTGGGAAGAAATACCTAATTAATGCGAACAGCAGAGAATTAGCAACAGTCATATATTTGTAATTTTCCACAAATGGAAAAAATCAATGCACATGCACAAATTAATAAGTTGTATAACCAACCATACTCGGGGTCTAATAAAACCATTTAAAATATATTCATAAACTCCCTAAAAAAGTTAAAAAGTTTAGTGCATACAATTTCATTTTTTGGACAAAGCAAAAATTCTCTAGCAACTGTAACATTTTTAATGCCATTCTGGATAAACATAGGACGTAGCCACCTATAGCGGAATACAATCAGCGCCGGGCATTCAAACAAGACATGATCAAGATTCTGAGTGGCCTGAATACAAAAGTTACAGTTTTTTCCACCTTCCCTATTAGATGACCAATTTCCGATTAAATCATTTAAGGGTAAGAGGTTCATACGGAAAAGAGTAATCCAGCTGCGGATACCGTGGCCTAAGTTCCACGAGAGATATTTCTGAGAAACTCTCGGGGAAGCATTCTTAACTATTGTTTCCAGTCTGGCCCTCGTTCTACAAATACTAATATCTCTCTGATAGCTAATTAGGCCACTAGAAATCTTTCAAAAGGATTTTAATTCTATAGGAGATAAGGATAAGACAAAATCCTCTTGCACATTAAAATGTTGCAGTGCCAGGCGGAAATCATTATAAAAGAGTATGTGTACATTTGTCCTTCAAAAATTTCCTGTTGGATAAAACTCCTCAAAGAGAAAGGTTCACTATTCTTTAGTTGATACCCCCAACGAATTACCCTAGCTAGACCTTGTGAAAAGGAGCTTACCAAGCCAAATTCTACCCTAATAGCAGCTATTGGAACCAGTGTATTAAAATTACATAGTTTTCGGAAAATTTGGCCTTCGATTTTATCCAAAAGCTCCATTCCCTTAGTGGTAAAGATTCAATTGCATATAACAGGGTAGGAGGAATTTTAGTTTTAAAAACTAACAGCAAATGTGAAAAATTTCTTCGACCCATCGTAGTATAAAATAGACGTAGGCCATTTGCATGCGACATTGCTTTAGAAGAGCTATGAGCAATATGGGAATTTATCTTCATACTACTTGAAATAACTTTCCCCAGGTATAGATAGGAATCAACAATCTCCAATTTTTCAGGACCAATTCTCCAATTAAAATTACATAATTTTCTGTTTTTCCTTGTTTTAAAACCAAGACCTTGCTTTTGGATACATTTATTTTCAAAAATTGTGCAGACGTATAACTCTGGAGTCGTGACAATTTTTTATTCAAACCTATAGGGGTCAGGTCCATAATTACAATATCGTCTGCATACATGAGACAGGAAAAGGAGCGGCCACCTATCTTTGGCGCATCTCCTTCCGTTAAGGAAAAACAATCCGGAAGATCTCTTACATATAAAGAGAACAATAGAGGTGCTAATAAGCAACCTTGCTTCAATCCATTTTCCGTATTAGTAACTGAAGATAGGCCCTGTGTTCCCCCCATTAAAACCCGACACCATGTTTGCGAATATAAAGCAATAACTAAAGATAACAAAATAGGAGGCATCCCCATTTTATATAACTATTTCCAGAGAAGTGGCCGATCTACTTTATCGAACGCAGTAGAAAAGTCTATGAATGCTACATAGACATTTGTTTTGCGAAAGACCGTATATTTCTCTTCAATTCATTTCAACAAGCAGATGTTATCTAAGGTAGAGTGATTTTTCCTAAACCCTGCTTGTTCAATGGGGAGGATTTTCTCCTCTACTACCCAGTCAGTGAGGTTCTCGAGAATACTGCGGGCGAAGATTTTCCCTACTGCGTCTAATAAGGCAATTTGGCGGTAGTTACCTGGTAGATGTCTTTCGCCTTTTTTATGCAGCGGAATTAGGATACTACCAGACCATGACGAGGGAGTTCGCCCATAGCGATAGCAGTATTCAAACAAGGGGGTAAGATATGTTGCCCATAATACAAGCTCTTTTTTATAATGGACATGGGAATTTCGTCTGGACCCATTGCTCCTGAAGCTCTCATTTTTTTAATCAATCTAACGATTTCTTCCTTAGTAGGGGGATCGATTAAAATTTCTGAGGAGGTAATTCTAAAGAAGTCGGGAAAAAGGGAATTTAAATTCGCGGAATAGAGTTCTACTAAGTGGAATTTCCATTCTTCTTCATTTATTGGAATAGGAAGAGATTTAATTCTGGTACCACAACTTTCCGCAATTATTTCCCAATATCGTTTTGAGTTATTTTTAGCCGCAGCTTCTTTTAATTGAACTCATTCATAATCCTCCTTTTTTGTTTTAATGAGCGTTTTTCAGTTGTCTTTTCCTCCTTAGTAAATCTATTAATCTCTTTCGTTCAGGAGAGTAATTCCCAAACTGAGCCCTTACTAATTTGTTTAAGACCCTATTTATTTGAAGCAATGGATTAAAACATACTCTCTGCTTGATATTTGGGTGAGAAGATTTACAAGACACAACCATAGAATTTATACTGTGACTATAAAATTCTAGCAAATTATTTTGGGGGTAATCTTGAAGTTCCGCTACTCTAAGCTGCTTTTCACCTATTAAGATAGTTAATGACTCTTTTAGTTTTGAAACGGCCAAAGAATTCCAGTAAATTCTGCTATTTGTTTTGCTGAAAGCTACCTCTTTATCCCTAAAATTCCATGAGCTCTCCCCAGTACTGGACAAATCTATTTTCAAACTAATCACCATATGGTCACTAAATTGGTTTTCCAAAATTTCCATATTTGATAATCTATTAAAGAAATCAACGGAGGAAATTACATAATCAATGATGGAACCACCCTTCGGTCCCTTATGTGTATTTTTCGCTGTAATGTCTTTTCCTAGTCTCCCATTGACTACTAAAACCTCCAAGTTTCTTAAGCCTTCTAATAAAATTGTTCCTCTTTTATCCGTTCGACTATGATTTGGGAATTGAGCTGATGGTATTTTTAATGCTTCCTCCTTAGTGGAGTTTGCAAAAAGCCCCAAACTATGGGTGGAGACTTTAGCATTCAAGTCTCCAACCAACAATAAGTTCTTTCATTCTGAATTTTCGAAAATGGATAAAATAAAGGAAAACAGGTCTTTCAATAAATATATATTAGAAGCGCCTGGAGGGATATATGCATTCACAATTAAAAGGGACTCAGAGTTCGTAGAATCGACTTTAGTCTCTAGCTTAATTGCCTGAAATAATTTAGATGAATGTGGAATTGTTTTATAGGACCACTTAAATCGTGATCTAAGCAGAATGGCAATACCACCTTTCGCATGTCCCCTGCTCACTGGAAACGCAGGGCGGCTCAGCACATCTATAATCTTCCATGGACCAATTCGTAGTAATCCAGGACTCTTGGATGCATATTATATTGGCGTTCTGTTCTTTCAAGAACAGCCATTTATTTTTACTTGTGCTTAGGCCGGCTGCGTTCCAGGAGACCAGTTTGAGGCCCTTGCTAGGAGGAGTTCCCAAACCTTAGACCTACTGTACTATTTGTGTTCAGGGTCCCTGCCACACAACTCCATTTCTTGTTATCTTCAACTACCGGTAGTATTCTACTGCTGTTTTTCTCTGGTTGGAGGGAAACTCTCCTTCCATCCTTACAGAGAGAGATCTGCAGTGACCTTTCCCCTACTAAATGGTAAGGATCAAAAGACGGTAGATCTTCTGTAGAGGGGAGCCAACTATTAATAGATTCTTTTTCAGGAACTTTCTCCTCAACGGGGACCAGTACATCAATACCACAACACCGTAATTTATCTAGGTTTGAGATAATTAAATGTGGCGTCACCTTAGACCCAAACGTCACTCTGGCACCCCCAAGCTTGCCATATTTTAGAACTTGAACCAAAGCCAAATCGCTACTCTGTATCATTTTTAGATCATAAATTTCGGCAAAACAACTCAATAAATAAGACCTATTCATATATAACTCGTAGTCAAAAATGAAAATAAAATCCAACGAGAAGGGGGCAGAAGGCTGAGTGCAAACATAATGATTTCCCTTAAACTGTTTACTAGCATTATAGATCACCTCACTGCCCAAAGCGGATGAAAATAATACCGCTTCAGGATTCAAGCTGCTTTTTACACTTGCTGCAGTACTTGGCTCTGTAGAAGTAGCTTCTTGTGACACCAAGATTACTGGACTAGAGTTCGACTGAAGTGGGTTACAGTTCGAAGATGAAATTTCCATTTGAGGTTCTTCCCTTTTCTGATCTTTTACAACGGGGATTGAAGGTAGAGATAGATTCAAATTAGGGTCAAAATTAAGCTGTTTGGCCCTTTTCTTCTTAATCCTCCGGGTATTTCCTCTTTTTGATTTCTTCTTTCTCCTAACGGGTTTTCCTTCATTTTTAAAACCTTCTCTTGTGGTAACGGATGATCAGATTTTAATTCCTTCATAATGGAGTGATTATTTTTATTAGTCCCTGTTTTTTTAAAATATTGGATAGACTTTACATTCTACATTAACTTTATCTTTTTCTGTATTCAGAGTAGATAGATTAACAGGAGAAGATTCAAAATCCTCTGGCTCAAAAAATTGTTGTAAGGAAAAGAACTGGGAGTCATCAAACAAGTCCACACTTTTTTTGTCTTTATGTTTTGAGTAGTTAAAAGGTATATCCGCCTGTACACCACAGTCTTGATAGTTCGGCTTTATGGTAAAACTCGTTTGAGTAGATCTCATTGGTTTTGAATTAGATACCTGTGGAGATAAACAAGGGTTCACTGTACAGAGATTATGCTTATCAGTTAAGGGACATGAAACTTTACTATGTAGCTGAATGTGGTCTGAAACTATTAATTTAGTCAATGACAACAATGAATCCAAAATATGATCAGAATTGCTTACTGATCTTTCCATAAGAGCTAAGATAGAAGATAAGACTCTTTCCAGACAAACCAAGGATTCCGACATCAATATTTTTCTTCGGGCTCTAAAATTGGGGGTCTTGAGCCAGAAGAAAATCAGGAGTGATAGAGGCTCTTGAACTTATTGAATCCACTCCGCTAGGCGTGCTGCTAAAAAGACGAATTTTTATGGGAGAACCGGGAGGATGAGTTTGTAAAATTGAAAAATTTGAAATATCCGAAGTATTTGGCTTAGGTGATTTCAAGGCCCTTAAGGAGTGGTTTAAATCGATGTTCAAATCTGGAAGTGTAAAATCCTCCAATATAAGGTCCTCCACTTTAGATTCAGAACATAAATCGATAATGGATGGAGACACATTATTTTCAGTGGAATGAATAGAATAGATTTCACGTGAAGGGCCTTCCACTCTGTTTTCAGGGCTTACCACATCTCTCACCCCAGCCACTCTATTTCCAGGAGAAGACACAATATATTGAAATATAATTTCCATTGTGTAGGAGAGTAGGATCTGCTTCACATGGGTACCCCCACTTTTTGCTGATGCTTCACTGTTTTTCGACATTAGTCTGGCTGGGGCCCTGCTAATCAGAACCCCAGCCTAGCTGCTTCCTCTCTAAAATGGTTTCCATGTGCCTTAGGCACATCACTGATTGGAATCTGGAGTGCCCTTATAAGTCCCTAGTATATGGTATACTATGTACCAAGGGCATAGGTACCTCAGAGGCCTGCCAGGGGCTGCAGCATGTATTATGCCACCCCTGGAAGGCCATCCAAACTGACACCACAGGTCTGCTACTGCAGCCTGGGTAAGGTGGTGCCTGCACCCCTTACTGTGATATAGGTTACCTATGTCACTAAATACATACACACATATAAACCTATAAGTCACTCCTAAGGAAGGCCTTATCAATCCTAAAGGCAGAGTGCATGGTTCCTATGTGAGAGGGTGCCCCTGCATGAGCAGGGCCCCTCTGCAGCGTTCGGAGACCATCTCTGATGCTGTTTGTAGTGCAGCCTGACCATATACTCTTAAGCGCATTATAACCTCGCGGTAAAATGCTAACTTTGGAATGGCTGCACCTAAACATGTCGTGTTTGGTGTCAAACATCTTGGAATACTACCCCCCGCCAATTCTGGCGGCGGGGGTAGCATTCCACCCTTCTAGAGGGAAAGACATGTTAACTCTGGCTAGCCCGGTAACTTCTTTCCAAAGCCCTAGCATCACAAAATGGATGCTGCTGCCACAGACACGAGTCTGGCCTCCTGCTGCTGGACGAAACTCCGGCAGGGGAGGCCTGGACAATAGGTTTCCTGTCCCAGGGAGGTGTGACCACCTCCCCAGACAGGATAATGTGTATTGGGGCTGGGCGGGAGCACTTTCGGGTGCTTTGAAGTCCTGCACTGGGGGCACATTTGGTGTCCCTGTGCATACCCCAGTTCAAACCGGATCAGGGGATTGCAGCCCCTGCTTTGGCGCGAACTGGACAAAGAGAAAGGGTGTAGCCACCCCTCTGCCCTGACCCACCCATAGGTGGGGCCACAGAGTAGTCCAACCCCTATCCTTAGTATAAGTATAGGAACCCAGTCCTTAGGACTTTAGATTATCCCTGGACGAAACTCTGAAACTGAATCCTGGACCTTCGACGCTCTACTCACGATTAGAGGACAGAAGAATCTCCGTTGGGGTCAAGGAGTGACTCCCCTGCTTGGCAGGCACCAAAGAAGCATCTGTCCGGTTCGCATTTCTGAAGCTCCCGTCGGACGCCGAAGTCATCGCATCACCAGAGGTGGATTCTCAGACTTCCCGAGGCTACCCTGAGTCCCCAGCAAAGCTGAGGCCCGTGGCTATCGTGGGTGACTTGAGACCGTGACCCCTGGACACCGAGCACATTTGCAAGTGCATCCTCTTCTGGGTCTCCCAAGAAGTCGTGCTTTGGGCTCCGAGTAGCCCTAGCCTCCAGCACCACCTGCACCGAAGATCACTGGCCCCCACTCCACGAGTGTCCTGTAAGCCAGATCCACGTGCGGCGTCACGAGGCTCCTTCGCGGTCGCTAGCCCGTTGGCTAGTAGCCCTTAAGGAAGGCCAATCTTTTCCTAACTTGGCATCCTGGTTGCTCCAGGCCTGCCCTCACTTACCCTCGCTGGGTGAGTTCCCCAGACCTTGCTGGTCTGCACCATCGACGATCTTCCTCTGCATCGAGACTTGCCGTTGCCAAGGCTTGTTGGGTCCAATCCGGTCGCCGACACCTCAGCACTCGACAGACATCATGTACCAGCCCGAATCCTGCTCCTGGTCGCCGACAACGCCTCCTGGACCTCGTGGCTGAAGAGACAAGACGACCGTCACCGCACCTGAAGCACTCGACATCGGTGGGCATCTGTCCATCGCCTTCCTGGTCACTGGCTAGTGACCCAGACTCTGTCCCCTCTGCTTTCAGGTTCTTCAGAACTCCGATCCACTCTTGGATCCACCCGGACACTTTTCTCTTGGTCGCCAGCAGCACTTTGCAGCAGATCGCCATTCAAATCGACGACGAAACCCGACCCCGAAAGGCACCTATGCACCCGGCTTCCCTGGGTGAGGTAACACGAGTACTCCGGTGCTCCCGTGGGTAGAGACTCTTCAAAGTCCTAGATCTCAAAGGGTTTGGTCCAAGTCCTCTTTTAAGTGTCCCTTTTCTCTAATTTCCCGATCACGACTTTCTCCATAGAAGTCAACGGCGTATCGCGGTTGTGTATTTACACTGCACGCGTCTCCCGTGGGTCCCCTGTGTCACTACCTTGGGTGGTTCCTTGTGGTCCAAGCACTTCTAGAGGCTCTAGGCCTAGTGTCTAGTTCAGTCGTGGTTCTTATACCACTTTATTGGTATATGGTTTGGTACGCCCCTAGGGCCCAAACGTGTATTTGTGCTTTTACTGTGTTTAAATAACTTCTAACTTATGTACTTGAACTCTAGCCTCATAAAGAGACTAGAGGGGTGTGTTTAGCAATAAATACATATATTTTGAATATATACCTGGTGTGGTGCTCTTTCATTTGGTCACTCAAGAGATTATAGACTGGTAAAACAAGCTGCTTTACATTCCTTCACGACTTAGCCTGAAGGCTGCTCTCCATAGCTACCACTAGGATAGCTTTCAATAAGGTTGTCTTTAACCTATCTCCAATAAGGGGTTGTTTGGACTGGTGCAAGGTGCCCACTATAATTAGTGGACAGCATATACCAGGCCAACTTCTCACACATTGTTCCTTCTACCTTTGGAGGTAATGATTCAGGCTTAGGCTCCAAATTTGCCTCCTTATTTTGGCCTATCTCCTTTTTTGAAAAATAGGTGGAAATGGCATTAAAACCTTTTAGAGTATTAATCTGTACAGATTTATTTCTCAGAAGGTTGGCTTTAGTTTTTTACAGGCTCTTATATACACCAATTTACCTGAACGTAGTTTTTTGCAGTCATTGTTCTAATTGAGGCTCAAATGAAATCTTTAAGAAAAAGGGAGAGGGCTTTAAAAAACTTCGACTTCAGTTAACGGCAGTAGTGCTGTAAGGCAAGGAGACTTCTTCTACGCCTATGCGCTGCAAGGCTACTAGACTGTGTAACAATAAAACAACTACCCTGCAAATTCAACCAGGGTTATTGCTCCGAGGTAGGGAAAGCAGGGCACACTAGCGAGCCTCAGTTCCTCTCATTGACTCCAGCCTCAAAGCCTCCTCTAAATGGCTCCTGCTCCTGGCTCCCACTCTTTCAGTCCTCGTAACTGGAATGCAGACAAGATTGCACTGATTCCTCACCGCTTCGCCTCACTCTGCTTCTCTCCGGCTACTCCAAACTCAAGGCTGCTCAATGTCAATGTCAATGCCAACGATCACATTTAATCCAGTGAACACCGAACCCCTGCCTGACCCGCCTGGGCACCCTCTTACACCCCCACTACAGGGGCTCACCTGGCTCACACAGTGCCGATGAGTGCCGGAGCCTTAAGCGCGGTCCGCGGGGTCTCACGTGGAGAGACCGGTGAAACTGGAGTGAAGCAAGAGTGCCGCCGCGGGAAGAAGCCTAGCAATCCGGCGATCCAGCGGGGCCTGGGCCACGGACACAAGCCACAAACAAACGCTCCACCAACACTCTCCCACCCAAAACCGGAAGCTCAGCCGCACCCGCAACTTCTCTCCGTTTGTCTCCCGAACCACGGGAGCCGCGCTGAGTTGCGAATCGTAACGGTGCGGCAGCTTCACGTCTGGGGAGAGGGAAAAGAACAAACAGGGAGACAACGGGCTAAACGGGAGCGACCGAGCAAAGCGGCAAAGGCAATGACCAGTCCTGCTCAAGTTCAAGCTCCGCGCTCCGCAATCCAAACTCAGCAGGCACGAAACTCCTCCTCTTCCGGAAACCGCCAACTCCGACTCCGACTTCAGTAATGCTCTCAAAAACCTCTAGTCCATAAATTTTATACTTCAGCACGGCGCCCGCTTTCGTGTTATCAGTACAGATGCTGCGCTTTAGTAAAGTGTGGTGCCCGTGTTGATAACATGAAAGAGTGCGCTGTGCTGAAGTATAAACTTTATGAAACTCGATGCTGTTGCACGGCGCCTGCTTTCATATTATCAACACGTGCGCGCACTTTATTAAAGTGTGGCGAAAAAAAGATACCCAAGCACTGACACAGTTTTTAAAAAAAGAGAAAAGAGTTCTCCCACACATCAACTGAAGACCCAAAGCATAACTAAACTGTACTTTACCGGTGCGCCTCAACCTTGAAGGGAAGTGACGTATCGGTAAAGACAAGGAATTAGGAGACAGCAAAGAAGGACAGCGGCGTGAACCAATGGCATACATGCCAACATTTTAGAAGAGCAAAGAGGGAGATTAAAGAAAAAAAAAATCGGGAGTATGGGGCCTTGAATCGGGTTACTGTCATGTATGGGCTTAGCAAGTGTGCTGCTGCAGGATCGGACATTTGAAACGCAAATGCACGTTTTTTTCTTACCTTTCAGAAGCATGGAGTGCAATGGCAGGCAGAAAGACGGTGATGCAAGTGTTGGGCACTGGCCTGCAGGAGCAGGTTGCTGGCAGTGCATACACCACGTTACACAGTACCAAGCCCTGTCAGCTGAAACCCCTGAATAATCGGGTTTTTGCTTGAAGGAATCAGGAGGCGGGAGACTAGCCTTGAAATCGGTAGTCTCCCGCCTGAATCGGGAGGGTTGGCATGTCTGCAATGGTAAGTAGCAGGCGGGAATTAAGTAGTTTTTTTGATTACAAAAGGTCTTGCAGACAGCGCATGCGCGCTGAAGCTCGACCTAAAAAGGACAATGCAGCGAACAATAATGACACAGGCACCGTTAACCGGTACACTGGTTTATTATAATATTGTCAATATCATAATGATATGCTATATAATTTAAATATGTTATTTCTATTCTTAGTGCTCACTTCCTGCCAATATTGGCAGATTATATCTACGCTGTTATTTTAAATTGCAGCTCTCTTGTACACACCATTGTAACGTTTTCTTTTTGTGTTTAGAGGCATGTACCTGTTTTGTATGTGTTATGTAATTCATGTCCTTATGTAATGCAACTGGCTCTATTGTAAAGCGCCCAACACCTTCGGATAAAGTACGCGCTATATAAAAACGCATAAATAATAAGAAAAGGCTGAACCGCCACCATTCTTTGAGAGCCGCTCTAGCCATCCATTGCTACTCTATGACACAAGCCTCTGGAGAAGGGTGAGCCGCACCTATCTTTCAAAGCCGCTCTAGCTGTTCTTCGCTACTCTATGACACAAGCCTCTAAAGCTGCGCTGAGGTTATCCTTCAGCGTCGCTCTAGCCGTCCTTTGGTACTCTATGACAGGAGCCTCTAGAGAAGGCTGAGCTGCGGCCATCTTTCAGTGCCGCTCTGGCCGTCCTTTGGTACTCTATGACACAAGCCTCTAGAGAAGGATGAGCCGCGGCCATCTTTCAGTGCCGCTCTGGCCGTCCTTTGGTACTCTATGACACAAGCCTCTAGAGAAGGATGAGCCGCGGCCATCTTTCAGCGCCGCTCTAGCCGTACTTCGGTACTCTATGACACAAGCCTCTAGTGAAGGCTGAGCCGCGGCCATCTTTCAGCGCCGCTCTAGCCGTACTTCGGTACTCTATGACACAAGCCTCTAGTGAAGGCTGAGCCGCGGCCATCTTTCAGCGCCGCTCTAACACACCTGTCTGCTCTCTATGGTCTGTGGCCGTCGAGGAAGCTCTAACCGGATCCCGGTGTCTTCACGGAGCCGCTGAAGCCCTCACCCGCCGCCGGTGACTCGCCCAGCCATGCCCCGGAGCCGCTCCCGCTCCCCCCGCAGGGAGCGCCGCCGCAGCCGCTCGGGGTCTAGAGAGCGCCGCCGCAGCCGCTCGGGCTCCCGGGAGCGCGACCGCCGGCGCCGCTCGCCGAAGCCCCGCTCGCCGAAGCCCCGCCGCCGCAGCCGCTCCCCGAAGCCGCGCCGCCGCTCCCCGCCTCGCCGGGCCCGCTCGTCGTCCAGCTCGCCGGTGCGGCCGGCCAAGAGCGAGGCGCGGCCGCCCAAGCCCGCCAAGAAGGAGCTGACGGAGGAGGACCTGGAGGGCCGCACGGAGGAGGAGATCGAGATGATCAAGATCATGGGCTTCGCCGAGTTCGACTCGACCAAGGGCCGCAAGGTGGAGGGCTCCGTCAACGCCTACGCCATCAACGTCAGCCAGAAGCGCAAGTACCGGCAGTACATGAACCGCAAGGGCGGCTTCAACCGGCCGCTCGACTTCGTGGCCTGAGGAGGGGGCCTGGAGCGTGAGGGGCCCCGGGAGCAGTGTGAGGCCCCCCCCCAGGAGCAGCGAGGGCCCCCCCCAGGAGCCGCGGCTCGCACAGACTGGCCTCGGCCGGGAGGACTCTGCCCCTCACCAGCACACGGAGGGCATCATTCCGGACTAATCGCGTGTTTGTTTTTGTTTGTTTACTCTTATTGCTGTACAAAAGGTCCCGTGAGGCACGACGGCGTCAATAAATAGATGTATGTTTCCAAAGGCCTGTGTCTCCTGTTCGACCCCCAGAGGTGCGGCTGTTTCCTGGGCCTGCAGCCTGACGGGCTTTGTGTGAAGAATAAGCGAGTGGAGATTTTATAATTCTGTGTAGATGATAATCCCGCGGGTTTATGTGGTAATAGATGGCTTGATGGTGGGGCGATGCTAACTTTTTGGGCATCAGAGCTTTGTTTTGGAGAGCATGACTGTCATATTGTCATGGAATATGATCTTGCTTGATGATTAATGAACTCTTTTATTCACAATAAAAACAAAAAATGAATTCCAGAAGAGAGGGTATCTTCCAGCAAACGGCATGACGTATGGAAACATCCCTGTTTGAGGTTCTTAACCTCTAAAATCTAACACAAATGGGTACTATTTAATAAAAAAAAAAAGTACTATTCAGCAAATACAACAAAGGACACAGGCAATACTACATACACCCCCCCCACCCCACTTTCTTCATATTTTTGACTTGTATCCTTCTCCTTGGAATTTCATCCTTTTGCAAACATTCTAATTCGTGACCACTCCGTTATAACAACCAGTTAGACACTCGTGCAACTTTTGACTGATTCCACTTATTACTGTGAGGCAGCAAATTCAGCAAGAACTTCTCTGCTTCTATTTTACTTGTCACGTGTACGCCAAAGAGTCCAAATAAATTTTTTCATTGTCAGTTCTCTAGTTCTGCCCTTACGCAATGCTCACATAACGGCTTCCACATAAACTTCAGTTCTGGCCATTGGCAATGGTACTCCACTACAACTAACATGTATTCAGGAGTCAGCCATAAAGTACTACATGTACCTAAAATGTCCATTGTTATTTTCTTCTGTAGCTTTTCCAGTAGCTTTTGGGCTGAATAGCAAACTGTTGTCCATGACATGACTCCCCACCTACTATACAAGGAAAAAAAGTTATGCTGAATTTCCTCTGCAGAGGCAATGGCGTCTTTCACCATTACCTAGTTGTATGGGGCAGTTCAATAAAGTCCATCGGCAAATGCTCGAATGGTACTTCAGCAGGTGCAAAATGTCCTGTAGGGGTAGGATTTTGTTTATAGGCATTTTATTGTGCACATACTAGGCTATCTTTATATATTTTGTCTGCAAATTTCCATATATTAGCCATTTTCCAAAATTGTGAAATGCTGTTTACAATGCCATCTCTTCCCAAATGGGAAGGCGCCTGTATCATCAATGTTGTAGGATATACCAGTTTGTCAGGGAGCATGAATCGATAACCATGCTGATCCTTCCAATACCCATTCCCTAGAGTACCATATTATTGCCAATTTTGTAACTCTTCTTTGGTTATTTGTCTTTGCAAATCTGCTATGCCCCTATCACTGAAGTCATGCACTTTCATTCTCTTCAATAAACATTTGATGGGAAACGTATGTTAGTGACCAGATATTCTGTGCATTCTCTTTTGACTATCTTGTCAACAAAAGCATTCCCTTTGCCTATGTTGTCTACTAACCTTTTGTGTGCATTACATTTGACTATAACTACTCTTTTTGACAATGATAAAGCTTTCAGTGGACCATGTTGTATTTTTATTCCGTGAAACAACCTATTTCTGCTCAAAGCCTGCCAAAGTTATGCTCCACTCCAAGGCATGTTGTCTATCATTATTTATATTGACAGTTGATTCAGCGCTCGCCTCGCATGCTGTTAATGCCATTAATGTGGCTGCTTGTGACAATAATTCTAAAAGTCTACAAGTTACAACTACCTTGTCTATGGTGGTAACAGCATAGGCTGCAGTAGATGTCCTATCCTTGAGCTTAAAGCAAGCTTGAAGCAAGAGCCATCAACCCATAAGTCACCATCTCTTTCTTCCTTTGGTGTGTCCTGTAAATCTATTTTCCCATTGGTTAGTTCTTCTGTGATCAGAACACAATCATAGGGCGTATCAGTATCATTCTGGGGAGTAGGCCAGAAGGTCACAGGATTAAGTGTGTTAAATCGATGTATGGTAACATGAGGACTGTACAAGCATAACTCATAATGTGTTAGCCTGCCATTTGTCAAATGTTGAGTTTGCATTTTGTTTAACAGTACATCTACAGAGTGAGGTACATACAGATGCACAGTTGCACGCAGGCATGCTGGTAAGCCTCGAGTAACCATGTCTAAGGTGGTGGAAAAATAAGTGCAGGGTCTTTTCCTGTCCCCCTGTTGTTAGAACAGCAAGTGTTCACCCATCTTGTTCATGTACAAAAAGATGAAATTGTTTAGTATGGTCAGGCATTCCAAGAGCAGGAGCGTCACAAGGTGCCTGTTTGATTTGCAGAAAACTATTCTGATGTTCAGTTAACCATGGTAAAGTCGTCTGGTTTAGCAAGGGTTTGGAAAGAAGGGAAAAGTTAGGGATACATTGTCTGCAATTGCCTGCCATACTCAGGAAGGCTCGTGCTTGTTGTAGGGGGTTGAATGTCCAGTGTAGCTTTTACTCTTTGAGGGTCAAGTCTCCTTTCCCCCTACTTCAGGAGGTGTCGTCAATAGGAAAACTCTTAGTAAACAAATTGCAATTCAGTGGGAGATGCTTTGTGGCCATGTGTACCAAGGAAATTTACTAGGGCTGTGGTGTCAGAAGCATGGTTGGTTTCTCTAGTGCCAGTCATTAATATTGTCTATGTATTGTAAGAGAGTGGTGGTTGGTGTCAACTGAAAGGTATCTAGTTGTGCTTACGAATAAAAAACACAACCCTCCAGACATCTTGCTTAGTGAAGTTATCACTCTTTTTATAACATGAGGAGGATTGGGCTATTGCATAGGGAACCCTGTATCTCTTTTATCACTCTGTTCCTAAGTAAGTCCTGTATCACTGTTTCCATTCTCTGTTCTCCTTTTGGTGATATTTTGTACCGTGGCACTCATGGGTGAGGAACATTTTGTTTCACTTTTTTTGTACAGGTGCTATTGTCATGCTTCATATCGTTTTTACTGGAGGCCCAAACATTGTTGTCTACTTTGTCAAACACCAGTCGTGTACTGTAGTTTTGGGTCGGGCAAAGTAGGCATTAGTGGGGAAAAGAGTGTTTGGTACATTCAAGATATATGCCATCTGTGGTGCATTTTATTGTTGCATGTAATATTTGAATTGAGTCTATGCCCACCAAGTTAAGGGCACATTTATCTGTTAACACAAAAGAATGTTTGTCAGTTATTGGGCCAATGGTATGTCAGTGGAGTGCAGACAGGACTATGTTTGGCGATGTCTTAAAAAAAAAAAAAAAACACAGATGTATTGTACCTTTCAGAGAGGGGTGCATGTAGGATTGTTTTTGGAGAAATCAGTGGCCCCACCTTTTGTCCTTCTACCATGCCTTCAATATATGGCCCTCTTAGATCTACTGATACCTCCACCCGTTCCTCTCTCTCCTAGGCCACCCTATTGGGCTAAGTCATAATCAGGCCAAGGGACCGTTACTGTCTGGGATCCGTTAGCCTGTCTGTCAAAGTAGTTTTGTTGGTGTCCCCGATAAGTGATGTCATCAGCATAGGGGCCGTTTTTGGGCATATAGTTGTTGTGCACTGTTTAAAGAAATTCTGTATTGTCCTCCGGCACGTCCACTTTTAGTTTTTTTTTTTTTAAATAATGGACATTTTCTTATCCATTATCTACTTGGGCATTCTGGGGTCTGTAAGTTATTGCAGAGTATCCCCTGGTTTACCATTCATCAGGGTTTTCTCGGATGTCACGATAGTCTTTGGAAAAAAGCTATTAATTCCGTCTAGGTCCAAAGGACATGGTACAGGGGGCTGTTGAAATCAAACCCTGGTACTTCACGCTTGGGGCCCATCATACTGGCAGGTCGAGATTGATACGTGTCATTCTACTCAAGATAAATGGCAAAAGCATTGTTACATTCAGCATCCGTCAGGATAAACGTGTCCGATTCACCATCATAGTGGGTAAAATATGGATGCAGCGTCTGGTCCTGTTTAAACTTTACTGAAAATATAACTAATGCATAAGGATTGATCACCTTTCCCACTTCTTATTTTATAGTGTCTTTCAATGCATTTTCACAGGTGTTCAAAATCCTATCCTCCTCTGCATATTGCTTAGTGCCATGTTTTGTATAGTTCTGAACGAATATTTTAATTTACATCTTGCATTTCTGGTGTATCTTAATAAAATAGTACTGGGGGGAGAAAAAGGAGGGTCATCCTCTATTGGGTCTCCCTGTTCTTCTAAAGCAGGCATAACAAAAACGATGGTTTCTGATTTGGCCTGTGTTTTCCTTAACTGATCAGTTTCATAGGGTGGCAGGTGTGGCTTTTTTAGTGAAAGTGTCCACTTTTAGGGTCCTCTGAAATGGAAGGAGCAGGGGGTGTCTGTGGTGGGTTATGTACCACAAACACTCTAATTTCCTTCATTTGATGTTACCTCATCTCTTCAGCAAATTAATCAGCCCTTTTCTTTCTGTCATATTCCCTTGTTTCTCCCTTTCTGTCCTAATTAGTTCCTTCATCTGTTTTTGCCTGGCATATTTTTCCCACCTAGTCAGCACATCAAACTGCAACAGTCTCACTTTCCTTTCTCTACCATGCATTCCTTTAGCGAATTCAATTTAGCATATTCAAAAGTGCCATTAAATGGAAACTGTAATGGGGATCCCTTTCAGTATATTCAAACCATGAATTAAAACACTTTCCAGTCTCCATCCCTTTATTAGTCGTCATCTCCCATGCTGGAGGTCCTTCTGCTGGACATGGTTGTACTTCATCTAAATGTTTATTTACGCCACACAATTTACTACAGCTTACAGATTTTTCACTACTATATAAGATAATTATTTTAGTGTGGTAATGGTGAATCTGCTGTGTCACAATGCAAATGCATCCCATCACACTACTAGCCACTAAAAAAATCAACAACATGCAGGGCTGTCGCGTAACAAAGTAGAATTCACTACTGTCACTATGGGCATAATTATCATTAATCGGCTCTCCTATTATTTCACTCCTTCATGGTACTGCTCAGGATGTCTCGACAAGTGTGTCTGAATTCTTTGGATCCAGCTGAATCAACCTTTCGTCACAGAGTACTGGTGACTTCCCTCCCTCAGTCTGTGACTGTGGAATATGCAATCCCCTTTTCATGTGCGTACTTTGACCTCGGCTGGTTGTCCAACCGGCCCCATGACCGCAGCTACTTCTGGTCCATCTGGACTGACTTGGTGGATCCTTGACTTATTCTATTCTTAGCCCCCCCCCGTTTCAGAACACACAAATCGGGTATATTTGTCTGTTAATGAGAGACAGCCATCAATCACAGTTGTGGAGGTATGCTTAAGCAATACAAAGCATTTGGCTTCCAAGTTTGCTCTGCCAGTTGCAGCTGGCACAATTTTTATATACTGCTTGAACTACATTGACATACGTTGAAATAGCTGAGTCAGATGTTTGCAGGCAGTGGTTTTGCAAGTTAAGCTTTATATAATCACATATAGGAATCTTAGCACATCAATACATTCTGCGAGGGCAGCAGCAGTTTCGACATCTGCTTTTGTTCTTTATCTACGTGTTCCTTCAGTTCTTGAAAACAAAGGGGAAGCGAACAAGCATAAACAGTTCCCAGACTTTATTTCCTCCTCCTGGCCAAGTGCAGAAGCCAGGGTTTGTACACTTGCATGGCTCTTGAAATCAGTGAAGACGCAACATGGAGAACAGTTGCTTAATATATTTATGCTCTCACACCTGGGTATATGGTATACAACTCTAAAAGGGACCTGTATTGTAATTGCATTTGTATAGCGCTTACTACCCCTGACGAGGCGTCGAAGCGCTTTCGGCGAGTAGCACGCTACTCCGGGACCCATAGAGGATTAGTGTTGAATTAGTATAGTGAAACATGCAAGTAAATTTTAAGTGGTGGATATGTTAGTCAGTTATTTGGATTCGGAAGGATAGAAGAGGAAAAAAGGTTTGTATTTATATAGCGCTTCTTACCCCTGATGGGGTTTGAAGCGCTTTTTTTTTGGTGAGTAGCACGGTACTCCGGAAACCCATAAAGGATTAGTGGTGAATTTGTATGGTGAAATATGAAAGTAATTTGAGTGGTGCATATTAGTCAGTTAGTTGCAGTGAGAAGGATAGCGGAGGGATAGAAGGGAAAGAAAGGTTTGCATTCATATAGCGCCCGTTACCCCTGATGGGGTGTTGAAGCGCTTTTCTGGCGAGTAGCAGTCTACCCCGGAACCCATAAAGGATTAGTGTTGAAAATTAGTATAGTGAAATATGAAGTAATTTGAGTGGTGGATATGTTATTCAGTTATTCGGCTTGAGAAGGGTTGGGGAAGGGTAGAAAAGGGAAAAGGTTTGCATTTATATAGCGTTTGTAACCCTGATGAGGTGTTGAAACGCTTTGTTGGCGAGTAGCACGCTACTCTGGAACCCATAAAGGATTAGTGGTGAATTAGTATAGTGGAATATGGAATTAGATAAGTGAACATGTTAGTCTGTTATTTTGATTGAAAGGGATAGTGGAGGGATAGAAGAGTGAAGGATTTCTTTTTTTAGGTCATAGCAGTAGGAGAAAGCTTTTGTATTAGTAAAAAGGGTTTTTGGAGGGGAAGAGTCAGAGGGAAGAGTTTAGAAAGGTTTGTTTTGGGGGATCGGTATAGTAAAAGAGGTGTCAGATGATGCAAGGAGGGGTTAAAAGAGGTGTCAGATGATGCAAGGAGGGGTAGAGTAGGAGAGAGTCAAGAAAGGGTTATTTTGGGGAACATAGTAGTGGTATGGGGTTTGGGATAAATGAGAGTGGGTGTAGAGGATATAATGATAGATGTATAGGGTAGTGCATTGGAAAGAGTAGTAGAAAGAAGTTTGAGATGAGTCAGAAAGTTGGGCTAGAAGATATATTGAGAGAAGTATAGGCTGAGAAATAGGGTAGTGCATTGGAAATGCTAAATTAGAAGTGATAAATATATAGATCCATAAGTACATTGAAAGTATATAGATGCATAAAGGAGGTAAGTATACGCAGATTAAAGTGTAAATTAAATATGCAAATCAGGTGCAAGCCAATCTTACTGTGTTTGAGGGAGAGAGCACAAGCACCTAAGCAATGGTTAGCAGTCCTTAGGCCAACAAAACCAAATTTGAACAAAAGTGGAGGGTACGGGCAAAGTTTTGGGGTGACCCTACAGAGAGGGCCAAATCCAACTTGACCTTCCTCCAGCCTGAAGCCAGGGGAGACCTTGATGGGCTTCTCTGCTTAGGCGATTGAACGTGGACAATGGCCCTCCACTGCAGAGTCAATTGTCAGTTCTATGGTCTTCTGAATTTAATTGGATCCCTCTGTCTACGTCCTCCTGAGCCTGGAACTGACCAATGGGAAATCCTTCTCCATGCCTGTGGATCCAATCTCTGCAGCACCTAACCTTACCTTGGGGGGTGACGGGGGACTTACTGTAACTTACAGGCCCTGGGTACTATATACTAGGGACTTCTAGGTAAGTTAGCCTATACCAATTTAGTATAGCCAATGTAACATACATTTTTTCGGGGCCCTGGCACTGAAGTCTGGTTAGCATGCCTCAGTACACACTCCGAGTTGAAAAACCAGTAGCATCAGTCAGAAACAAACTAGGGGGACCATACAAAAAGCACATTTCCTTGTATGGCCCCTCCCCAGATCAAAGGCGATGAGCAATTAACCCTTGTCCTGGTGGATCTACTCACCTAAGTGGAAGAACCTGAAAAGGCCATCTGCATTAGCATGGTTAGTCCCAGGTCTGTTTCACTATGAAGTCCACCTTGTGGATAAATGGACCACCTCACCGACTTGGGGTTCTCTCTGCATCAGCTGTCTAAGAGGTCTGTGGCCAGTTGAACTCTGAAGTGAGTGCCAAACAGGTATGGTCTCGGCTTCTTCAGGGACCAAGCCACAGCAAACTCTTCCCTCTCAAAGGCACTAAAATGCTGCACTCTGAGGGAGGAGTCACCTGCTAATGAATGCAACTGGTCCAAATCATTTACCGGTGACAACACTGTCCCATCCAATGTTCAGAAGTATCTGTCTGAACAATGACCACCTTGCTGAAGTCAGGTGCCTTTAGGACTGGGGCGGAGTACATAGTTGTCAGGTTGTCAATAGCCTGACGCTGCTCAGTCCGGATAACTTTTCTGGACTGTTCCTTGGAGGTCAGTTTAGTTAGTGGTGATACTATGGTACAATAAGAACGTACAAATCTCCTGTAGTATCCAGTCAAGCAAATAAAAGGCTCAGACTTGAGTTTGGGACTTAGAAGCGTCCCATGCCAGAATTGTGGGGATCTTGGGCTGGGAAGGTTGTGCATGGCCTCCATCAACTTGGTGGCCCAAGTACGCAACATAGCCTTGCCCTATCTGGCACTTACTTGCCTTGACAGTCAGGCCTGCCTGCTGCCGGGCCTGAAGCACTTCCTTGAGGTTGACCATGTAATCCTCTCAGGTGGAGTGAAACATCTGTCTAGCTAAACTACACTGAAACTCTTAAGACCATACAATACTCTGTTCACCAACCTCTGGAAGTTAGGTGCATTTTTCAACCTAAAGAGTATCACTTTGAAATGGAAGTGGCCTTTAGGTGTAGAAAAAGCAGAACTCTCCTTGGCTCCTGGGGTGATGGTTATCTGCCAATAACCTGATGTCAAGTCAAAGGTACTCCGATATTTGGCTGCCTCCACCTTAGCAATGAGATCATCAGCTTGTGGTATGGGCTGGGCATCATTCTTAGTGACTGCATTGATGCTCCTGTAGTCCTTACAGAACCTCTTCTCAGGTTTCCCGGCTTGGGCACCAGAATAACTAGGCTGGCCCATGGACTACTGGAGAGCTCGACCACCCCCAACTCCAGCATCTTTGTAACCTCGGCTTTGATGCTGGCCTTGACCTGGCTGAACAACTTGTATATTATGCTCTTGACAGGTATACTGTCACTGGTGTCCACCTCATAGGTACACTATGTCGTCTGACCTGGGGTCAAAGTGAACAGTCCAGCAAAGTGCCTTAGTAACAGATGGCCTTCCCTTTGTTGGTGTTCTATCAAGGTGGAAAATAGCACTACTCTTTCCACACTGCCATCTGGGGCATTAGAGGATAAGAGGTCAGGGAGAGGTTCACTCTCCTCCATCTAACACCATCAACATGGTGAGGTCTGCCCTGTCATGGTGCAACTTGAGCCTGATCATATGGATGACCTATGAGAACTCCTGGGGGTACCCAAGTAGGTGACTTCCCTCTTTTTCTCTATGATGGGGGTACAGCCCAGTTTTGCTATGCCCTTGGTGCCACTGGCTCCAAAATCCACACTAACTGTCCTAGCTGGTTCTCAACCATAGAGGACTTCTGGTCATACCAGAGCTTCACAAGCTCCTGGCTGGCCTCAAATTCTTATTGACAATCTTCATGTACTCAGCCATCGTGGAGTGCAGGCCAAGCACATAGTCCACTATGTCCTGAATTGGTTCGTTGAGAGGTCTCTCACAACCCTCTCTAACCAAGCTCAATGGACCTCTTACAGGGTGTCCAAAGTGTGGCTCAAAGGGACTAAAGCTAACTCCTTTTTTGGGGACCACCCTGTAGGCGAATAGTAGGCATGGGAGAAGGACATCCCATCTCCTCCAGAGTTTCTTATGCAACACCAGTTTTATGCCATTCGTGGTCTTGTTGAACCTCTCAATTAGACTGTTTTCTTGAGGATGGTAGGGGGTGTTACACTTGTAAGTCACACCGCACTCATCCCACATGGCTTACAGATAGGCAGATATGAAATGTGTGCCCCTATATGAGATTATCTTTTTGGGGAACCCAACCCTGGTAAAGACTCCAAGGAGGGCTCTGCCCACCAAAGGGACAGTGACTGTCCTAAGGGGAATAGCTTCAGGATATCTGGTGAAATGGTCAGCTATCACCAAGTAAAATCTATTCCCCTGAAGCTTTTGAAGAGTCTGGGGGACTGACAATGTCAATCCATACCCACTCAAAGGGAGGCACCACAGGTAGTGGTATAAGGAGAACCTTTGGATTTCCCCCTGCTTTGCCAATGGCTTGGCAAGAGTGACAAAATCCCTTGACCTTCTCAGGTATCTGGGCCCAGCAAAAGTGGTTGACCAGCCTCTCCCAGGCTTTGGTCTTCCCTATGTGTCCACCTAAGGGGATATCGTGGCCCCAGTTAAGGAGGAACTCTGTACTGCTGCGGGACCACCAGTCACCTGGATTCCCCTGGTTTGGGGGTCCCTTGGCTCGCTGCACAGAAGCCACTCCTCCCAGTATACTTTATGGGTACCACTGCTTTTCCCTTGCTCCTGTTAGGCAGCTAACTGTCGCAGGTCTTCTTGAGTAGGGCAGGTATTTGTCCACTACTCTGGTCTGCCCTAGAGAGACCCCCCTGCTCCATGGAGTTCTGCCAGGTCTGGCAAGTTTCCAGGAGCAATCTCTTGTGCAAGCTCCAGGCCTTCCCCTTGAGGGTTGGACTCCTGGGCCTGTGGACCTTTGAAGGCTGGGCGGCCAGCTTTCCTGCCCCTCTTCTTGTCTTCAGGGACCTGGTCCATCTTTTCAGGCTTCCTTGACACTCCTCCACGGCCTTCTGGGCTCTTGTGATAACACATACCCATTCAGGTAGACCCAGCATTGCTGCAGGGTCCTTCTTTCTACTTCTACCCAAGTAGAGGTTTCCAAGTCATTATCCTGCAAGCACTCAATGGGGATGGCAGAGAACACAGCAAATGTTTGGGCAAGTAACTCCTCCTCGCTCAAAGTCGACCCCAGCAATAGGATGTGACTTTGTGTCAGCATTGACTATCTCGTGCACCTCTTCTGGTAGGATCTGGTCTGGGGAAACCAGTGTGGCCATAACCATGGTCACACTGGCACCTGTATCCCTCGGGGCCTTTATCTCCACCCCATAGATTTGTGGCGCTGTTGGTATGTCTCCATAGGCCAATGAGGCAGAGGTTCAATGTTCTCACCACCCAGGACCAACAAGGGGCATGTTTATGAGCCCCTTGCGCTGCCGGAGCATAGCTTTTTGTGATGCTCTGGCAGTGCAAACTACAAAATAATTTTTATGAAGTCACGCAAAGCCACATTAAAAATAAAACCACTTATAAAGCCCCTGGTTACACCAACTGGTGTGTCCTTGCGCTGGAAACCAGTCTCTAGAAGGCTGGATGGAACAGGAGCTGTGAAACGGGCAAGACGGACACAAGCCTCACAGCTGGAAAAGCCAAGTTTTCAATCTTTTTCGGAACATGTTTTCCAATGGCTCGGAGAAAGTGGGGTATTGCATCCCAGTTTTTGGCTGCCACATAGCTGAACGAGTGCGCACCCATTCTTGCTCTTTGGACTTTAGGGACTTTAACCAGGTGAGCCCCAGTTAACCTGAGATGACGGGTTGGATTATGGGGGGGGGGGGTTAGATGATCATGGAGATAACTAGGGCCTTTGCTCTACAAACTCAGATGACAAAAGCACATGGCTTTAAAAAGAATTCTTTTATAAATAGGCAGCCAATGCAGGGAGTCGAGGGCTTTCGCGGAGGAAGCTCTCCTAGGTAAGTTAAGGACTAGGGGTGTTGCCGCATTCTGGATACGTTGCAGCCTATGGAGACTTTTTTTGTTGCTCCGAGATAGAGGACATTTCCATCAACGGGGACACGTTACAAGAGCATGAACCAGGGTTTTCCTGGCTGAGACAGGGAGGATGTCCAGGGTTTTTCTCAGCATTTTCGAGAATTCTGAAACATTTCCCTGTAACCTTCCTAGTGTCGGTCTCGAAGGAGAGTTTGGAGTCCAGCCAAACTCCTAGATTTTTTGGCTTCCTCCTTTGGGATAGGTGTAGGGCCCAGAGTCTGGGGCCACCAAGCTGAGGGCCAGATGGAAGGGGACTTCCCTACGACCAGGACCTCGGTTTTGCTGCCATTCAACTTGAGGCAGTTACTCGACATCCAGGAGGTGAGGTCGCTCAGGCAGGAGGAAAACTGGATGGCTGCTTCTTCTGAGTTATGAGAGGGTGACAACAAGCTGCGTGTCATCCGCATAAGACACAATGGCGACATTTTGTCGTTCCACAGTCTCCGCCACGGGTCCGATGTAAAGATTAAAAAGAGCTGGGCTCAAAATTGAGCCTTGTGAGACCCCTTGTGAGAGTGGAATGCTTTTGGAAATGTGTGGGCCCTGTGCAATTTGGAAGCTGTGATCCCGGAGGAAGGAAATCATCCATTTTAGAGCTACTCCTTCCAGCCCACCTGACCTAAGTTGCTGCAAGAGCAGTTTGTTGGATACTGTGTCGAAGGCTGCGCTGAGATCCAGTAGGACCAGAGCTAGTCTGACCTTCATCTGCACACCGGCGTAGTGTCTCTTTGGCGAGGAGTAACGCTGACTCCGTAGAGTACATGGCTCTAAATCCTGATTGCGTGGGATGGTGTATGTTGTGCCGATTAATATGCGCAACCAATTGTGTGTTCACCACCTTCTCTGCTATTTTAGAGAAGTAGGACAGGAGTGAAATAGGGTGCAGGTTATCCAATAGACCCGGATCTGTTGATGGTTTTTTGGTCTCGCCTACGCAGCGCGCATGCGCTGCATAGGAGGGGACCTTTTGGAATTAATCCGCTTTTTGGGCAAAAACTTGCACGTTTTGCATTGCTTTGTATTGCAACACGTGCACGTTTGGCGTTTCCCTTGCAGGAGCGAGCTTTGGCAACATCTGTTTGTAATTTTCTTGCAAACAGATGGTGCCCCTGCTCTCGGCCACACTCCCCCCACTTCTGGGCTAGTTAGCAGTAGCAGGATCTTCCCCTAGCAGCTGTCTCTGGCGATGTACCCTTCCGGTTTAAAGTGCTGCATTAGCTCTAATGTTAGAGCGCTGAGTCGCGATGACAATCGTTCCGAAATGCTTTTTTTTTTTTTTGGAAGTCAGGGAGTTACGTCTCCGTAATGGTTGCACGTACACCTTATTTTTAGCTTGCCTGCCTCTGCTCGTGTTTTACGCAGGTTTGATGAAAGGTTTGCAGTGCTTGTTTATTTAATACTCAAGAACTTTCAACTTCCAAGCTCTCCGCGCTGCCTACTACACCCCCGCCAACCACACACACACACACACACGAGGAATGCTGACTGGATTCAAAGTCGTAAATTGAGTTAATGGCAGAGCCAAGTCATGAACTATCTCTTCACTACACAGATGGTCTGCCGCCCCAATGCTCCGTTCGGGACTCGGCTCTGCCATTATTTCAATTTACAACTTTCAAACCAGTCGGCGCTCTGAATTCGGTCCCACCTCACAAGAGTTTTATAAGTGCGTATGTTAACTTTCAAAGACCGAGATCATGCTCGATTTTATTAGAGTTTCGACCTCCAAATTCAAAACATGCTTCCACCTTAAAGTTTTGGAGCGCATAACATAATCTCCAGGTACCTTACATTAATTTAGGTGATTTGCTCACACTTATAGGTTTTTGGGATGATGCCGAGACACAAAACTGGTCGCCCGTGTAATTTTACAGTGCTTGGTAAGCAGTTGAGCCACTCAGCCTGTACCCTGTCAAGGTATATGTTACTGCAAGCTTTGTCGGTACAAGCGCTCATTGCTCTCATCTTAGTGTGACCGGCGAGTCACAACTTTAAACCTTGGCAGGACCGACCCAGCCTCTCATCTTTCTGACTTTAATTAATGGGGTAATAATTAACACGTGTGAAAACTGCGGACGTCCCTACCCCCCTCCACACACACACTCTGACCACACTGCACACACACACGCAACTCCTTCGGTTGCCTCAGCCAGTTAAATGTAATTAACACCTTGGGGAACGATGTGGAACCTGCTTGTGGACCTTTTCTTTTTTTTATATACTGCTAATTGAAAGCGTAGCATTTGCCTTCTGTATATTTTCTTCCCTGTTTCTATGGGAACTCTGCCTGGCGTGGAAAGACTGGTATACAAGTGCTAGGTTGCAATCCTTGTATTGTGGAGTGCAGCGTGTTAATCCCATGCAGTTTGTAGCTGAAGCAACACTGCATGTCTGAGGCTGGGACAAGAGGGGGTGGCGAGGTGTTTCACTCTCTGGTGGGTGTGAATGCAGTTTCTAAATATGGCGGCGCTTCCACTGTGCATTTTAGACTTGACACACCATTACCGCACTCGCAGACTTGGCCAGTTTAATTCAGTTTTTCACAGTAGTCCCTACTCCTTCGTTTACCTCACCCAGCCGTCTTTCTTGCCTCCCACAGACTCACCCATTCACTACTGTTTTGCACATCTGTATTCTACTTGCATGCAATCTCAAGCACTCGAAAGCCTCATTCGGGGTAGTAAACACTATATAAATGCAAATACAAGTGCAAGAGCCCATTTTACACCGTCTCTGCAGCCAAAGTGGCAACAGCAGTGCAAGTGCGTCTGTGCTCCTAACAGAGACGAATACTGCACAAGCTAATGGTGCCGTTTAACCATAAAAATGCCACGCCCAGCCTATCTTACCTCTCCTGACAGGCACATAAAGCAAGAGTAATATAACAGAGAGGAATATGTTCAAGTGCTGTGCAGATGCATTGTAGGCGATATTAAGGAAAGGGACGTTCAAGCTTAAGATCATTAGCAAATGCAGAATTTCCACATTGTCGCCAACATGTGGATAATAAAGCTCTTTCAGGGTTAATTTACATTCATCGTGACTGTGACTGCAATTTATCAAAAAAAGCAGAGGGTTGAAACAAAATGCTCACGTATGCGTACATATTGTATGTAGAAGCTGTTTAATAGCAGCAGGTACTTGTTAGCAGATCTTATTAGAAAGCTGTTTAAATAACGTGTGATACTGGGTTTAAAAACTGACTTTTTATTTATTCCCTTACTGCCTCCTCTGTATGTGTATATTGATGAAAGCTGTCATTCTGCGCCCCTCGTTTGATGTTGAATTAGTCCTTCAATTTTTTAGTGTAATGTCCCAGTTTTTTGCTTTAAAAATCTGATCAGCCTACAGAGTGCTGGCTCTCAAGATGACCCGTGTGCTCCTTACCACCTAGAGCGAGCGATATGTGGTAGAATATTAACTTTTTTTAACACTGATATATACCATTCTTTAGAAAAAAATGCCTATAATTTACTAAGTAAAACAACTTAGCATGGACATTTAAATAAAAATTATATTTAACTTCTTGCGAACATCTATCCATTCGTTCACCGTACCGCACCCCTCCATTTATTTATCTACTCATCTATCTTCCATCATCCAGCATTCTCACATTCATCCAATTATATGGCGCTAAACCCATCCCAGATACACAGCCACCCCCCCATATCCACGATCCATCCACCCATGGCCTTTACCCTTCCACACTGCCTATTCTCTTATCTCTTCAATACTGACAGTCACAAACAGTGCATAGAGGCTGTCGTAGCCTAGAGAGTGCTGGGTGAAGGCATGTATTAACGCTTAAACAACACCTCTAAGTACAGGCAAGGACATCTCTTTAATAATCTCATATAAGGTCCAAAAAGCGAGACCTATTGGCTATGCCAATGCTTGTTTCTTTAAGGGGAGGACAATTGCTTGCTTCCACTTACTCGGGACCTCACTGTAGCGGAAGGAGAGCTCCAGGAGTTGCTGTGCATAGGGCAGTATTACATCTAGACCTTCCCTAATGATTTTAGGCGGGGCTGGGTCCACTGGGGAACTGGATTTAATGCTTAAAGCTACACCTTTTAAATCTTTCAATGAAGAGGGGGGGAAACTCAGAGAGGGAATTGGCCTCAAACTCAGGGACTCTTGTCGGATTGAGAAAATGTACGGTTACGGGCCTCATCAGGAAAGGAATCATATATTTTGGATACCTTCGTAGCAAAGAAGTCGGCAATCTGGTTACACGACTCTGGAGAACTAATGGCAGAAGCCATAGTTCTCTCTAGGGAGGATAAATCTTTAAGGATGGCAAACAGTTCTCTGGAGGAGTTGTCAGCCTGCGCTATTCTATCATTATAGTAAGCTGCACGGGATTTCTTAATAAGAGAATGGTAGTTCTTTATTTCTGACTTGTAGGCAGCCTTATTGCTATCGGAGAAATCTTTCCTCCATTGGCGCTCTAAGCGTTCGCAGGATTTTTTAAAGTATCATCAGATCTTCATTAAACCATGGCGCCGATTTGGTTTGTCTCTGAGGGATATTAATAGTCCATGGAGCAACTGCATCCAGTGTTTCAACAATCCACTTGTCCACTGCTGTGTTGGTGGCATTAATATCCTCTCCCAATTGAGGATGACTCTGCTGAAGAGCTTGGGTGAACCTCTCAGCGTTAAATTTGGTCCATTTTCTGCGCAGAGTAATTGGGCCGATTTTAGCTGTGGGAGGGGGTTTAGCTAGGGAAATGGAGAACGCCACGAGATGGTGGTCGGACCAAGGGACTGCGAAGGGGGCTTCAACCTCTAACTCTAAACAGTTTGAAAAGATGGGATCTAATATGTGACCCAGTTGATGTGTAGGGTGAATGGACTTAAGCTCTAGCTGAAGGGCGGCTAATTCCTGGCATAGGGATTGCGCTTCATTGCTAGTATGGGCGTCAAAATGTAAATTTAGATCACCCAGAACAGTCAGGTTATTGTGGCGTAGCGCTGGTTGCACCACTGTTTCCACAAGGCTCGAAATAAAATTGGTTGCCGGGCCTGGGGGTTGATAGATCAGGAAGCCATTGACTGCATGGTCGAATCACTGACAGAATATCGAGGAGCTAAATATCGACCTACAAAAATATCGGTGACAAAATATCGACTACCAGAATATCGAATTCCTATCTACAAACAGGTAAGTACAAAAATATCGAATCCTAAATATCGTTGTAAATAATATAGTTTGCTAAAATATCGAATTTTTTAAATGTCTTAAAAGTAATGTAAAATTAATGAAATAATAAATATAATTAAGTAAAACTTACTTAAAAATACTTAAATAACCTTAACATTAATAAATAATAAATGTAAGTTAATACAAAAAATAAACATTCATTTTAATTTTTTATTACATATATATTAACTTAATATTTAAAAAAAATCAATATTTTTAATAATTAAATGTTAAAAACTTAATTTTAAATATAATTATATATATATATAAATAAACCTATAATATAAATATAAAAATAAATTATATATAATAAGTTAAAACATTACAATTATAATTTTTTTTTAAATATTTGACACTACATTAAATTTAACAATACTGAAAAGATTGCATAGCGTAAAAGATAAAATTACTATTCCCACTCCAGTGAGTGCAACAGTAGGGAAAGCGTTGGATAGCGGGTGGGTAAAAATTACTATTCCCACTCCAGTGAGTGCAATAGTAGGGAAAGCATTGGATAGCGGGTGGGTAAAAATTACTATTCCCACTCCAGTGAGTGCAACAGTAGGGAAAGCGTTGGATAGCGGGAGGGTAAAAATTACTATTCCCACTCCAGTGAGTGCAACAGTAGGGAAAGCGTTGGATAGCGGGAGGGTAAAAATTACTATTCCCACTCCAGTGAGTGCAACAGTAGAGAAAGCGTTGGATAGCGGGAGGTTAAAAATTACTATTCCCACTCCAGTGAGTGCAACAGTAGGGAAAGCGTTGGATAGCGGGAGGGTAAAAATTACTATTCCCACTCCAGTGAGTGCAACAGTAGGGAAAGCGTTGGATAGCGGGAGGGTAAAAATTACTATTCCAACTCCAGTGAGTGCAACAGTAGAGAAAGCGTTGGATAGCGGGAGGTTAAAAATTACTATTCCCACTCCAGTGAGTGCAACAGTAGGGAAAGCGTTGGATAGCGGGAGGTTAAAAATTACTATTCCCACTCCAGTGACTGCAACAGTAGGGAAAGCGTTGGATAGCGGGAGGGTAAAAATTACTATTCCCACTCCAGTGAGTGCAACAGTAGGGAAAGCGTTGGATAGCGGGAGGGTAAAAATTACTATTCCCACTCCAGTGAGTGCAACAGTAGGGAAAGCGTTGGATAGCGGGAGGGTAAAAATTACTATTCCCACTCCAGTGAGTGCAACAGTAGGGAAAGCGTTGGATAGCGGGAGGGTAAAAATTACTATTCCAACTCCAGTGAGTGCAACAGTAGAGAAAGCGTTGGATAGCGGGAGGTTAAAAATTACTATTCCCACTCCAGTGAGTGCAACAGTAGGGAAAGCGTTGGATAGCGGGAGGTTAAAAATTACTATTCCCACTCCAGTGAGTGCAACAGTAGGGAAAGCGTTGGATAGCGGGAGGTTAAAAATTACTATTCCCACTCCAGTGACTGCAACAGTAGGGAAAGCGTTGGATAGCGGGAGGGTAAAAATTACTATTCCCACTCCAGTGAGTGCAACAGTAGGGAAAGTGTTGGATAGCGTAGGGGAATAATTTAATATACCCACTCCTGCAATATAATTAAAATTAATTAACAATTAATAATTTTAAAAAAATTATTTACCTCCCACCATTTTCCCCTATAAACATTACCTACAATATTGTAACATATTAATAAATTAACATAATTAACAATTAATTAACTAATTACAATTAACAATATAATTAATAACAATCAAATCAATTCACACAATTAACACTATAAAATAACTTAAAAAAATTATAACATAACAAATAAAAAATACATAAAAATAAAGTACTTCCTATCCTACTCCCTATCAACCCTCAACCCACTGATAAAAAAGTACACAATTAACATATTTACAAATTAATTGTTAATAATGAATATCTAATTAATGACTAATAAAAAAATACACAATTAACATAATTACCAATTAATTATTAATTGTTATTAATCAATTTATAATTAATTAGTAATAAATTAATTAACTTAATTAACAATATAAATTATTAAATATTAAATTATTAAGTAATGAAATAATAAATTAATTAATTTAAATTAAATTACTTCCCACCCTATTCCCCTATAAACCCACAACCCGCTACAGACTTAAATTACGCAAATAATATTAAATGTATAATTAATTCTAAATAATGCTAAAAATATATATTATAATTAAATTACTTCCCACCCTATTCCTCTATAAACCCACAACCCGCTACGGAATTAAATTACACAAAAATTAATTAACATAAAATTCATTACTTTTACAAAATTCAAACATACATGACAAAAATAATACATACTTTTAACACATATACTAACACTTAAAACACTAAAATAAAATCGATATTACTAACTTCGATATTTTGGAAATCGATATTTCTTACCTGCATTTCGATATTCTGCACCACTATATTTTTGCAATTCGATATTCTGTCCATTCTATATAAAAAAACTCGATATTCTGTCCAGTCGATATTTTTTTTCCGATATTGTGTCTAGTTACCGCATGGTCGTCAGCCGCCGTTATAGTAAAGAAGGCTGCTTCACTATTATCTATATTGGCCGGTTTCATGCTACATTTTAGGGATAGTTGGTAGATAATGGCTGTCACTCCTCCGCGCTTAATGGGGTGGTCCTGTCTGAGGATGCCATAATTCTGAGGAAGAGCTTGTAGTATCTTGGGGGCAGAAGCCTCATTCAGCCATGTTTCTGTGAGAAACATGGCGTCAGGTTGATTATATGCAATACAAACGTGGATTTCAATTTTGTGTTTACTGAGTGACCTACAATTAATGAGTAGAAACTTTAATTTGTGCTCTTTCCTGGAAGTTACCTTCAATGCAGTCGATTTAAACGGGCAGGAGGTGCAGCACAATGTGTCTGCCTCATTAGATAGTGTGGTGGCATAATTCTAGGAGTGGTGATTCCAGTTCTTTTAAACGTTCTTCCGAGTACCTCAGGGGCTGATGTCTCCTGAAACGGGCAGGGCTTCTGGCCCTGGCCGTCCGCGGACTGGCACAGACAGGCTTGCCTTTGGCGCGCCCGCTGTGTGTGTCCGTGCTGCGGGCATGGAGAAGAAGACCGTCTCCGGGGGCATGGCCAGAGCAGGCCAATCTGATGCAGCGGGGCATGGAGCGAGACGACTCGCCGCGCCCTGCACTCAGTATTCAGTGAGTTTAGGTCCAGGGAGAGAGCGTGATGCAGCGGTAAGTAAAGGGGGGAGCCAGGCAACTCTGGCACTGAGGTCCTACACCGGGGTGCTACAAGGAAACAAAAACAGAACAAACCAAGGAAAAAGATATAGTAAGGGAGCCAGGCACCTCCCAGCAATAGGTGCTTACAAGAAAATTAAAAGTCTCATTAAAACAGCGCAAAAGTGTAATTTAAACACTACACAACACTCCAGCCTGAGTGGAGGCACACTCGGGGGAGTGGGAGCACACATTAACCAGCACTCCTACCAGGAGTAGAATCCGGCACATCCGTGCTGCGGGCATGGAGAAGAAGACATTGCGTCACTTTGAATAGCCTCATAGATATGGAGTAAGATAAGCAGCGCAAATCACTGTGTTCTACTCTGCGGTAGGGAGGCAATCTGTGTGTGTTCCCTCAACACCCATGGATTTTGACGCTGCCCCAGATTTACAAAACCATGTAAACCTGGGGATGCGCCATAACCTTGCGCCATAACCTTGCGCCTCCTCAGGGGAGGCGCAACAAGATGAAATGATTTCTCATTGGTTTTTTGTCTTCTTTCCTCTTTGCATGTGTGCTGCATTGTGCAGCACAAATGGAACGAGGACCATGCCTCCCAGGATTGTTTTTGTGCAGGAAGGTGCCCCTACCTGCACAAAAACCATCCTGCGGACAACACGGGCACCCTTGCACCATGGTACAAGGGTGCCTGCGTTGGCGCTAGGATGCCAAAACTGTGCCAGCATAGGGGGAAAGGACAGGAATGCACCGTATTGGATAAATACAGTGCATTCACACCCTTTCACTTTGACGTAGGGCAGGGCAGCAAGGTGACTTGCTGCGCTGCCCTATGCCAAAGCCCCATAAACGAGGCCCTATGTGGCCTCTGTGTACCCGTTAGGATTTCTAGGGGCAACTTCCCACTCCATCCCTGCACTAGCCAACCCTTTGGACCGATAACCAGTGGGTGCCTTTTTGGTGCACACTGAATCTCCCCTCTTGTGTCTTAGCAAATTGCAGTCAAAACACACCCACCCTGCAAGGGATGAAACTTCTTTCCCTGATGCCCCTTTGAGTGGGATGTAGCTGGGGCTCCCCCAGCTCCTTTGGTATCTTTTTGGTGGCTCTTTGGGGCTATCTGTTTTATATTTATCCCTTATTTGCCATAAAGGGGGGGGGTCTGACCACCTTCCTTCTGGTCACCTCCCAGGGACTTTCTGGGGCCTCTGGTACGAACCCACAAATCAGCTGTCTTGCCCAGTTCACTGGGGCTAGACAGCTTAGAGCCCACCAGATGCTGGTGCAACTTCTGAGTTACAATTTGTCAGAATGTGCACCTTAACAATCAAATTGTAGAGCCCTTCAAATGTCTTTGTTGCCTTTAATCCAACCATCTAGTGCCTTAACTGAAGTGTCAACAAAGTCAATCCATGCTTGTGTTTCCCCCTGTTGTGCTGTCCCACATTTCTGTCTATTCTCTTCAGGAGTGAGACCAAACAACTTGACAAGAGCTGCCTTCATGTGTGTGTAGAATTGTGCTACCTCATCCACAAGTGTAAGCAGTCTATTCCTACGAACTACTGGCGCTAACTGCCAGAGCAGTGTCCCCCCCCAGTGTTATGTACACACCTTCCTCATCTTGAGACCTCTCTCATATGAGGCCAGCCAGTTGTCTGTCATCCCCTCGGACATCACTAGGGACAATCCCTTTGGGCAATCTTGCATCAGAGGCACCCCTGTCAGCACCTCCAGTCACCACGCTGCTGCCACCATCTTCTATGGGATCTAGTCCCAGTATGGCCCTTCTCTCCTCTTGGACCATAGTTCTCTCAGCCAAGGATATGGCTCTCTCCTCCAGGGCCAGGGCTGCTAGGCTTTCTTGCAGGGATCTGTTGCTGGTGAGAGAGCCTGCTTGGCTGTTGGCTCTGGGGACTATCCTTGATTTAGAAAACAGGGGCAGGTCTCTAACTGCCCCACTTGCTCCACTCAGGATACTGGTGTTTTCCACCACATCATCTTCCTTATTACCTTGGGTCAATTCCGTCTCCAGACGTGGAGGTACCCTGTGGCCTTCCTCCCAAGCGCTGAGGACCGTGATCCACTTATTTTTCCTGGCCTTGGCCCTCATGGTGATTTTTCTGTCTCTGCAAAATGCCAACTCCTCTTTCTTGGTGAGCAGGTTTGCCATGTCGAGCTCCATGTTCCCTTGCTGAAAATGTGGCTCCTGCAATGGCGGGCTGTGAGTCTTGTTTTTCTCATGTCACACCCAAAGGGGCACAACTATTGCTGCAGCCTCTGGGTTGATCCTCTAACTTACATGCCCTGGGTACCATTTACTAGGGACTTATAGTCAGCTTAGCTAATTGGGTATGAGCCAACTCAACACACCTGTTTAAGGGTAAGGGCAAGGCACTGGGGTCTGATTAGCAGGCCTCAGTGTACTCTCAGACTTGAAAAAACTAGCAGCATCAGTCCAAAAAACTTGGGAGTGATCTTACAAAAATAGAGGCATTTCCTTACACTTGGTCTCAACCCACATGAAAGGATTGTTTCAGAACCGCACACAGTCTTGGCTCTTCTGTCCCTGGAAAAGGAGGCTGCTACTTCTTTCCTCACTGCTTTAAATGAGCATCATGTTGCATTCAACCAACAAGGGTGGGTAATGAAAGAAAATTGTTGGTATGTACCAGAAAAGAACATGTTCTATAACATGTTACAGTAATTTCATAATGCTATAGTGGTGAGACATAACTCACCAATGGGGTGTACCCTGAACGATATCCTCACAAGGGGTTTGGGAAAACCAGCACAATAACAAAAACATCAAACGTGCCCTGTGTGCATCAAATAAATCTATTAATTCATTTTGCATTTCATGTTATACAATTCACAGAGGAGAGAAATAATTTGATTATTCAGTGGTTTAATGTGGAACAACATTTTAATGTTAAAGTACCATATTCATTTCCCCTTTAGGGTGGGACCTCTTTCACCCCCAACATGGCACCGAAGGCCAAGAAGGAAGCTGTCCCTGTTAAAACCGAAGCAAAATCCAAGGCTTTGAAAGCTAAAAAGGCTGTTCTTAAGGAGGTACACAGTCACAAGAAGAAGAAAATTAGGATAGCCCCCACTTTCAGGAGGCCGCGGACCTTGGGGTTAAGGAGGTAACCAAAGTATCCCAGGAAGAGTGCTCCTCGTAGGAACAAACTTGACCATTATGCAATCATCAAGTTCCTGCTTACCACGGAGTCCGACATGAAGAAGATTGAAGATAACAACACGCTGGTCTTCACTGTGGATGGTCAAGGCTAACAAGCACCAGATCAAACAGGCTGTAAAGAAGCTTTACGATATTGAGGTTGCCAAGGTCAACACACTGATCAGGCCCGACGGCGAGAAGAAGGCATACGTGCGTCTAGCTCCAGACTACGATGCACTGGATGTAGCCAACAAAATTGGCATCATCTAAGCCTGCTCTGTAGATGCCGGTACAGTTCAGAATAAAAATTAAAAAATAAATGAGTTTGTTTGATTCAGGAACCCCATCACTACGCCTTCTAAAATACAGGGACAAAGGTAAAAAATATATATATATTAAAAAAGGAAGCAAGCCCAATGGCTAAAGGTTAGAGTATCATGAAAGTCCAGCCCTGATGGTTTTACAGAATAGAGCTTGAATTTCCTCCTTCATCCAAATTCAGTACCGCCCTCCAGAGCTTATATTGTGTTGACTTTTCGTCCCCTTATTAGTAATTCATGAAAAACATCCTCAGGACTTGATGGCGGGCCATAAATTCAGGGGTAATCAAAAGAATAGAACAAAGCTAAAGTCAATTAGCAATGCACTGCCGAATGCTGTTCATTTTCATCACCAGAATGTTCATATAAACCCCTTTTTCTCCAGTCGAATTCTTATTCACGAATTGCCTGCCACAGCGTGTTCTCCAGGCCTCGATCAGAGTCAGATGCACAAGGGCCAATTTTGTTGGTTATGATAGTGGTGGGACATGCAGGGTGTAGGAAAACCTGAAAAGCTCCTTCGACAACAATTCTAGTGAGAAGAGATTGATTATAATGTGAAGAAGTACAATCAATTTGTCACTTGTCCCTTTCTCCTCCCCCCAAAATAAGCCTTATGTGCTATTGCAACATTTATTCACACCTAGTCAACCTTGGCCTGAACATCAATGGATTTCATTATTGATCTTCCCAGCTTGGAACATTACTTCCACAATACTACTTGTATGTGATTATTTAACCAAGACTGACCATTTTATTCCACTTAGCAAGATACATACTGCCCACCAGTAAGCCCAGCTATTCCTAAAAGATATAGTTCATCTTTATTGACTTCCTACGGTCACTATTACAGACAGAGGGTGTAAGAAGGTGGTTCTGAGCCGCCCAAATATTTTGCTTTTGATCACTTGATTTTTGATCTTTTACTGTGTGAGAGCCTCATAACCTGGGACTCACCCACGATAAACTCATGGTAAAATGGACTGCATGTGTTTTCCGCCAGTGTCTGCCTTGTGAGATAAGGCAGCCAGGTTATGGGGCATGGGGCTGGTTACATGTGGACACGTGCACACGTATGTGCACCCATGTAAGGGCTGTGCGTGGCAGCTTCCTGTTGTGCGCAGCCCAGGAGCTGGGTACAGATAAAATGGTGAAGAAGGGACTATGTAGAGTTGGGTGGTGGCATGGAATAGGCCTTATAATGTGGGGGTACACATGTAAGGGATAGTCAGTGTGTTTTACTGTTTCACTGTAGGAACGCTCCATTATACTCCTATGGTATGGAAAAGTAGACCACACAGGGTAGTTTCAGTTCCCTTAGGCCTACAAACTCCAGACACGCACTAAAGTACACTGTAAGTTGTGTGAAAAGAACCATTCTACTATGTCAAGGCATATCTGTACTGCTTATGGGTCATCCAGAAATGTCATATTCCTCTGACTCGGCTCAGAATCAGAGCCCAGGCGTGTAACCCTGCCAGGCTGGATTAATTACCTTCCTCCCCAAGCTGTAGCATCAGAGGCTTGGCCTTCACTGCAAGCATTCCCCAGGGCAGATGTCTTCTCTCCAGGAGGGAGAGATGGGGTGAAGCTGAATGACATTAATCAGCAGCTGTTACCCGTGCCAGTTACCAGGCCTGCTCCAGGCTCGGGCCGTGATGTCAGCGAGGGGGGGGGAGTAAACCTTCCAGAGAGCATGTGGCATGGAAACCCTGGACGACGCCATCTTGAAGTATCACAGAGGCCTGTGCAGGAAGGAGGGCTCAGGGGCAGAGAGGTGATGTGGCACTGCAGGATAGGGCAGAGGTGCATTCCTGCCAGCACCCTCCGACCCTCCTTAAAAGGTTTTGTACAGGAAGAGGAGCTCTCTCTGGGATTTGCTCTTGCTGAGGAACACTGGTACTGAAGGCTAACGCCATGGGCAGGAGGAACCCCCTGACTGCTCCCAGGACTCTGGACTGTGCCTCTGAGTGAGTCCAGGACCATATAGTGAAGTGATGGGTTTCTGCGCAAAGAGAGAAGCCCAGATGAGGAAACCAGGAGCTCCCTGCTGAGTATATCCTCTGGGAGGCCAGGAGGCAGAAGGAGACTGCTCCCACTGGCTAGGGCTGGCCACCAGGAGCAAAAAGAGGCCAAGATCGTCAGAATCTGCCCAGCGGGGGCCGATATGCCCTCAAGAAGGTAGGCGACCTTTGACCTCTACCGGACCGATGACAAAGCACGTGGGGCTCTGCCGCTGGTCTCCGATGTGCCCCAGGGTGGGTCAGGTCCCCGGGGCTACCCCCAGAAGAAGACAAAGCTAGAGCGCTCCCCGTGTAGTGGCCCCAGAGAAGTGGCGGATGGCAGGGAGCGCCATCGTGCTCCTGTGAAGCTGGTGAGGGTTCCAGGATCTCATCACTGGGCCCCCCAAGAAGCGAAGGGAAACCGGGGAGCGCCGTTGTGCCCCCCTTGAAGGTGCCTCAGGGGCCCAGGATCCCAACCCTGGCCCCGACGAAGATGAAGGCATGGAGCGCTGTCACGCCCTCCGCGAAGGTGCCTCAGGGGCCCAGGATTCGAACCCTGGGCCAGACGAAGAGGAAGTCAGGGAGCACTGTTGTGCTCCCCGTGAAGCTGGACGGGGGCCCAGGACCCAATCCCTGAGCCCTGATGGCTGGAGAGAGGGGGGGGGAGTCGTGTCGCACTCCCCCGCGACAGTAAAGAGGAAAGGAGAGTGGTGTCGCACTCCCCTGCATCATCGACAAGTCTGCCGCAGTGCCCGCAGGAGTAGGCAGACCAGAATAAAGGGCTGGCTCCCGCGGCAGCACGCGAGGGTGCTGGCCAGGCGGGAAGCCGTTGAGAGCAGCCGGGGATGGGCTCCTCGAGCTGCTCTCCAATGATGTGGGAGGCCATAGGGGTACCCGGGCACCCCAAGAGAAAACAATGTGTTGCGCCGCAAAGTCGTTTACTGGGAAGTGCTCCAGCGAAGTTCTCCTGGACCAATGGGGAGCTGCTGCCTTGATATTCCTGAGCGTCCCATAATGCAGTGCCGGGCAGGCCGCATTCCCTGGAAAACGACTCATTTTCGTCTTGTGGTGAACCCAGGAAGATGGGTCACCACTATTGGGAAGCAAATGTGCAGGGAGAGCTGCAGGAGCAGCGCAGACTCCCTCATCACAGAATTGGAAAGTCCCCACCCTAAGTCTCTGGGGACTGTAAGAAAATAACCCCTCAAGGGGTTTTGGGATGTTTATAAGCCTACCTAATACTGGAACATCTGTTTGCCAGCTGGGATAGCTGATGATTAGGATTCTACCTAGTTGGGAGAGGCTTAATATGAGTTGTCATATTGGAGATATCCCCTAGGGGCGGAAGTGTGTAATTGCAGAGAGGTGCAGTTTCACTGGGGTGGTCCTTTAGGGACCAGGTTTCACATGCCTTGTTTTGTGCTAAATGCGATATTGTACTACATGTTGCTAGCGTTCTTGAGAGGGTGCCTGATTATAATTGCATAGTCATGTAATTATAAATATGATGCCCTTTTAGGGGCTGTAAGTGACTTTCATTAATCATGCTAATAGTTATGATAGGTACTCCTCACTCCCAGTCATGCTTAGACATGTATTCTTGCTACTGTTTTAGTTGAACAACAAGACTGTCAGCCACTGTGATTTAAGTTTGCATACTTTATTGTTAGTATTAGGTGCTCTCGGTCAGGGTTATATGTCCCTATGGCAGGTGTTCCCATTATGAAATGCTTGTTGAAATAATGTGGTGAGCACCCACTTGCTTGGTGCCAGTGGTAAGGGCCCTCACTCCAAGTTATGGTCAACCCGTGGCATTGGGGGGCAAGGTAATGTTTATACATGTGAGTGGTGGTACTCTACCCCCCTCCTGCGGGAGGGGTGGGAATGTTTACGCAATGTCATCAAGAAGTATTTCCATCAGCTTATGTCTATTTGTAAATTGTTGCGTAGTATTAAGTAGTGTGTGTAATAAATGTACTTTTTCTTTTTCTAAAGAAAAGCTCAGACTGGACAATCATTTATTGAGTGTCATTTCTGCGTGTATGTCAGTGGTGATTAATAACCCACACCGCCTCCCTTGAGTAAGCCTTGGACTGCTCTGCAACGCTACCCTCTGAGAGTCAAGCACTACAATGGGGTCTTTGGTTCCCAGTGAAGGACAAATGTAGACCCATTACTTGTGCAAGCCACACAACTAATGCCTCTTTTTCCAACAGATGGTCATATTTTTTGAATTTCTCACTAAATTCTGAAAAGAACTAATGACTCTTGGGTATAATGCATCATTACTACACCAATTATCACCTTCAAATTCTTGGTCAGACTGAGAGCAATAATTAGCTTCTGGTACGGTATCGCCATTGTTTCTTAATGCATTACCAAGATCAATGAGCACAATGGCTCCCTTTATCAGAGTTCTTTCAAAATAATTCACTCCACAGTGCCCTACATTTCTCTATTTTTTTTCCTGTTCATTTGAATAACATCCTAGTATCTGGCCAAGGAATTCTCACCTTCCATACTATAAGTGATTTGTGGAGAACAGTAGCCAACCTAACCCTCTCTGTCATGTGCCTTGCCTTATTTCTGCTTTTGAGCCCCCTGACATCACACATTTATTTGTGTTCTTTTTATCATGTAGGTATATTTTACAATGCGTGGTTTTGTTTATCATTTTATTTACATGTGTTCACAGTATAATTACTTTTTTTGTAGGTTGGTACATTCAAACGATTAGTATGTTCATATATTTATAAATTATATTTAGAGAGAAACACAGTAGTCAGACAAATGTGCAAGGTAATTATCATGATTCCATTCACACCTTTCATCACAAATAACAAGGCTCATGATTTTCTTGCAACGATGCTCAGAAACAATATATAAAGTCTCGAGCAAAAGCCTATTAACGCAAGTAAAATTTCAAACATTAGACAAAGAGCATCTAACCTGAAACAGTCTGTTCAAGGTCACACACTTGTGCTTGCTAGCAATAGCAATCTGCTTCTCAAAAGAATAGTGACATAATAAATCAAGATTGGTTTTGTTTATCAGAGCAGGCTGCAGACTAGAAAAAGACTGAACATTGAATTATGAGCAGTTATGTGTGCTCAGGGCTATTTAGGAAGCTCATATTTTTGGCACGATTTAGTGCGAAGGTAGACATTAGCTAGGACTAGAGAGAAAAGATTCCATCATTTATACCATCCAGTGAGCGTCATCTGTTATACAAATATGTAGCCAATTTTCAGTATATTTGCATGTATTGCCTTTATTTTCCTTAACATCCTGTTTATATCTGCAATTACGCGTATTCGTAGTCTCTCTATTAAAACTAGCCTTTAAAAATAACAGTCCCTTTTAAAATAACATTGTGGATTGCTTCTATGTGCTCATCCTTCGGTAAAAGTTATTCCAGTAACCAGCATCTAAATAAAATGAATTCTTGACAGTCTCTGGCACGATTGATCATCCCCTGATATATTTATTATCGCCAGTTAAGAGATACCTGCTGAAGGTAGTAAGTCAGTTCAAAGGGCCAAGTAGAATCTACTGCGCTTTATTTTACAAGTTGACCTGTAAAGAATAAGTCATGGCGCCCAATGTGGGATATTGGAGTACCCTAGCCACACAGTGGTCCAGCACACTTAGTTCAAGTTTATGCATATAATACACAATAATTTCACAAAAAAAGGCTTTTACAGCTCAAACATTCATTTGACGTGATTAAATCTCATGATCAACAAAAGGGCAATTCAGCAGGGTTGTTCTCAATTTCTTTATTGATGACTTCTTTTTTCACAAATGTAAAACTAGCCAACGCGTTTCGTCCTCGCGGACTTCTTCAGGGCTACAAACAATGTACATATATACAAATTACTTATCAACAATTACATCTTTTCTTCACAAACATTATAAAAATATACACTCCATTTATTCTAAAAACGCACCCATTGTGTTATACAAACTTCATGTTACATTTCCTTTCCTTTAGCACATCTCTGTATCAGACAAAATCTTTCAGATATAGTCCTCATTGCCATACTACATTCATTAGAAATTTCTGCTGAATTTACCACATTTCATATAGTCTTAAAAGTGAACATTATATCATGTAAACACTGTTCCCTTCTTATGTTTCTCAGCACTGTCAAGTGTCCCTGGTGGGGAGGGGAACCTATACCTTTAATGTACACAAATTCGAATTCCCATGTGATGTTATGTGTCTTCACCTTATATCCCAAAGTGATACTCCCTAACAATACCAGTAATGTAACAGTTCTTACCAAAAAAGGTGTATACAGTCTCCTATCCTGGAAAAGATTTTAGCGTTGTTCAATTTCTCCTCTTATTGTGGAGTGATTTGCGATTTTATCTATTAGACACAATTGGAAAAAGAGTCCCATGAGAATCTAAAAAGCGGACAGGTAATCCAAAAAGAGTGAAAGTGGGTGTGTTCATACCTGTAATGTCGGGTGATTGAAAGGCGATGTAGTCAAACAGTTTTTAGTCATATAACAAGTCGTCTTATATGGGACCCGTAAATCCGATGGTGACATTGTGTTAGACCTGTCAGCCCTAGGGTGGTCTTTCCCTATTTTTTTTTCCTTTTTCGCCTCCTTTTTGCCACCATATTTTTACTGGACCTAGGTCTCTGGGCACCTTGCCACTGCTAGCCAGTGCTGAGGTGCAGGTGCTCTCTCTCACTCAAGATGGCTGCCACAGGCCCCTGCTACTGCAGAGGGGCCTGACACGCATACACACTAGTAGCCAGGGTCAGGCTGGGGTATAGGGATACAGTATCCATTCCATCCCCGCCTCTGGGCCACATAGCCAGGCATGTAGAAGGTTCCAGAACCTTCCGGGCTGTGGGAGGAGTTATGTTTTGCCGCCTTTGGGAGAGTCACCTGACCTGGGAGTATAAAAGGCTTGGAGGGAAAACTTTCTAGTCAGTTGATGAGGCACCACTGAACCTGGGAGAACCTCCGCCGGAGTATAGGCTTTAGGGCCTAGGGGAGACCTACACTACTGCTGCTGACAGGGTTGAGGCCCTGCTGTAGTAAGATAGCTGAGGAACGCCCACCACCCACTGACCTTGCCCAGTGTGAGGGGACCCAGGGAACCACCTTCAGCGTGCGGGGAGGAACATCAAGCACTCCCAGACCACCAACTCATCCCCCCCCCCATAAGAAGAAACTTCTGACAGGAAACTTTGACAAGGAACTTCTGACAAGAAACTTACAACTAGAAGCGCCTAAGAAGCAACCAAGCTGAAGCAGTCGCAAGACCCTTAACTTGAGGAGGCCTGTCCGTCCAGCAAGGCCTAAAGCCTAAAACTGCCCAACTGGGGATCACCAGGTAAAGCGCCGTACCCTGAAGCGCTAAACCTTCACCCCTATTCACCTTTGCCTGTTGCTGGGCTGCCCCCAAGTACTTTGCCAGACAGCCCTGCCCACAGGCTGCTGGTGCACCATGTGTGCTGTTGTCCCTCAGGTCACTGACCTTATGATGAAGATCACCGCCGCGGCCGCCGCCGCCTGAGAGGAGAAACCGTGTGGTGAGGTGCGCTGTCGCGCCCTCATCAAAGGAAGCGCTGAGGTGGAGGAAGCCCCTCAGGTGTGTGAGGTGAGGAGCGCCGTCCGTGCCCTCACCGAAGTTTCCAGGGGCCCGGGGCCCTCATCGCCGCCGTACCGGCCCAAGGAGTTGTGCCTGCCGCCGTCGCGGCCAAAGAATTGCCCCCGCCGCCGTAGCGGCCCAAGGAGTCGTGCCTGCCGCCGTCGCGGCCAAAGATTGCCCCCGCCGCCGTAGCGGCCCAAGAATTGTTCCTGCCGCCGTCGCGGCCAAAGAATTGCCCCGCCGCCGTAGCGGCCGAAGAATCGTCGCCACCGCCGAGCGGCCCAAGAAGTTGCCACCGCCGCCGAGCGGCCCAAGAAATCGCTAACGCGATCTTCAGCGAGGCCTCCCGGCCCCGCAGACGCCGTTGCCGAGCAACCAGGGGTCGCTCGGCGTGACCCGGGAGGGCCGTGCACCGATTGGGCGCCGGCTCCCGGTCCCGCCCAGCGCCGAAGGAAGCCCGGGAAGAGCCCCAGCAGTGCAGAAGGAGACGGGGAGCCGTCCGGAGAGGACTGCCGGCTCCGCTCCCTTCCCCAGCAGCCCTGAGCCCACCTGCATTTACCCTGAGCACGGGGGCCGGAGGAGGGTGATCCCGGCCCCCGCAACGAGCCGCATGCATATTCCCTGATCCCGGGGGCCGGAGTAAGGCATACCGGCCCCCGCAACGACCCGCAACACCGGCCAGAAGGCCGAGACACCCCCGACCGGGCCCCGCCCAACAGAACACGGGCCGGCCCGGATGATCGCCAGTCGCCCTGAAGCGCGACCAACGACCACACCACAGGTGAGCCCTGGAGGCCCCTAGGGCCCATAAGACGCCACTGGGGGCCGGGGGCCACTATTAACCCTTACTATTATAGTCCTACGAGGCGGGGCCCCAGAGAGCAGTGGGCCTGGCCTGAATTAACCCCTAAGGAACCTGGAAGCCCCAGAATACAGGACATGTTGAGGATTCCCCACATAGTTCATTCATGTATTGACGATGCCCACAGTATGTAATGATTTATGCCAATGCCTATTATAATTACTGCCTAGGCCATGGTTTTAGCTGTTAAGTCTTTACCACAAGGGGAAAGTGTTTAATGGAGTGGAGCTGAAGTGTACACCGCCAAGAGTTGAAGTATTTTATGTTACAGGTGTACTGGAGTTGCGACGCCCACTGTACTGAATGTGGGTGCGCCTAGATTAATGCAGGCCTATTTAAATGTAACGTGAAAAGCCTTCTTTTAAATAATTGAATATACTAAAGTGAACTGTATGTTTAGGCCTATGTTTTATTAACGTACCTTGAGATCATTATTAAGTGCTACGTGTAGGAGATAATTCCTGCGGCCTCTTAGTGGCCTACAATGTTGATGAGCTATGCAGCTTTATTTAAAATGTGCACCAGTTGAATAATTTAATGAGTTTGAATGTAGATCTAAATTAACCTGCCTTATCTGATGCCAACTTAATTTATTTATAAAAGATCTTGATTTTAAATACAAAAGCCTGGTGTGGTGTCATGTTATTGCATTCGCATTTGTGAGTCAAAGTGAGAGTGTGCTGCACAACTGCCTTACACATTGCCTTCGCGTGCCTTTCCCGCTCCACGCCATGCTACCGTGTCGGACTCGGTAACCCCGGTTTCAACATTTGGTGTTCAGCGGTTGGATAAGGACTGGTGCTTTTGCAGCACCCTACAGTGACTCAATGTGCGCCGCAATTAGACACCTATATTAATGAGAGTGCTAGGAATTCTATGGTAATTGCCGACTGTGTACATTCCTGTGTTGGACCTGTTACCTACAGTTTAGAACCCCTTCCTTGAATTGTCTGGGACCCCACCTTGGAGGATGGAGTTTGAGTTAGCCAACCTAGAAAGGTATACGGTGACACAGCTCAAGGAGTTCTGCCTAGAGAGGGGGGTGGCCGTCAAGCGAGGCGCCAGGAAGGAGGTGCTTCAGAAAGCTTTGAGGGCATGGGTAATGGCCCACCCGGAGGGAAGAGGGGATGAGGAGCAGGGGGAGACAGACAACACAGGAGAACTGGACCTACTGAGCATTGATGTTAGCGAGAATGTGTTGCCAGGAAGACGTTCCAGGGCAGGCAGTAGTGCATCAGGGGGAAGTTTGTCACAAGAGGAATTGGAGGACAGAAGGGAGCAAAGGCAATTAACATTAGAACTTGCTAGGATGGAAAAAGCCATGGAGGAAAGGAAGCTTGTACATGAGCTTAGCCTGAAGGAGCTAGAGCTCCGGACCTTGCAGATGGAGATGCAGGGCAAAATGAATGGTGGCAGCGTACCTGCTGGGGTTCCACAGGAGCCCAAATTCTATTTACCCAGAGAGGTGATGGCCAGTTTTAGTGTAGGTGATGACATCGACAAGTGGTTGGCGGCCTACGAGGTGGCTCTGGTGGCCCATAGAGTTCCTGAGAGCTACTGGGGGAGGTCTTTATAGGTACATACCTCCACTAGTAAGGGACACACTTTTAACTTTGGAAAAGGGGAGCAGACTAACTACCCTATCATGAAGGAGGCCCTGCTCAAGAAGTTTGGCCTCACCCCAGAGAAGTACCGCCAAAAGTTCCGCAACAGCCACAAGCTTCACACACAAAACTGGGTGGATTTTTTTGACTATGCCCGGAAGGCATTGGAGGGTTGGGTGCGTGGCAGCAACGTTGACAATTACAAAGGGCTGTACGACCTATTCTTGAGAGAGCACCTCCTAGAGAAATGTTTTCCGGAGCTGCGCCAGTACTTGGTGGACCGCAAGCTGACCAATCCTAGGGAGCTTGCGGAGGAGGCAGACACGTGGGTCAGCACTCGGGTGTCCCACAAGGGAGCCGGGGCAGACCCCCGAAAGGTGGACAGGGGCTCCCCAGAAGAAAGAGGGGGAGATAAAAGAGGGAGTTCTTTAAACGTCCCCAAAATAAACCGCCTGGGAGAGGGTAGGTTCCCCATCCCAATCTGGATTCCAGAAACCCACTTATCCTGACAGGAGTCAGCAGCCCAGAACTGTCCGGTGCTACGAGTGCGGGGAGGTTGGACATTATAAGGGGGATCCCAAGTGTCGCAAGAGAACCCCAGCCCCCACAGGAGGTAAGAGCCCCGGGGTGGCCAGTGTAGCGCTAGGGGAGGAGTTGTCCCTAGGTAGGGGAGGTGAGTGGACAGGCTTGACCTTAGTTTCCCTGGGGGATAGAGAGATCATCCCACGGGTTCAGGTACCCGCGAACACTGCCAAGTATCGGCAGAGGGTCCTGGTGAACGGGGAGGAGGTGGAGGCTCTGAGGGACACAGGTGCCAGCATGACGATGGTGAGACGTCAGCTGGTGTCCCCAGAGCAGGTGATTCCTGAGGAATTCCACCCGGTTGTTATGGCTGATAATAGCCTGGGTCATTACCCCGTGGCCCAAGTTCCCTTTGAGTGGGGAGGAGTATCAGGTCTGTTGAAGGTTGCGGTGAGCCCTGCCATGCCAGTTGACTGTCTGCTGGGCAACGACTTGGAACATACTGCCTGGAGGGAGGTAGAGTTCAATGCCCATGCTGAGATGTTGGGATTACCAGGATGGACTTGCGTTGTCACGCGGTCCATGGCTGCCCGACAAGGAACTCAGCTGGGGTTGGAGCCTGGAATAATGGCCCAGCCCACTGCTGGACGAGGAGATGTCCAGGAGGAGACACCCGGTGAGATGGATGGGGAGCCCGTGGAGGTGACCCCGGAGTCCGCTGAGGTGGTTGGTGTTCCCGTGGGGGACCTGCCGACCCCTGCAGAGTGGCAGGTGGAAGGAGGGCCTACCCGGGAGGAATTTTGCCGGGCGCAGAAAGAGTGCCCTACGCTTGAAGGCATGCGGCAACAGGCCGAAGCCCAAGCAGCTGGAACAGAGACTGGGAACTACCATGTCTACTGGGAGGATGGTCTCCTCTACAGTGAGCCTAAGGCTCCGGTGCATGGGTCCGCCCGAGCCGTGGTGGTCCCCCAATGCTACCGAGCCTTTCTGCTAGAGTTGGCACATGAAATACCACTAGCAGGACACCTGGGCCAAGACAAGACGTTTGCGCGTCTAGTCCCACATTTTTACTGGCCCAGGATGCGCGTCACTTCTGACACTTTTGCGAGACTTGCACCACTTGCCAAGCGAGCGGCAAGACAGGGACTAAAGTGAAGGTCCCTCTAGAACCTCTCCCAGTTGTCGATACCCCTTTTGAGCGGGTAGGGATTGACATTGTCGGGCCATTGGACCCGCCGACTTCTGCAGGACATAGGTTCATTTTGGTGCTGGTAGACCACGCCACCCGGTACCCAGAGGCAATCCCTCTGAGGACCATCACTGCACCGGTGGTGGCGCGGGCCCTGATGGGGATTTTTACCCGAGTGGGATTCCCCAAGGTCGTGGTGTCAGATAGGGGCACGAATTTCATGTCGGCCTACATGCAGGCCATGTGGAAGGAGTGTGGAGTGACCTACCGGTTCTCCACTCCTTACCACCCCCAGACGAACGGACTCGTGGAGCGCTTTAACAAAACCTTGAAGGGGATGATCAGGAGCCTACCCGAGGACTTGAGAAGAAAGTGGGACGTCCTCTTACCGTCACTTCCTGATCCAGACCGACCACAGACCCCTTCGCTGGCTCATGCAGATGAGAGGCGAAAACCCCAAATTATTGAGGTGGTCCATTTCCCTCCAGGGGATGGACTTTCGGGTGGAACATCGACCCGGTGTAGACCACGCCAACGCTGACGGTCTCTCCCGGTTTTTCCGCCTTAGTGAAGAGAACTCCCTAGAGGTTGGGAAGCTCTCCCCTCTTTCGGCTGGGGGGACGCGTGTTAGACCTGTCAGCCCTAGGGTGGTCTTTCCCTATTTTTTTCCTTTTTCGCCTCCTTTTTGCCACCATATTTTTACTGGACCTAGGTCTCTGGGCACCTTGCCACTGCTAGCCAGTGCTGAGGTGCAGGTGCTCTCTCTCACTCAAGATGGCTGCCACAGGCCCCTGCTACTGCAGAGGGGCCTGACACGCATACACACTAGTAGCCAGGGTCAGGCTGGGGTATAGGGATACAGTATCCATTCCATCCCCGCCTCTGGGCCACATAGCCAGGCATGTAGAAGGTTCCAGAACCTTCCGGGCTGTGGGAGGAGTTATGTTTTGCCGCCTTTGGGAGAGTCACCTGACCTGGGAGTATAAAAGGCTTGGAGGGAAAACTTTCTAGTCAGTTGATGAGGCACCACTGAACCTGGGAGAACCTCCGCCGGAGTATAGGCTTTAGGGCCTAGGGGGAGACCTACACTACTGCTGCTGACAGGGTTGAGGCCCTGCTGTAGTAAGATAGCTGAGGAACGCCCACCACCCACTGACCTTGCCCAGTGTGAGGGGACCCAGGGAACCACCTTCAGCGTGCGGGGAGGAACATCAAGCACTCCCAGACCACCAACTCATCCCCCCTCATAAGAAGAAACTTCTGACAGGAAACTTTGACAAGGAACCTATAACAAGGAACTTCTGACAAGAAACTTACAACTAGAAGCGCCTAAGAAGCAACCAAGCTGAAGCAGTCGCAAGACCCTTAACTTGAGGAGGCCTGTCCGTCCAGCAAGGCCTAAAGCCTAAAACTGCCCAACTGGGGATCACCAGGTAAAGCGCCGTACCCTGAAGCGCTAAACCTTCACCCCCTATTCACCTTTGCCTGTTGCTGGGCTGCCCCCAAGTACTTTGCCAGACAGCCCTGCCCACAGGCTGCTGGTGCACCATGTGTGCTGTTGTCCCTCAGGTCACTGACCTTATGATGAAGATCACCGCCGCGGCCGCCGCCGCCTGAGAGGAGAAACCGTGTGGTGAGGTGCGCCGTCGCGCCCTCATCAAAGGAAGCGCTGAGGTGGAGGAAGCCCCTCAGGTGTGTGAGGTGAGGAGCGCCGTCCGCGCCCTCACCGAAGTCTCCAGGGGCCCGGGGCCCTCATCGCCGCCGTAGCGGCCCAAGGAGTCGAGCCTGCCACCGTCGCGGCCAAAGAATTGCCGCCGTAGCGGCCCAAGGAGTCGTGCCTGCCGCCGTCGCGGCCAAAGAATTGCCCCCGCCGCCGTAGCGGCCCAAGAATTGTTCCTGCCGCCGTGGCCAAAGAATTGCCCCCGCCGCCGAAGCGGCCGAAGAATCGTCGCCACCGCCGATGCGGCCCAAGAAATTGCCACCGCCGCCGTTGCCGAGCAACCAGGGGTCGCTTGGCGTGACCCAGGAGGGCCGCGCACCGATTGGGCGCCGGCTCCCGGTCCCGCCCAGCGCCGAAGGAAGCCCGGGAAGAGCCCCGGCAGTGCAGAAGGAGACGGGGAGCCGGCCGGAGAGGACTGCCGGCTCCCGCTCCCTTCCCCCAGCAGCCCTGAGCCCACCTGCATTTACCCTGAGCACGGGGGCCGGAGGAGGGTGATCCGGCCCCGCAGCGAGCCGCATGCATATTCCCTGATCCCGGGGCCGGAGTAAGGCATACCGGCCCCCGCAACGACCCGCAACACCGGCCAGAAGGCCGAGACACCCCGACCGGGCCCCACCCAACAGAACACGGGCCGGCCCGGATGATCGCCAGTCGCCCTGAAGCGCGACCAACGACCACACCACAGGTGAGCCCTGGAGGCCCCTAGGGCCCATAAGACGCCACTGGGGGCCGGGGGCCACTATTAACCCTTACTATTATAGTCCTACGAGGCGAGGCCCCAGAGAGCAGTGGGCCTGGCCTGAATTAACCCCTAAGGAACCTGGAAGCCCCAGAATACAGGACATGTTGAGGGATTCCCCACATAGTTCATTCATGTATTGACGATGCCCACAGTATGTAATGATTTATGCCAATGCCTATTATAATTACTGCCTAGGCCATGGTTTTAGCTGTTAAGTCTTTACCACAAGGGGAAAGTGTTTAATGGAGTGGAGCTGAAGTGTACACCGCCAAGAGTTGAAGTATTTTATGTTACAGGTGTACTGGAGTTGCGACGCCCACTGTACTGAATGTGGGTGCGCCTAGATTAATGCAGGCCTATTTAAATGTAACGTGAAAAGCCTTCTTTTAAATAATTGAATATACTAAAGTGAACTGTATGTTTAGGCCTATGTTTTATTAACGTACCTTGAGATCATTATTAAGTGCTACGTGTAGGAGATAATTCCTGCGGCCTCTTAGTGGCCTACAATGTTGATGAGCTATGCAGCTTTATTTAAAATGTGCACCAGTTGAATAATTTAATGAGTTTGAATGTAGATCTAAATTAACCTGCCTTATCTGATGCCAACTTAATTTATAAAAATCTTGATTTTAAATACAAAAGCCTGGTGTGGTGTCATGTTATTGCGTTCGCATTTGTGAGTCAAAGTGAGAGTGTGCTGCACAACTGCCTTACACATTGCCTTCGCGTGCCTTTCCCGCTCCACGCCATGCTACCGTGTCGGACTCGGTAACCCCGGTTTCAACACATTGACATCCGCGTCACCCCATTTGTAGCTCTATAATTGAAAGACAACCATCGCCCTTACTTATTTTAGCAGATTGGTTGTTAAAGACATCTAAGTCGCGTTACACTCAACGTTGATTATTTGTTATATCTGCAGAGTTAACTTGTCTGGTCTTTGGCCAAAAATTTGAGCAATAGTTATTCATATTTGTGAAATAATTAAAACAAATTTGTATTTAATTTAATTAATTTAGCACCCCGCGCCTGTTTAATTCACGGCCATTTAAAAGCCATAAAAGTTAGTTGCTGTATGCTTATGTCTACCTAGTGTCCCACGTCTGTGTGGTCAGTGGCCATCTTGTAATGGGAGACCTATTTCATACGTTCCAAACTGTTCATTAAAAACTAGTTCATTTCTAGTAAGTTAAAAGTTGCGTGCGCTGCTTTACTGCATGGCATAGGCAGCACTTAAAGTTAGTGCAAATGTTTATTAACATGTAATTTCAAAACTAAATACTAGACATTCGTGAGCTACAGTACTCTGTCCTTAATTCATCTAAACCGTTCTTATGAACAAACGTCCAAAAGTCACCCTCCCCACCCCAAATACGAGCCAGGTCCACCCCACACCATTCACAGCATTTATAACTTACTTCAATACAGTATCTCAGCCGGCGTGATAGCGTGGCGTCCAAAGTTCGCGTAAACATAGCGAGCGCGGGCTACATTTAAGTAGCCAGCTAATTGCCCACACCTGAGCGTATGTTTTAGAAAAGCGTCTCCCGACATGACATTTGCGGGGCGCCATATTGGAAAGGCCAAAGATGCTTAAAAACTCATCTATGCTTCCTCATATTCGGAATACTGCTTAAATAGGTGTCCTCTAAAGACCAGAGGAGATCATGTTCTTGAATAATGGTACATCCGGAGTCTAACAGAGTGATATTTTTATCGATTGAAAGTAAATACTTATTTCTCCCGTACTTTACGGCGGCCATCTTGTATCACGTGCACGAATTTACGAGATCGTAGTCCATCTTTAAGCTATATTTACCCTTTCTTTTTTTATAATTAACTCAGGCAGTAATGACTAATATTGGTACAGAAATTAAAAAAAGGATTTTACATTGCTCTGCATCACAGTTGATATCTGACTGAAACGCCAACCTTACATCCCACGCTTGTGTGCATGGCAGCCATCTTGGGAAGGACTAACCCGGCGTTTCATGCATTCCGAGTATTTATGCATGAAAGCATATTCAATTTTCATTGGTTGAGCACTGCGCCGTACCGATATGTTCCTTTCTATTTGGGGAAACATATCCCAAATTGTAAGGGAATGATATATGGTTTCTGACGAAATTCGAACATGAAATGTTAACCAAAAATTGAAAAACCCACGTCATTCAAGGATGTCTCCGTTAGTTACATATAATCAAAAGACATCTTGGGAAGGGACATTATGTGGAAGTCTACAAAACCATTGTCACCCATTTGTGATTTTGGCTATTTATAGACAAGATTAATCCATCACGCTTGATGATAGAACCATCAAACCTTTATAAAATGAAAAAATTCATTAAAAGGCGTCAATCCCATGTGGAGAGCATTTTTTAATAAGTTGTAAAAAAGGAGTCATCTTTACAGAAGTTGTTAATTCTCAGACCAGGTAACAAAACTTGTAATCTAGTGCTCCAAGAACAGATGCACCAAAAAGTTAAACAAACAGAGAGTCAAAAAATGTATTTAAATATGTATCATGCCCAGGTGTTTAAGGGCAATTGTCGTCACATAAGAGAATGGCCTTTCTGTCAAGACATTTAATAGATTACAGAAAGTGATAAAGTTCACTATTTGTGTTCAGACCAAGCACTGTAGTCCTCAGATGGCATATCCAACCTGCCTCCGCTTTCCTTAGTGCCAGTTCCCTATCCCCACCCCTTTCAGGTGCTTTTATATGTTCCAACGCGTGGAACCATATATCTATTTCAGTGGGGTGGTGCTCATGTATATGCATGGCCACCGGATATCTGTCATCCTTGTTTTTGATGGCCCTTATATGTTCTTGAATCCTGATCTTGAGGCTCCGGATACTACTCCCTATATAGATTTTATTACAGGCGCAGCCTAGCACATAAATCGTATACGTAGTAATGCAGTTGATGAACGTATTGATGGCATACTCCCTAGTAGTGTTGTATTTAAATTTCTGTTTTTTATTGCATCCAAAGTTACATATTGTGCATGTCCCACACACATGAAAGCCAAGCGGTTTGCATGGCAACCATGTTGTGAGACTGGTCTTCTTATTCTTTACATAGCTGGGGCACAATATCTTTTTAAGGGTATTGCCTCTTCTATACACTGTTTTGGGTTTCTGGCCAACAGTGCCTGCAGGCATTTGGCCAGATGCGATTAGGTGCCAATTTTTGCGCAAGATGTTATATATGTGGTCACTGTAGGCATTATATTGTGTAATAAACACAATTTCTTTTGGTGCTTCTCTCTTATTTAATTTTCCCTAATGGGTCATAAGTGTGGATTTGCGATCTACTTTCATCACTCTTGCCTCAGCTTGTTTTAAACATTTCTGTGTGTATCCTCTTTCATGAAAATTGCGCTTTATGGTTTTGACACTTCTGACAAAGTTTTGTTCCTCACTGCAATTACGCCTCGCCCTGATCATTTCGCCATAAGGTATGGTGTTAAAGGGCATTCTAGGATGTGCGCTATCTGCGTGGAGTACACTATTGCAGGCCGTTGATTTTTTATAGATGTCACTCTGTATGGTGTTCTTAGATATATACAGCTTTAGATCCAGGAAATCTATAGACTCCTAGAATAGTTAATGGTCATTTTAACATTGAACCTGTTCAGATCGAGGTATCTATGGTATGCGAGCAACTCATCAACCCCTCCATTCCAAATCAATAGAACATCGTCTATGTATCTTCCATAGAATAATATGTTGTCACTCCAATCTTGTGAACCTGGTCCCCAGGCATGCTCCGTCTCATACAAACCCATAAAAAGGTTTGCATAAGACAGAGCAAACCTGGATCCCATGACTGTCCCTTGCTTCTGCAAAAACCACATGTCATCGTGTAGAAAAACATTCATGGTCAAGATCATGTGGGCCATCTCAAGTAACATGTGTGTGTTCCAAGTGCCGTGCACTGCGCTTGTACAGAAAGTGTTTTAAGGCACCCAGACCACATTCTGTTTGGATGCAAGTATATATATCCACAAAGAACCAAAACAAACTCACCTGATATATGCAGGTCAAGCAAACTAATTCTCCACTGCCGACTCTGCAGACCAAACGGTCAGATCCAAGGGTTTCGCCGTTCAGGACTCCAGTCGGGATGACTGCTAGGCGAGGCACCGTCCGGCAGGACAGAAGGAGCAGCTGCAAGCAACCAATGCTCCTCGTACAGGGATCCCTGATCCGTCAGTCTGACCTGAAGATGGGTCACTCACCCGAAGGAGTCCCTGTTCGGGCACCAACTGAAGGAAGTGACCCGATTAGGGTCCCTCACGACCACCTCTCAGCCTTCCACACCAAATGAAGAGTCGGTCAGACAGTAGAGAATACAAACCAATTTCTGTTTATTCAGAGTACATTCAGAGCAGAGCCCGGTCTGCCCAGTCTCTAAGGAGTGCTGCAGAGGGACTAAAGTCCACAAGCATAGAGATACATTTAATACATTTCGCAACTGGGATAGAACACGCCCATAGTGGAATATTCCAGGCAGGTGCTGTAAAGCAATGCAAACGAGAGAAAGGAAAAAAACAATCTCAGTGCTCAGATCTTACAAAGTTGCTGAGTCCAAGGCCACTGCAGGCGGGCCCGTCTTCAGACAAGTGGGAGAAGGCCCATATCTAGTGGGAAAGGTATGCGCTAATAAGAACAGTCTATTCATTAGTGAAGCAAAACCCAACCTTGGAGAAACGAAACCTAATAAAGGTAGTTTCTCAGAAATAGCAAAGAATTTGTTTCGATCATGATTCAAAATGGCGCCTACATAGAAAATAGCGCTGCGAATGCTAACATACATAGAACAATGCGCAAACATTATTTTTCTATTCTAACAAGTAGTGTCGGGTAAATATGTGTCTATTCTTCCACGTTGCTGCGTGGCAAATCCAGGAAGTGACACTCCCGCAGATTAAGCCGTAGATGTAGCCACGGACCTTGTGGAATGGGCTCGAACTCGTGAAGACAGAGGTCTGCCTGACTTGTGATGATAAAATTGTATGGCACTTACAATCCACCTAGAAATACTTTGTTTGGAGAACGGGAAAGCTTTCCTTGGTGCACTACATGCGACAAATAATTGAGAAGTCTTACGGAAAGCTTTTGTCCTATCTAGATAAAACTTAAGGCAACATTTGACGTCCAATGAATGCAAAGTTTTCTCTGCAGATGTCATTGGATTCAGGAAGAAAGTCTTTTGTACCACTGGTTCATTAAGGTGGAAGTCAGATGGAACCGTGGGAATGAATTTTGGATTCGTGCAGAGCAGAATTCCATCAATCTTGAATTGCAAGAAGGGCTCCTCTATTACAAAAGCCTGAATCTCACTGACCCGTCTGGCTGAGGTCAAGACAAGTAGTAAAGCCAACTTCCATGACAGGAACTTGATTTCCGCTGTGTGAATTGGTTCGAAAGGGGGTTACATTAATTGTGAAAGAACAGTGTTCAATTGCCAGGCTGGAGCTGGAGGTCTTATGGGAGGAAACACTCGAAACAGCCCTATGAGGAACTCTTTAATTACTCTAGACGACCACAAAGGTGGAGATGACAATGATCTTCTGTAAAGGGAAATGGCCGCAAAGTGACCCTTTATTGAGCTATGCACCAAGCCTTATTTTGCTAGTAGTAAGAGGTAAGGTAACATCTGCTCTGGAGAGGAGGACAGTGGATGTAAACCCTCTTGATGCCACCAGATGCAGAAATGCTTCAATTTAAGGCGGTATGTTTTTGGTACTGTCCGCCCTAGCTTTGGCTAGGATACCTCGGCACTTGTTGGAAATGTTCAGGTGCCGGAACTCATTGTAATCAGGAGCCAAGCTGACAAATGCAGGTTCCTGAGGTCCGGGTGTAGTATCTGCCCCTGGTTCATGGTCATCAAGTATAATGGGGTGACCCAGTGACCCTCAGAACCTGGGTGTGTGGAATGTGCAGTAATGTTGGTTCTGTCGGATACAACAATTGCTTTAACACTTAATCAATAATTGAACTCAAGAAAAGAAGAACACACCAGTTTTGAGTTCTTCTGGGTCGAAACGTCGACTTGCCTGTATAATCCATACTCTACTCTCTCCACTCCACGTGAAGGGCAGATTAAGTCCTAGACGGACTGGCGATTCATGTACTTAGGGACGGGTGTCTATTGAATTGAACATTTTTAGATACAATTTGTACAGCACTGTATATACTTCACCCACTTACAGCACCTTGTCACTTCTAGATCACTTAATCACCCATAAGCTATCCTTGCGCCGTTTTTCAATACGTTTTTGATTGCTTGTGACAGCCATACTGTGTTATTACTACACTAACTAAAAAATGGAAAAAGAAATAAGTGATTAAGCTGTCAATATATTGCCTTTTGATTAACTCAAAACTGGTGTGTTCTTCTTTTCTTGAGTTCAATTATTGATTAAGTGTTAAAGCAATTGTTATATCCGACAGAACCAACATTACTGCACATCCTGGTTCATGGTCAGCAGACCGGGAAACACTGGAAGTCTGAAGTGTGGGACCTGCGATAGAAGAAGCAGTTCTGTGAACCAGTGTTGACGTGGCCACGCCAGCGCAATGAGGATTAGTTTGCATGGTTCGATCTTCATCTTTCTCAGTACTCTTGTAAAAAGAGGAATGGGAGGAAAAGCGTAAGCAAAGATGCCGGACCATGGAACTGAAAAGGCATTCCCCCACGACTCCTGTTGGGGATGCCAACTTGCATAGTACCAGCATTTGTGGTTCTGGGGAGTTGCAAACAGGTCCAAGTTCGGTGTGCCCCAGCGCAGGAATATGTTCCTCAGGGTTTGATGGTGCAGCTCCCATTCGTGACACGATGTTGTAAGCCTGCTTAGTGTGTCCGTGTAAGGAAGTGGGTTTCTGTTGCAGTAACCCCCCCCACTTTTTGCCAGACGACTGATGCACTTTGACTTGATGTGCCCTGGGTCACTGCCAATCAGGTTCCCAGGGCCTGTGTTCTTTCCCCAAAACTGTACCCAATTGGCACCTCTGGCCACAGGTCAGCCCCATGTAAATGGTACCACAGGTACCCAGGGCACTGTGACCAGGGAAGACCTCTAAGGGCTGCAGCACTTATTGTGCCACCCTTAGAGGCCCTGTACCTTTACACACACACACTGCCTTTGCAGGCTGCATGTTTTGGTGCAGAACAAAGTGAAGAGTCGACATGGCACACACCTCTGTATGCCATGCCTACAACCCACTGCCCTGGCATAGGTCAGTCACCCCTCTAGCTGGGTGCACTATACCAGTGGTGAGGGTACAGGTGCATGAGCCCTGTACCCCTACAGTGTCTAAGTCCATTCTTAGACATTGTAAGTGCAGTGCTGCCATTAAGAGTATATGGTGCTGGGAGTTTGTCATTACGAACTCCACAGCACCATAATGGCTGCACTGAAAACTGGGAAGTTTGGTATCAAACTTCTCAGCACATTAAACCCACACTGATGCCAGTGTGGGATTTAATGGAAAATGCACACAGAGGGCATCTTAGAAGATGCCCCCTGAAACCTAACCCACCTCTAGAGTGCAGGCTGAGTGGCTGCTTCAGCTGCCACCAACAGATATGTTTCTGGACCCCAGGGTCGAGAGCCTGCTGCTCTCGGGGGCCTGAAACAATGCACATCCTGGGACGAGATGCCAAGCCTCCTCCCCCAGGATGGGCAGGGTTCACGAAGGGGAAGCTTCAAAGGCCTGCCGCCTTTGTGAGCCTCCCCAGACCATTTGCTGCTTTTAGCAACTGGTCCCCACTGGTTCTACCCCCCACTTTGGGCGGGAGAACAGGCGGGAAAAACAAGTGAGGGAAAGAGGTGTGCCCACCTCTGCCAACTCCACCCCTCAGGGGGGAGGCGAGGTGAAGCACAACTCTGAGTCCCCGCCATCTTGAGGATGGGGGACCCAACCAACCAGGGACAGGTTCCTGCCCCCTCCCACTGGAGGGTGGCACGATAGGGGGTGTGCCCACCCCAGGGAAGGGACCCATTGGTCCCTGACCTCTACCTACCTGTAACGCCCCTAAATCTAGTATTTAGGGGGCACCCTGAACCTTGCTTCCTGAGATCCAGCCTGACAACAAGAAGAAGGACGAAGAGCCGTGCAGAGCTAACAAGAGGAAAACGCCCACTGACTTGGCCCCAGCCCTACAGGCCTATCTCCCCTCGAACCTGCTCATGCGAAATCCCGGTGTGTCCTGCAGCCAGCAACCTCAAAAACCCCGGAGGACCTGCCTGCCTTCACTTCCAAGACTGCTTCTCCCGTGAACACCGGACTTGTTCAAACTGCAGCTTCTGGCTCCGGCCGGATACCGCGAATCCAGCCCACTCTGCACCTGCCGAACCCGGCCCGAGCTCGAGAGGAAAAACACCACGAGGAGGTCACCCCGGCGATCCTGACCCGAGATCCGGCGACTCCTGACCTACCTCAAGCCTCCAGACGACGCCTGCAGCCTCAATCCAGAGGATCCCCTCTACCGCGACCAGAGCGGGTAAGACTTTCCGACGTTCCAAGGCACCCCTGCACCCGACGCTCCACGGCCTTGTGTGCCCAAACCAACGGTGCCTAACCAACCCAAGACATCCCAACTTACCCCTCGAAGTGGTGGTCGCACCCAGAAGATCCTCGTCCCCGAGCCTGCAGTGTTTCTTCTAACCGGAGGCGCTCCATTGAAAACAACAGGGCACCCGACCTCAAAACAGCACCCTGCACCCGGCCGCCCTAGTGCCGCTGAGGGTGCACCTTTGGTGCTAATTTGGTTCCCAATTTGCCCTGACCTAAACCCTAGGAGCTTTGCTTCCACAACCCAGTGGCCTGCTTGACAGCAGCCACCAACCGGAGACCCCCTATCCTCCATAGGATAACATTGGGCCTCAACACTCTGCACCCGGCCGCCCTAGTGCCGAAGAGGGTGCAACAACAGTGCATCACTGACCCTGGGGGACCCCTGAGTCTAACCCCAGAACCTTAACTCCCACAGCCGATTACTTACCTACAAGTCGATAACCTGTTTTTCCTCCATAGGATAACAGTGACACTTTTTCTCCAAAACGTTTCTAAGTGTGGAGTTTTGAAATCTAAAAATATTCTTAAAAAATTGCACAAATAACCAAAACGTGTTTACTTACCTGTTTGCAGGAAATGTCCCAGTGCTGAATCTAGGTATCCAGCACTGAGTAAGAAAAGTAACGTACAAAGTAACTTACCTGTAATTTACTGAAAAAGCCTATTCATTTAAATGCACTGTTTTTCTTCCAAAAAACGACTAAGTGTGGAGTTTTGAAATCTAAAGATATTCTTTAAAAATCCTGCGAAAAACCAAAACGTATTTTCTTACCTGTTTTCAGGAAATGTCCCAGTGCTGAATCTAGGTATCCAGCACTGAGTTAGACAAGTAACGAGAAAAGTAACTTACCTGCAATTTACTGAAAAAGCCTATTCATTTCAATGTACTGTATTTGCTAAGTGTTGCAACCTACTGCATCCCCTGTAAATCAAACAAAGTACAATTTCTATTGCATTTTCAAACTGTTCTATATTCAGCAACTTATTACTACAAAGTATTTTATGCTTACCTGTGCCAGGCTTGCTTGGTTCTAAAATAAAACAACAGTATATTTTTATACAAAAACAATTGGCCTAGAGTTCAGTTCTTGAGTGTGTGAATTCATTTGCTGACTGAGTGTGTACATCAAATGCTTAACACTGTCCTCTGATACTGCCTTACTGCTCGACCACTCTACCACAAATAGAGAGTAAGGTTCTATCTAACTTTAACCTCTGCCTACCTCTGGGGTCACCTGGACTCTATACACACTATACCTCATTTTGGTGTAGTATATATAGAGCCAGTTTCTTACAGTCCGCAATTGTGTTCTGACGTCCTGGAACATGTTCAGCTTGGAGGCAGATTTTGTGATCTATGGCCCATTCCCACAACTTTTGTGCTTCCCTGGAGAGATGGCGAGACTTTGTGCCACCTTGCTTGTTTATATAGTGCATCGTTGAGGTATAGTCCGTTCGGACTAGCACTGATGAATCTTGTATCTTGGGAAGAAAAGCCTGGAGGGCTAGATGCAGCGCCTTTAGTTCCAGTAAATTTATGTGGAATTGAGTTTGAGCCTGATGCCACTTGCCGCTTACTTGGAGCTCTTGGAGGTAAGCTCCCCATCCTTCTAAGGAAGCATCTGTTGTGATTACTAACGGTGCGGCCTCTTGATACAAGGACATCCCTATCGACAGATGGTTTTTGTCTATGCACCACTCTAGGGACTTCACCATGTGTGGAGTTACTCTGATGATGTTGTCTAAGGAGCCTACTGACTGTACCCACTGCTGGTCCAGCTCCTCCTGAAATGGGCGCATCCTCAGATGACAGAACGGGATCAGTAGTATGCATGACAACATCATCCCTAAAAGGGATTTGAAAAGTCAGACCCAAAGAGACTTTTTTCTTTTGATGGAATTTGCCAGAATGAGAAACCACCGCTGACGTTCCTCTGCAGGATATGCTTTTAAGCAGACCGGGCCCAGCTGGGCTCCTAGGAAGACAATCTTTTGTGATGGATTCTGATTGGATTTTTGTTGATTGATAGTAAGATCCAATTTCCTGAAAAGAGTTGTGCAGGCCTTTGTGGACGCTCTCGCTTCTCGCTCGGACGGAGCCTTGATGAGCCTGTCGCACAGATACGGGAAGACTTGATGTTGCTGCTGTCTGAGAAATGCTGCGACCGGAGCCAGGCACTTTGTAAAAATCCTGGGCTCAGACTTGAGACCAAATGGGAGCACTCTGAATTGGTAGTGGCATCCGGCTACCACAAATCTCAGGAATTTTCTGTGTTTTGGGTGAATAGCTATATGGAAATAGGCATCTTGGAGGTCTAGTGTTGTCATGAAATCGCGCTGGTTTAGGAGCTTCAGTACCTCTTGTAATGTTATCATTCTTAAAGATTGTTTTTTCAAATACAGATTGAAGTTTCGGAGATCCAAAATTGGTCGCCACTGCCTTAACTTCTTTCTGATTAAGAAGAAACTGGAGTAGAAACCTGTGCCCCTGCTGGAAATGGGACCTTTTCTATCGCCCCTTTGTACAGCATGTTGTTGACCTCTTGCTGAAGAGCCTTGAGATGCTTGTGGTGGGAGGCTTGCAGAGGGGTTGTAGGCGGTTTTTGGATAAATTCTAGAGTGTGTCCAAATTGTACTAGGCGCAGAACCCACTGGTCTGTAGTAATGGTTTGCCACTGGTGGAGGAAGTAGGAAATGTTGCCTCCAAGGCGGGCGGAATGAGTCTGAAATGATAGAGTTCAGTCTGGGGAAATGAGAGTTGGAGCCAGAGCCTGAGGTATATCATTGTTGGCGGCTAGTATCTTTGCCGGCCCGTGATGTCTTTCCTCCATTCCTTCTGACATAGGATGTCTGAGGTGGCTGTCGAATTGAGGTCGGTATGACTGGGATGCCGAAGAATATGCCGGATAACGGTATTGTTGATACCCTCCTCTGTAGGATGGCTGGCTTCTTCTCTTTAACCCTCGAAAAGGAGCTTTCCTGAACTGCAATGTCCCTGTGAGAGTCACGACGGTCCGGCGGACCGGAAGAGGAGCGGAGCGGATCAAGACACACTATCAGCGCCGGAAGAGCCCAGCGGTCTAGTGGCTGTGGGGAGGATCCGAGAGGCCCCACCCGACGTCATCAGGAGAAGACAAACAAAAAGGAGTGGAACTAAACAACAATGATGGCGGTGGCGAGAGGAGCGGAGAGGAGAACAGAGAGACGGAGGCGACGGAGAAGAGTGGAGAGCGAGTCGAGTCTGAGGAGGAGCGCGGAGGAGAGAGAGACGGAAGAACCGAGATCCCTGGAATATCGTACACTGCGAGAAAACCCGGCGGCCCAGAGAAGGGAGAGGACGCCCCGGGTCCCAACGCCACGGCCCAGAACCCGAGTCGTGGCACAAGGCGAGTGCCGCTGAGGGGTTCGTTTTGGTGGGGGTGGTGGGGTGGCACGGAGAATTAGGGCACGTGTGGTTTTCGTTATTTTTCTACAACGTAGAGACCCTCACACTTTGTTCCTTCCCTTGCACGATGCCTGGTGGTGGTGGCACTTCGTTAGTATACAGAGTTCCTAGAGGCTAAATCCCGGTCTGTTGTTTTCCCTTCTTTTTTTTGAGTGCCCTGGGCTGAGGGAAGACGGGACGCCCCACGGACGGCGCTGGTACCGAACCTTGAGAGGCCAAGGAGGACGGTTGGGAGAGAGAAGAAGTCTCAGCTGTGTGTTTTTTTTTGCGTTCTTGCTTTTGGAACTTTTCCTTTAGTTGTGACATCAGGGTCTTATGGGACTAACGAGCCGTAAATCCCAAAAGCGGTTACCACATAGAAGAATAAAGACCTTTAAAAACCTTTATTGTGCGTGTCCGGTGTTCCATTCTGCCCCAAGGGCCATTAAGCCGCTTACAGTCCCCAAAGACTTGGCAGTATCTGTGTCCGCCTTGTTGGTTTTTAGGGCTTCCTCTACATGGCTGCCAAAAAGAGCTTCTACATCATATGGAAGGTCCAAGATATTGTTCTGAACCTCAGGACGAAATGAGGTGGCTTTAAGCCATCCCTGCCTTCGCAGGACTGCTGCTCCAGCCAGTTGTCTAAAACCTGTCACAGCAACATCCATGGCTGAATCTATTATTTAATTGGATGCTCTCTCTCCTTCATGCAATATCTTCTTTACCTCCTCCTTAACATCTTCCGGCAGTTGGTCAATATAGGAAGCAATGTCTGAACACATCTGGCAATCATAGCGCCCTAAAATCGCAGAGTTTGCTGCCTTTACTGTTAGTGCTGACATTGCCGAGAATCTTTTCCCAATCAAATCAAGACGTCTGCCCTCTCTGTCCAGAGGTGCAGAGAGAGGTGCCGCAGGATTTTTTGAGTGGCGTTGAGCGGCCTGCATCACCACTGAGTCCGGTTTTGGGTGACCTGTGAGGCACGCTGGGGCGTCATCTGTGGTTTTATATTTTTTATCCAGACGTGGGACCACCGCTGGTACAGAGGCTGGGTTTTTCATTATTCTAATACCTTCCTCCCATATGTAATCAATTATGGGAATAGCTCTGACAGACTTACGAAATGGCTCTTTAAAATCATGTAAGAAACAGTCAGCTTGCTTGGAGGGCATTGGTATAGCAAACCTTTTCGCCGCACACTCCAACAAATTGTGAAATCCCCCAATATCCCCTGGTGGGGAATCTACCGGAGGAGGTGTTGGTGAGGCAGGTGAAGACATCCTGTAATCATCCCATTCCGTGGCAGTATCATGAAGCTCTCCCTCTTCATCCGAAGAGACCGGTTCCTGGAGAGGAACAGATTGTGGAGTATTCGGTACCGAAAGTACGGTAGGAGCATTCATTAGTGCTGGCAATGTCACCTGAGGAGGTGAAGTTATAATAGCCGAATATCTGAAAGTGGGAAGCGCTGCCGATAGTCTTGTAACATAAATTGTAGATCAGATAGCAATGCAGAGGGCATTGTGACCATTTCTTCGTGATACTGCTGATGTCGTTGTTCAGATTGAGTAAAATGGGCTTGACTATAGTATTGCTGGTCATCGTCATCTTCATCATCTGGTTGGCACTTGCCTTGCAACTCTGACGGGCTATATGCGTCCCCAAAAGGGCCTTCCTCTTCTTCGGAACCTCCCTCCTCTAAAAGATGAGTGGGTAAGAGAGGTGTAAATTTACTGGGTGAGGTGTGTCCTGGTGTAATTTCCATTTCCAGTGTCTCTTTTGGTAAAATGAGCTTTGCAGACACAAGTTCGTCGACGATTGCATTGACGATGATGTCTTTCCTTCCACTACTTTCAACTTAGCTGCCGTAGGTGATGTCATCGACGACAATTACTTCATCGAAAGAAGAGAGTTTGTCGACACTTGTGGCCTCGTCGACGGTAAAGACTTCGTCGACACCGGTGACTGCACCTTCGTCGACGGTAGTGTATCTGTCAACGGTGGCGCGCTCGACGACAGCGATGACCTCGCCGACAGCTGCAGCCTCGTTGACTTCTCCGTCGACTTTCCCGTCGACGATGGTGATGACGACAATGACCTCATCAATGGTATTTTCCTCGACGACGGTGTCGTCGTCAACTTCAATTTCAACGTCAACGACGAGTGCTTAGTCGACGATGGGTCCACCTACTTAGATGGTGTTAAAGAAATGGTCGACGAAATCGGACCTTGTGTCGACAATGTCAAGGACATGGTCGGCGATGTAAAGGACGTCGTCGAAGATGAGAGAGCCATAGAGCAACTTGTCGATGTCGACGTGCCTGAAGTGCAGCCTCTAGACGTCGACAGAGTTGGAATATTTTTCATCACTGACTGAGAACTCTCCGACGGCTTGTCAGAAGTAGGTTTTTTGAAAGTCAGTTTAAGCTCCGCAGGAGGTGTTTTTGGTTCAGAAACAGTCTTTGAAGGCTGCTCTTTTTTGTGAGAACCTTTGCGCTCAGAGGAAGATTCATGAGAGGACTTCTTGGCGCATTTTCTGGCAAGCTCTTTATCAGATTGCGACGAATCCCCTACCCTCTTTACAGAGATTTTTGAAGAAGTAGACTGCTCACTATAGGAGTCTGACACCGGGTCAGATCTGGTTTTCAATTTCTGGAGCCAGATAAGAAGATGTCCTTCCCTGTCTCGGAGGGTTTTGTTTGAAAAAGTGCGGCAAATCTTGCAGTCTGACACCTTATGAGATGGGTACAGGCAGTAAATGCAGTTTTTGTGAGGGTCATCAACATGCAATCTCTTTTTCAAGCAAGTAGCACATTCTCTGAAGAGAGCCTTCTTAGCCTTATCAGCCATAGTTCAGTCAGATTTGAAGACCCACCAACAGATATACAGGAAGATTAACTCTCTCTAACAAATATGATTATATAAATGTACTTTCCTGTGGAAAGAAGTCCAAAATATCCTTCAGATGAGATAGCTGAGCAGAGCTCAGAGGAGACTCCCTTAGCACATTGTGCAGTAGAAAATCTGTGGTTCTGAGCTTCCCTCAGGAGCGTTCTAGAGCGTGGTTGATGCAGATTGGTTGGGGCATAACTTTGGTTCCTTTTTTAATAAGGACTATGATAGGTTATTAAACTAAGAGGCCTAGGCCTTTCTAGTCTATACCTATCAGTGTACTATGACTAATTTTAAGTCTAATACTACTATTTTAAGTACCGGGGACTCCCATCATGATGACGGGGAATGATTCAAGCATGTGAATCTATAAAAGTTCCAATACTGGAGTAAGGGGGCGTTTGAGTGTCCACCTATTTTGCCACTACCCTGACAGGTGACACAGGAGATGACAAACTCCTTCACTTTCTGGGACATCTGTGGTCAGTAGAAATGGCTGACAAGCCTTTCCCAAGTTTTAGTATGGCGCAGGTGTCCAGCTAAGGGGATGCCATGGGCCTATGTGAGTAAGAACTCTGTACAGCTAAGGCACCACCACTCTCCTAGTGGCATCAGGTTTGGGGTCTCTGGCCTCAGTGTACAGGAGTCCCTCCTCCCAATAGACCCTGTGGGAGCCACTGACATCTCCCTGTTCATGTGCGGCAGCTTGCTGCCTCAGGCTTTCAAGAGTGTGACGGACCTGCTGTCCAAGCCACAGCTGTTCCCTAGCGGGTCCCCTTGGGCCCAGGAGCTCAGCCTGGTAGGGTCCAAGTTCGATAGGCTCAGTTCCCTCTGAGGCTGACAGGAAGGGTCCTGAGCTTGTTTCTGTGAAGTAGCTGGTCCCCCAGCCTTCTTACCTTTCCTCTTGGAAGGTTAGGCCATCCTTTGAGGCTCCAACACTTGTGAAAACACTTCTTTTTCACACTTGGCTCAAGTTTGTGCTCGTCTTCACACACTATCTCAGGGATTTGAAGCATGGCTGCGTGGGTTCTCAGCTCTACATCAGCCCATGCTGAGGTCTCCAGGTCAATTCCAAGCAGACAGGCAGCTGGAAGTTTTGGAGAGACCTCTACCTTCTTCAGGCCAGTACCCTCCTCCCCCAATCTAATATCACCATCGCCATGGAATGGTCTGTTGTGATACTGTCAGCCTTGGTGGCTGGATAGGTTTTTTCAGCAGGTATTGTCCTGGGGAAGCCAGTGTATCTCACCATAGTGACACTGGCACCTGTATCCCTCAGGACCTTTGTCCTAGTCGCATTCACTAAGGGGTACTGCAAGAACTTTTTAGGTCGAGCCTAGAGTCAGCGTGCATGCGCTGCTCTGCGAGGCATGCTGTTTTCAGGTATGGACTTGAAACTCCTCCCATTATCCGCCCATCTTTTCAATTGGCACCTCTTACTGTCCTTTATAAATGGTGGCTTTTGATTTGTGAATAAGCTTTGTAGTCTCTCCTTAGTACCTCCCTCTCTTCTGTTGTTACCTCTCATAAGGCCAGTCCTTGTAACATGTGTTGTTACTCAGTATGTTTGATTTACAGTCTGTGAGCACTACTTTCTTAAATAACTTTCTCCTATAGCAGGCGCGACATGCTGTCCTGCAACTGCTTGCTTTTTAAGCAGCAGGGCACCCGCTATTTCATCTTATCTTCTTTTCTTTAACAATGGCGGCCGGGCCATTAACACTGCTATAATACATATTTGGAAAGCAGCCCGGCACGCCGTTTTTCTAAATCCGCGTTTTGATCTTTTTCCAACAGTGCGGCACGCTTGTTGGTTACAACTTGCAGGACAGCTGCTGAGACTTAAGTTCTTCTTTCATGGGAACCAGCGCCGATTGTGTCCTGCTACCATAGTGCCAATATCGGCAACACTCACCAGCCCTCCCGCAGCAACATACATGTCACATAAAATAAGCAGACAAGACAACTTTTTGGTGGGAAAAATTGCTGCAGGTTTATTAGCATACCAAATATGCCAACATGGTGGGTTATCTTACAGGCGATCCAAAGGCAAGCCGCCCCTCGCGGCCTACCACCTGATGGGACAACTTGCATCGCGGCCTTAGCCAATCGGTGCTTAGCGGTTGTGGTGAACCATCGGTCCACCCTATTACTCACGCCCCCCCCTACGAGGGGCGGAGCGTTCAAGCGACCCCCGGTTGTACAGGTTTCCAACAGCCCGTAGGGCAGACGGGGCGCCGTCGCACCCCAGGGTCCACCGCACAGACTTCCTGGGGATATTCGGCCTCAGCACCCTTTGTGCTCCTGAAGAGGGTACCCCTGAGTACCTTTCCGCCTCTGGATCGCCCTGTAACTCCGCCTGCAACACAAATAAAGAGGATTAGAAGAACCTTCCCCCCCACCCTGATAACGCCGGGTAAGCGGTAGGGAGGGAAACGGCGTCAGGGTGAGGGACAAAGAGGCCGCCAGGTGGGCGGGGGAGGCATATATACCTCTCCCCTTCCCCCACCTTGGCCGGAAGTGACGCACGGGACCCGAAGGGGTCACCGGACACTAGGCTGTCCAGTATGCCATCCTGTGGCACTAAATGGGCCGCCCTCTTATGAGGGTCCCCTGCGGGGACGTGTCGGTCAGCCCGCATAGTGCCAATATCGGCAACACTCACCAGCCCTCCCGCAGCAACATACATGTCACATAAAATAAGCAGACAAGACAACTTTTTGGTGGGAAAAATTGCTGCAGGTTTATTAGCATACCAAATATGCCAACATGGTGGGTTATCTTACAGGCGATCCAAAGGCAAGCCGCCCCTCGCGGCCTACCACCTGATGGGCCAACTTGCATCGCGGCCTTAGCCAATCGGTGCTTAGCGGTTGTGGTGAGGGGATAGCCCCTCCCACTTCCGGTGAACCATCGGTCCACCCTATTACTCACGCCCCACCCCCCTACGAGGGGCAGAGCATTCAAGCGACCCCCGGTTGTACAGGTTTCCAACCGCCCGTAGGACAGACGGGGCGCCGTCGCACCCCAGGGTCCACCGCACAGACTTCCTGGGGATATTAGGCCTCAGCACCCTTTGTGCTCCTGAAGAGGGTACCCCTGAGTACCTTTCCGCCTCTGGATCGCCCTGTAACTCCGCCACAGCCCTGGGTGTGGCGACCGTCGCAGCCAGGGCCCCCCACCAAGGCCGGCATTCCTACTTACATCATGCTATTTCTAGGGCCTCTCCCCTATCCAGCAAGAACAGGTCCATGCTTATACTGGACAGATGTACCCCATCGTCCTCAAAACACCCTGTGAATTTGGCGTGTAGCACCCATGTCTAATGAAGCCAAATCCCCTCTGCTCAGTGAATTTACGCATAGCGCAGATGAACCTCCTGCACGCAGGCTCCATCGCCTCCCCCGACCGAGCTCCATGCCACGGGAGCCGGGGGTGATTCCAGACCACTGAAGTCACCTGTCCCCAACTGGTTGCTAATTTGCACCGTGTGGTCTTCGTGGTCTTCTTCTAGGGTGCATTACTTCGCCACATTGACCAGACAATTTCATAGTTCTTTTCGATTTATCCCTGGTGAACATAGTAATGGTGTCACAACAGGTTTGAGGGAATAAGTGTATGGTGCCCATTATTAGACACTGCACCCTTTCGTGAAGTGACAACTTACACAGCCTACCCTGCTTGCTGAACCTTCAACCGGTCACAGATGCCCGGTCACTGCTATCCCTTGCGCCCCCTGATACTTACAGTGTTGGACTACATGATTCTGTGTCACATGTTTCGCTGTAGTCCCTTTGGTGGATCCGCTGGGACCCTTCTGTATCCCTGCCAATGCTGTGTCACGCACTACAACCCTTTAATGCCCTTGCCCATCCCTCAAAGACACCTGACAGCCTGATGCCCCCGCAGCTTTGGTGAGGGGTTTTGGGCCCAGCACACCCCAGTCTGTGTTTCCAACATTTATCCTCCCTGGAGGCTCCAGTTAGTGTGAGCGGCTATCCCTGTCCTGGCAAGGCATGTCAATAGCCATTCCCCCCCTTGGCGACTATCCTGCCATGGGATATGTGACCTTAAGCACGGGTGTCCTTGTGTACTTGACGTGTAAGGGGGGAACAACATGAACAAATACTTGCCCCTTCTTGAGCAGTGGGAACGCCAAAACAATCATTCTTCAATCATTGTAGCCAAATTATGCTCTGACCCCATGTTCCCTCAGCTTATTGCACCGCAACCCACAAATTAGCTGGCAGTTTCCGCAAATGCTCGCTCCCTGGCTACAGGGCGGGTGTTTTTGTCTGTCCTGGATGGTCTCGAGGATCCATCTCTTGGTGCATGCTTGCAACCCTTAACATTTTCACATTAGTTGGACAAGACCACTGCCTGGCCGCAAGCTTAGCTAAGCCCCTGCGGCAATCGCCTGCCTGTGCGAGCAGACCAAGATTCATCGCTCCCCACTCCATCACCGTCTTTCTTGCTTCCCCACGTTGGCGGTATGCCGTCTATGGTGTGTAGCTTCCCTTTGCTCCAGGGGAGAGCAGCCCTGTCTGGCGGTGTGTGTACTGAAGGAGATGTGTCCTGGAAGTACCATTGATATGAGTTCAAGTGTCACTAGTCGCCGTACTTGGTGTGTTTAATAAAATTAATAACAGGTCCAACCAATCACTCGGGCATTCCTCGCTTTCTTTAGGCATGTTGGATTTGAGGGGATTCCGTGAAATATGTAAGCTATCTCCCTTGGCATGCCATCCCTTTAACACAGGTTTTTCTTCTTTAGGCATGTCCCTAATTGTCTCCATCATGCGTTTAAGGCCAGTTTGAGTTTTGCTTAGGAAACATCCCTTCGAACACACCGTGTTGAGTAACTACTCATGTTTATCTCTTGTACAAGTCGTCCCCGTTTGCCTGGCACTCGTTGGACCCAAGGAAGCTTTTAACAAGCACCCTATACAAATGTATATACATGTTGCGCAACTTGGGGCACTATTACTTCCTCACTACGTACTTCCAGGCATGTCAATACTGCCAAAGGTATCCCCACCTTAGTACCTGAATAACCACTAAATAAATACTGTCTAAGGTAAAAAGATTACCAGTGCACCTCGCCAAGGGCCCTCCACTGTGTGTGAACCCCTGTTGTTGAGTTTCCGACTGTTGATTTTGCCTGCCCACATCCGGACCCTTCAAGTAAAACCAGCCAAACCAATCGCAGGCCTTCCTGCCAGGACACAACCTACATGGCCATTAACGTGCCAACATGTGTCCGATGAGACTAAACAAGTTAGAGGCTTTATTGTATCAGCCAGACCCGGAGTGGAGCCAGAGCTGAATGGTCTTAGTGTGGGTCAGACTGGAGGAGGTATGTGTGGCTAACGAAGGCCCAAAATTTGTGCAAATTGATAATGCATTACCATAGTGCCAATGGGCCAGAGTATAAGAAAATGGTGATGCTGTGATACAACTTATGTAAATGTGTGCAGTATTAAAAACCGACAGTTCATTTTCAAGTACATGTTCATTTTTATGTACCCAGCGACACCTCCTGTGTAGCTGTAGACATCGATATCTCATGTGTAACTGCACACAGCGTCCCTCATGTGTAACTGCACACCGCGTTACCCCCTGTGTAACTGCACAAAGCGAAACCTCCTGTGTAACTGCACACAGCGTCACCTCATGTGTAACTGCACACAGCGTCACCTCATGTGTAACTGCACACAGCGTCACCTCATGCGTAAATGCGCACCACGTCGCCTCATGCGCAAATGCACACCGCGTCACCTCATGCGAATTGCACCCGCGTCACCTCATGCGTAATTGCACCCGCGTCACCTCATGCGTAATTGCACCCGCGTCACCTCATGGGTACCCGAGGGAGCATTCATTTAATACACAGGGAGATAGAGGCAGGTGCACTCTTGTCACCGCCAAAGAGAACAGTCTACATTCTAACCTAGTAAAACGGGTAGCTGTTTCTCCCTCATGGAAGCTCTTCTCAGTTTGAGTAGAGCATAATTACTTCAAGTATGTAGGGTGCTGTCTGAAATGCCTGAAATAATCTCGGACACCGGAGGTCCGACCCCAGACCGTCCTCGTTTGCGGCCCGAGTCACCTCGTGTGTGCTTGGACTCTGTCTAGACATGTGTACTCGCAACAGGGTCCCCTCCTGTGTACTTGCGAACCGTCACACCTCGTGTATACTTGCCCCAGTGACGTCTCCAATGTGAATGCCCCTGGTGTCCCTCCAGTGATTACGGCCATGCCTTGGAGACGCAGGGGATAGAGGGAACTGCGCCCAAGTTCCCCTGCCCTAGAGCACCTTTACATTCTATATATGGGAAAACGTGCAGCCTACACGCTCGTGTATCTTGACATATCTGGGGACCAGTGACTCAGATCTCGGCACCTGAGCCCACAACTCTGATGGCCAAAATGCACCAGCAAATAGAAAAGCCCAATTCCGGTGGCAAGATTGAGGTCATGCGCTGCTGCCAACGGCAAGCCAAAATAATGCAATTTGCGCCGCGCCAAATGCCTCCAACACTTCCAATATTTGAGCGCGATTCAACTCATGGCGGTGTTAAATGAACGCGTCACAATGGATGCAAGTTCAGTACTCTGGTGGAAACATGGGACCCTCTTAAAACTTTCAACTACCACCTCCCCCTTTATCATGAGTGAAAGTAGTTGTGTGAAAGGAAACATCCGGAGTAGCTTGATAACTCAGATAAAGGGACATCCCGAATCGCTTTAGCCTTAGGTGCCCCAGCGGAGTGACACTGCCCCATCTGGTCGCCGTTCGCGAATAAAATTAGTGCGATGCGGGCTTGGCAAGCTGATAAATTCGTTGAAACGTCACACATTATTACACTGAAATTAGGAACATGTCACACATGGCTTTGTAAAACCTTGGCAGTTATGTAAGATTATTGTAACTGCAACTCACAGTGCACTGGTTATCCTGCTATCGTTGTGAAGCTCCCTGGTGCCTCCGGGCCAAATTTGCGCTATCCAGGAGGCTGTAACTATAATGCCTGCTTCAAGTAAAAAGCGCACCTTGCGCTTGAGGAGGAAAAGGCCTCATGCCTGCTTGCGCCGCACGCCACTCACTGAACCGTTGTGCCTTCAGCGAGCTAAACCGCCAAAGCCCCCCAAGCAGCAGCTGCACCTAGGAGTGAGCAAGACTGGATTCCCCGCACAGGGTGCCCTGCTCTCCACTGCCCGTGCACTGCACTTGCTGTGCACACCAACTGCCCAAATTGCCTCCTTCTACCAAGCAGCCCATCCCTGTTAGGGTGCAGGACCAGAAACCCCGAAAATGCCACACAAACAAAGTCTCCAAATCCATAATTTTTCCTCCCCATATATCTAGGGCAGCTAACCCAGCATCTACGTCCAGGAAAAGGTGTAACTGTGTACTTCACCTGGGCGACATCAGAGGAGGCTGGACCTGAGCACTCACATTCATAACGCAACCAGGCGAGCGCCGTAAGTGCCCCAGGTAGCTACTCAGCTTCTAACCCTTGGCAAAAACGTTGCGGTTTTTGGAATCCGCATTCTAGTCGGGACTCCCTTCGCTTCACATTACCCAAATGTTCGAGAAGAGCCGTAGCCTTCTGAATGCCGCATGACAGGACACTGGGAGGCGTTCCTCCGTGCCATTAATTCGAAGATGCTTCGACCGAGGGGTCTGTTAATCACCGCAGACCATAAACAACTTCCGCCTCGTAACAGGATTTAAACTGCCTCCTGTCCACAGTAGCATGTTCGAATACAAGGTACTTACAAACTTCAATACGCAACATTCTTGTTAACTGCAGGATGGGGCACATGTACCGCTTGCTATGGAGAGTTACATAACAACATTCACTGCGCCGACTGTCACCGCCTAAGATTCTTGTGATGTTTTTAACTTAAACGCACCGTGCCGAGTGTTTAATATCGTAAGTCGCGCCCTGATTGCAGATTGCCACCGGAATCTCTATTTTGACAAGCGTCGGAGCCCCCACGCGGCATCGGGAAGCATGCGACCGACCACTCGGTGCATGGGAGGTGCCCCACCAGCGGTACGCCTGGTGCCGCCCACTTGGATACGTGACCCGGCACAGGGGACCACGTGACCTCCCACAGATCAGAGGGTGTTGCGGACGTGACGGCTCGTCAGCCAATCTGACCCTGCATGTTAATTGTTCCCCAGTTGACAAACCGCACTCTCGCCCCCACTTGAAACGTTCCGAAGCAATCCCTTGCGCACCACCGGGCGTTAAATTGAGTTAATTAAACTTCTGGCAAACAAACCTGTCCCCGATAAACCCTTGGCCGGCCACGAACTGTCACCATGCCAGTATTCCCAAACACCCCAGCCTAGGGTGATGGCACCCGGGCTCCAGAAGTGAAACCCTGCCCTGAGCTTACTGATTACAGATAGTACAGGCTGCACAGACGCCACCGGAATCGGACCCAGCGTGGGTGACCCAACCTGTCTTCAACGGTCTTGAGTGCAGCGCACCAGTGGGCAAAGTCTCCATCGATTGCCCTTTGGCATCGCCATACCTGGGCATGGAACGTGCGGTGGTGCAGGGTTCGTGCCTGCTGCCACTCCAGCTATAATAAACAAACCCACAGGCGTGGGGCCTGAGTATGCACCCGTCTGTGAGCGCACACCGCTTGGCCTTTCCGGACCCCACAGGCAGACCGGGGGAGGGGGATGAAGCGAGGCACCCATGCGACCGCCCAGCTCAGTGCCCCGCTCCCTCCCAACAGTCAGGCCCCCCGCCATTCAAGTCAAAACGAAAGCGGCGTCAGGGTGAGGGACAAAGAGGCCGCCAGGTGGGCGGGGGAGGCATATATACCTCTCCCCTTCCCCCACCTTGGCCGGAAGTGACGCACGGGACCCCGAAGGGGTCACCGGACACTAGGCTGTCCAGTATGCCATCCTGTGGCACTAAAGGGGCCGCCCTCTTATGAGGGTCCCCTGCGGGGACGTGTCGGTCAGCCCGCAGAAGCAGCGGATACAATGTTGAATGATGTGGGAATGAACATTTCTGAACCGCCGCACTGACTCCCTCAACATCGCGGGGCTCGGCTGTTACTTTTTTGTGATTTAAAAATAAAAATCGATTTTTTTTCGCTGTTTTCCTGCTTCCGGCCAGTACACTGGGGGCGATCTTTCTGCTGTGCACTGTTACTCCGTCCTCCGCTTCCCAGCCACAAAACCATTTTAACCTGGCAGCAGTTGAATCGGGCCTACGGAAGAGAAGGCAGACTACAACCCCCAGAATGCAGTAGGTTATTAAAGGAATCCACGTTGGTGGAAAAACACTCTCTAGATCGATCGAGCCCTAGCGAGTGTTAACCCTGTGCACGTGTCCACCTGGCAGATTGACATTAAGTGCCCCAGCCTCCTCATTTCACCATCTTCGCAAGAAACCTCAAAACCTGGCTCTTCGACAGACCCCCTCCTTGATGGATGGAACCTGCACCCCCCCCCTAGCGCCTTGAGACCCTTACGGGTGAGTAGTCGCGCTTTAACAAACCCCTGATTGATTGATTGACTAAGCAGGTCAACGCCGTTTCCTCATCCTGCTTCAACATCCTCCGAATGCTCCGCAGGATCTTCAAGTGGATCCCCACCGAAACAAGAAAAACAGTCACCCAGGCCCTCGTCACCAGCAGGCTGGACTACGGAAACGCCCTCTACGCAGGAACGACGGCTAAGCTCCTGAGACGGCTGCAACGCATCCAGAACGCCTCTGCACGTCTTATCCTCGACATCCCCCGACGCAGCCACATCACACCCCACCTGAGAGACCTGCACTGGCTCCCTGTCAACAAGAGGATAACCTTCAAGCTCCTCACCCACGCACACAAAGCACTCCACAACTCCGGACCAGCCTACCTCAACAGACGACTCAGCTTCTACACCCCCACCCGCCAGCTCCGCTCGACCAGCCTCGCCCTCGCCACAGTCCCCCGCATCCGGAAAACGACCGCCGGCGGCAGATCCTTCTCCCACCTCGCCGCCAAGACCTGGAACACCCTCCCCACCAACCTCCGACAGACCCAAGACCTACTGGCCTTCAGAAGACTCCTCAAGACCTGGCTCTTCGATCAGTAGCAGCACCACCCCCCTCTTCCCCCAGCGCCTTGAGACCCTCGCGGGTATGTAGTGCGCTTTATAAGTGACATGATTGATTGATTGATTGATTGATTTTAACCCCGTGCCTGGACGGCTCTTGCAGAGATCACGTGTACTATTTTCAGCCCCAGCGTGCTATTACTCAAGGCAGAATATAGGTTATTGGTTCTTGTTGTTATGGCATACATTTCTATCATGCGGACGTCTGCCATTGGCGCGGCCTGGCAGCCCCTTGGAGGCAGTCAGGAGTCCTGCAGCCACTCTCTTGCAGTATTGTCATTTATATCGAGTTTATGCTTTCGTAAAGCGGTTTATATTTTTGTGAATTTTTTGCATGTAATGTGCTTGTTGTGTACAACGCAGTATGTAGGGTGATCCGGTGACTCCATTTAACTTCTGTAGTGTAATCAGATGACTGCATCTGACTACCGTAGGTTGGTCACGTGACCCCCAACTCAGTCACCATGCTGCACACTACCTGTCACATAGCCTTGCGAGACCTTTGGTGATGAAGTTTACCCCCCCCAAATATTAAAGAATTCGAGTTGCAATGCTCAACATATGATCGTTACTCAGTTCTGCCATTATAAAGCTTCTGGTTAATCTACTGTTTTTTTTAACCCTCTCGAGGTTTGGGGTTTTTTATTTTTACCTATGCATTTTTCCTCAAGGTTCCTAATTCGCTGTTGCTCTACTTGTTCACCAGAACACCTGCGCAACAACCACATTTCCAAAACAGTTCCATCCTTTCACCTTTAGGACAATACTTAACATTGAAAGACAGTAGCAAGAGTTGAAAGCCTCAGAGCAGCACAGATGTAGTGTAAAAGCTGCAGCCCCGCAAAAAAAAAACTGAATTGGGAGCCGCACAGTGGCGTAAAGTATAAGCAGCAGTGTAGTTAAAAGAAAATCAAAACGTAAACACTATAAAACACAATTCATTAAAATGTAAAATTGACTAACAATATGAATGGAAGCCATAAAGCAAGTGAAAATTGTAGTCGCTTAAAGTGGAAACTAAAACCAGTTAAAGTAATAGTCATGTCATCGAAAGTAAAAATGCAGTTAATTACCAAAAGGAACAATTAAGCCACATATCCAAAAACAATAAAATGTATCGCCAAAAGTAAAAGGCTCAATCATTAAAAAACAAAAGCAACAACTCAATTAACGTAAAATCAAAAAACACAAATTCAGAGGGTGGGGCGTAACAACCAGAGCTGCCGACTTTGGACCTGGGGAACCAGGTTAGAGTCTCGGTGTCTGCTCAACCTCCTCTGATTCTGGGCAAATCACTCCATCTTTCATAAAACCAAAATCATTGGTTGACTATAATTAATGAATAAATGACATTCAAACAATGTTATTGAATTCCTGGGGTACGCGTCGATTTGGGGATTTCTTTTTTTTGACCAGATATGGAATTTTAGAGGGGATCCCCAAATGTTAGAATCCCTTAACAAAATTAATTAATTAAATCACAACCACAAATATTTTCCTTTTACCGTACATTAATGTTGCACTTTTGTGCATATGTTCTCATAAAGTGCATTCTTTTTTAGCTGCTGCAATCCCTCCATGTGGACGAAAAGAGGTCATCTCTCATCCAGTCTGACTTGCCTCACGCACTGCTGTCCCCACATGGAGACCTCTCTGAAAGTGCACCTCTGTGTTGATCTGTTTTACTTAGACCTCCTAAGGGCTCTTCCTAAGCTCCCTCCTTCTGACCTATAACTTTCACTGGTCTTCTATCTATCTGCCACCATTCGACCAGCTTTGCTTAGTGACACATCATCATCAGACGAGGAAAGCTATTGGTATAATGTATTCCAAGAAGTGGACTACGCAGCAGGACACACAAGGTACCGCAAAGCACCGTTTAGGGATATCAGGAACACAGTGGGATGCTCCCAGTCCAGTAACACAAGGGTGTTGTCAGTCAAGATTAAGGTTCATTAGCAGAGCATGTTCATCACATTTGGTGTAATATTGGCACGTTGATACCTTTTTAGGGTTGAGCATGTACTAGCGCATGCGTCTCGCTTGCTAAACTCTTGTATTAAAAAAGGGCTTGGAGCCCGCCCTTACTTACCCATTTGTTGACTAGCGTGTCACTCTTCTTTACAGCCTCGTAATTAGTCACTTGGAATGTGTCCATAAGCGTCTCCTGAGGCAAGCATATATCCCTGAATCAGGCTGCATGGCCCAGTGTGAATTAACTATATATCTCTTAGATCCCTGGCCACACAGCACCCAGGATAATGTGCTGCATGGCTAAACACTTAAAAGACCCCAAAAGCAGACCGATAGGTTATGCCAATGCTTGTTCAAGTTAGGGGGCCAGACAGCTAAAGTGACCAACTCTCCCTCCCCTTCAGAAATTAGAACAGCTTCTTTGTGGACCCTGATTTGCTCTGGGCACACTATTGATCCCATCTGGAAATTTGCCACACCAGGACTAACTAGAGGGGGACTAGGGGCAATCTTGTTGGGACAGGCAGAATCTCCAGTTTGGTGTCCAACCTTTTTTACAGGTGCGACACCAGGCCTTTAGCGGATCAAAATCTGCACCCTTATACCTACCAGTCTGCTGGGAAGACTTCTGGGACCCACCCTCCTGAACAGGTTTGTGGGGGCCGTTAGAAGACTCTTGGCTTTTGCCTGTGGTTGGTTTGGTTCAGGGTTCCCCCTCTAGAAGGAACCCCTGAGTGCATGGACTAAATCAGACACTGGAATCGGTGCGGGCTCATTATTCTGAGATATTTAGTAACGGGCGGGTGGTACTTATATAGGGTAGTGGCACCCCTAGGGGAAATTCACAAGCTGGTAAGCTCTGACCTTTTCTTGAAAGCAGTGTTGAAGGGTAGAGAGAACCACCCGTCTCCCTATAATTTGGCCTCGGCCAGCTGAACAACAAAAGCACAATCCCCAGCACACGCATAATTACAATCCAAACTTAATTCAATGCCAGTGTCGACAATCAAGTTATCTTCTTTTATTCCTCTTTCTCTCTTTACTTCTTTTCGTTGTACTAATTCCTTAGACAACACGTGTTTCGTCGCCAGTGGGCACACTGTCCCGAGACTTCTTCAAGGCTAAGTAAATTACAAAAAAAGCACAAATCATTGTGGCAACCACTCAGAGTTATGCAGCGCATTTAGATCATCTCAGAAAACAATCAGAGGTTGGATGTTTCTCTCTGTAAGAACAAATCGTGGAAAGCCATGAATTCCCATAAGTCATCACCATGTTTCATCACTTGGAGAATTATCCAATTTAAATAATATCACAAATTATACAGTGAAAAGGTAAAACAAATTCATCAGTATCGTGGTCCATTGTAAGAGTCCGCATGTGTAATTCATGCCTAATGTTTACTTACATAGAGAGTGCCGCACACACCAAGCCTCTCACCGAGGGACATGCGTAAAGTTTAAAACCAAACAAATACCTCAATCTTCTGTACATAGAACCTAATATCAAATAGAGGAAAATAAGTCAACACAAAAAGATCCAATTATTGTCATCTATACGCGATGGATGTAAAAATAAAGCCATATTTCACCTACTTCTCTTTCGGTGATAATTCCGTCCCGAAGGCTATGTAAATTCAACTCCTCTCCATGTATTACTGGTAAAATCGTCACGGCTGTATTAGCCAGTCATCAATCATGGTTAGTGCACCCCATGTACGGGGATTGTTCATAAATATGCCTGTCCCTATAATCCAAAGTGAGATGATATCTATAAAGCAATCGATGAGCTAGAACAAAAACGTACCATAAACAAGTCCGTAAAAAATAGATAAAAGGTCTCCTTACCAGAACGGCTGTCTAGCGAGTACGCTGCGATTATAGAGAGGGCCTCTCAGACAGTGAACCGGAGCGCAGCACTGCCCCAAATACGGGGAAATATATTGGTGATCCCGTCCCTAATACGGAAAATAATGAAAAAGAAAAATGGGTTGTATATAAAACCCACTCATCGGATAGAACACATCGTATTTAGTTAAGTAGAGTCCCCTCCTCATCACCATATCAATTCCATAGGTACATAAACACCATCAGTCAGTCTCATCATCATCATAAAACTTTATTCGGTTTTTTGGTAAACCATAAAAGTCACACAGATAAAAAATACATAAAAAACATAGAAATAACAGAGAGGAACTTAACAAACGTTCGATTCATAAAAAAGCACGTCATAGCTTTCCGGGTCAAGTCAGAGAGAGTTCATTAAGCAGAGCATGTAAACATTCAAAAAAGTGCATGGTGACTTTTCAAAGTGGCGAGCAGGTTTCGATAAAATACATAGAGAACATAAAGTGAACAGTCAGTCTATCTCGGTATGTGTGATCTCAATCGGAGTGTCCGCGTTCTTCCGCTAACTTTTTAAAGCTTCCGCGATGTAGGCAGGAAGTGAATATCGAAATAGGCACTTTTAAAAGAGTACTTCCCACGCTACGGATTGCCACGCGTGATCTGGAGTGACAATGGGAGCTATTTCAATGCCAAAGTCATTGATCTGGTGTGTAAGGGCTTACAAATTACGCAGACATTTCATGCAGCGAACCACCCCCAATCAGCAGGCCTTGTTGAAAAGTACAATGGTACTCTCAAACTGAAGTTAGCAAAGATTCATGAAAGTACAGGATTGCAATGGCCAGATGCGTTGCCTTTAGCATTGTTGTCCACAAGGGTGACAGCGCATTCTAGGACAGGGCTGTCACCCTATGAGGTCGTCTTCGGACGCCCTGCCAATGTCTGGGGCGTCCCAAGACCTAAGCGTTTTTCTGAGATAGAGTACCCTCTTTTGATTGACTATTTGTATGCCTTGTCTAAAGATCTCCGTTCTCTCCACCAACAGATATACGCCGCTCTACAACCAGTGCCAGAGGGCCCCGGGCACCAGATCCAGCCCGGGGATTTTGTTAAGGTTTGGCAGTTCCAGTGCAAAACGTGTTTGGAGCCGAGGTGGAAGGGGCCTGCCCAGGTGCTTTTGGCCACCCGCACTGCAGTAAACATCGACGGCTGAAAGCACTGGGTCCATGCCTCCCACGTGAAGAGGGTGCCCCCTCCGCTTTCATACGACGCCTGGGTGCGAGACGGGATTGCTGATCAGGAAGGGGAGCTGGTTCCCCGCTTCGTCCCTTTTTATGATGCCCGGCTGAGAGGGGCGCAGACAGACAAGGAGTGTGACGAGGCCTTATTCGAGGCGATTCCCCCTGAGAAAAGGGCCGCCCCGGATGCTCCAGCTCCTGGGGTACAACAACCTGAGCCCCGATCCCCAGCTGAATCTGAGTTCTTGCCCCTGTTTATGAATGACGAGGAGCGTGGGCGTACCAGGTACAATCTGCGGCCCCGACGGAAGAACGGTGCACCAGCAGGGCAACACAGGAGTTAGGGAAGGACTTGAGTTTAGGGTGTAGGCGCTGTGTCTCTGGTGCCTGTTTTAGATTAGAGTGAAGAACGCTGGTGCACTGCCCTGGACACTGGACAGGATCGCTGAGGGTATTTGCCCTGGAGGGAGGTTGCCCTATCCTGAGAGAAGAAGGACTTGTTTCTCATTAAGGGCCGTGATTGTTTTCCAGCAAGGGCTGTGATTGTGCAGCTCCTCCGTGGGATCGTTTGATGAACAATAGGAGCCTGCCTGTGAGGCTCATAACGGACACAGTAAAGAAGAATACCCCTCTGGCCGGTTGTATTGTGGCATCCAATTCCTAACAGTATTTTCTAAAAATGTATCCCTTTGGTCGTCCCATTCCTGACGAGGAGCAGCACTTTGCAGCTCCGCGTCCCACTCCACATGGTCCCGTTTGGTCCTCCTGGTCCCCCAAGACTAAAATAGTGTTTGTGGTAATAATTTTGCTCTCTCTGATATTTGTATTTGGGATGCTGCTCTTCCTGGAGGAGAAATATCCTGTGCATGCTTGGATAAGTACTACACGGACACCTCCTGAGCACATTATTGGTACCTTAGCACCTCACAAAGAAGAACACCGGAAGTCCTACCAAGATAATGTTTTTATTCAGACGCTGCATCAAACACATGCTGTTTATAAGACAACGAAATGTTGGGTGTGTGGGTTGTTACCTTCTGTTACACATAAAAGTGAGAAATAGCTGCCTATGCCTCTGTCCTACATTAATAGCTGTGAGGGTTGGTTCACCTTACTTAGTCTGGTCCGCTCATTCACCCAGCCTGACTCTTTGGAACACAGGAGTACCAGTTCCCATTCTCTGACAATGAATGTGTATCCTCAGCATAGGCCCCACATGGTGTTTCCCCTGGAGATGGGCGATTTGATCGAGTATTCATGAGTTCATGCCTTAGAGCGGCAGATCGAGGTAGAAAGACAAACAGAACAGGAATGGATAGAGACAGGTTCTCGCAGTTCAATGTATCTAAATATTACCAATCCTTCCAAAGTCGCAATGTTACTGAGGATAAGCCCATACCCCTGGCGGTCATAGATGTACCGGTTCCCTTTTGCGTCCAAGGGATGGGGAATATAGAGGTGGGGAACAGTCGATGTAACACCACCTCCATCTTGAGAACGCCCAAAAGTCCACCATTGATCCCACCACCCAATGTTTATTTTGTTTGTGGTGACCATGGTTATGTTTGGTTACCTGAGGGATGGTCTGGGCGATGCTACCTTTCTTACCTCCTTCCCCCAGTTTATTTAGCTCCTCCCAACCATCACAAAAATCATCGCTTACAGCGTAGGGATGTCCCAGTTCTCCGAGTGAAGAGGGTTGTCAATACCGACGATATTGACCAGACAGATACTTCCTTGCAGCACTTTACTGACATAATGAAGGGTTTCATACCGTTCTGGGGTCCTATGTTGAATGCCCGCAATATTCGACGACTAACCAGAGTAGTCGAGGGAGTCATTAATACTACTGCAGGTATACTGACCAATATTACAGTTGAGCTCCAGGCTACGAGACTTGTCTCGCTTCAAAATAGAATGGTTTTAGACGTTATCTTAGCTGACAGGGGTGGAGCCTGCAGCATCATCGGCAGCAGTTGTTGTGTTTACATACCTGACAGTGCCCCGACTGAATACTCTGCAATACAGAAATTGCACAGACTTGCTTCATAAATTCACGAAGACAATGGCTCATGGTCCCTCTCGGTATGGCTCTGGGGTCTATTGACGTCATGGGGTTGGAAGATACTTCTCGTCCTGATAGCCATTGCAGGGGTCATCTTCACATGTTGTCTATGCATAAATTGTCTCCCAGCCTGCTGCACCTATTGCATAAGCAAACTTACTCCTAGTGTTTCGTTGCCCAAACGTGACAATAAGTGCTCTCCCATGATGATGCAAGAAATTCAGTCAATAATGTTAATAGACGAGGGAATATTTGAATACTGAATAACATTTCTTTGAGGCTCGCATTTGCTTTGTTTTCACCTTGACTAATGGATGGCTAGGCAATATCTCTCTCCTCACCTAGAATTGTAAAGACCCTTCCGGATAGCAATAAATCTTTTTAGCCACACACGCTAAAAGGAGGGTCTGTTAGGTTGGAAATCCTCCCCTTCCCATGATGCACTCGTTATGCTATATTAGGTTAGCCATGTGTGGCTAAATAGACGCCATTTGTATTCACGTTATGTAACCCACTGAGTTATCCTTGCCGCATGTGAACATTAGTTAGCCAGTGTGACTCCATTTTGTATTTCGCAATCACTAGAAGACTGCTTGGGCTGTGCTCGTACTAGGCCTTATTTCCTAACCCGCTTGCCTCAGCAGAACGCTGCACTTCGTTATTATTTTTTGTTCTGTTCAAGGCTGTAACTCGACTTGCTAATACACTGTTAATCTGTTTGCACATTCCGATCTCTACATGTAGCTCTGTTCCCACGTTAGGAGACGCTGAGACTCGGCACAGTGGCCTTGGAGTATTGATAATGCACCCATCTGGCAGGTGTTAGCTCATCTCTCTGTACCCCCTTTGTTCATGCCCGGCTCAAGCCGGTAACTTTCCATTAGAGGCGTGGCCGAAGTCTCCAGAAGGATTTATTATGTATTAGCGTACCCTGGGGCGTCAGTCCCCTCGGCAGACATCTTAGGGTGAAGGTCTGACTGGGCTCCTCTGCAGAGTATATATCAAATAAAGTAAGTTTGTATTTTCTCTACTGTCTGACCGACTCTTCATTTTGGGGAAGGCATAGCAGGTGGTTGTGAAAGACCCGCGTGGCCTTAGAGGGCCACGTCCTTCAGTACTGCAGAGCGTTGTGGGAGGTAATGGCCATTCAGTAGTAGGAAAAAGACAGTTACTATGCCAATCCAACTTTTAACAGGAACATGATCCCTAATGCAAACCAAAGATGCAACCAAGGGGACACAAAGTAAGTCTTTTTCAGCCAGAGATAGAATTGTCGAAATTGTTCTTTTTTAGAAATGGGTGGCGTTTGCTCAGGTTCACTTGGATCTAAAGAAAGGTCCTCGAAGTTGATGAAATAGCCAGACGCAGTTCGCTCTACCTATGGGAGCTCAGCAGTGTTTGTAGAACTGGCAGTTGCTTCTTGTGAAGGCACATTGATGTAAACTTCATTTTTGGGCAGAATTGCAATTTGCGTTTCAGTTGCATTTGGATGTTGTTCAGTTTCAACAGGTGTAATTCGTTCTTCGTTATTGGCTACTCCGGCATCTTGCACAGAGGAGTCTTGGAACGTTATTAGTCCTTCCATCTGAACTTCTGTATAGTAGCGAGAGGAGATCTGCCGCTACCCAGGATTCCACGTGGCCTACTGTTGAGAATCGGCCACATAGTGTGGTTTGATCAGATCAACGGAGACAAATCTTTTTTATTTTTTGCCGACAAAAGGCGGAAGTAGTACTGTTCTTGTTCCTTGAACCGCCAGGACAGGTACAGGTGTTCTGTAGGATGGCCCAAACTCCTCCTTGTCCACGATGTTTTCTCTGACCAGGTCCCCAATCTTCGGGACCCAGACAGGTCTTGCCGGAACTGGTTTCACTTCCCCAGTGGCGGTGCGTTTTACTGGGATGTTGTTTTGTAATGTCCGGAATTCATTGAGTTCCTGTAAAACAGCCAAATGATCATTCAAATCAAATGGTTTTACATCCGCCCCTGTGCTGGCACAATCGAGCTCAGGTACCCACATTCTTGTCCCAAACAGGATCTCATAAGGGGTATGTCTTCCCAAGGATTTTCTTGGAATTTTGCTTAGTGCCCTCTGGACCCCATATAGGTGATTGACCCAACTACTGCCAGCACCTAATACCCTTGCTGTTAACACCACCTGTATACCTGTCGTCAGGTCTGAATTTCGCCGGGATTGTCCGGGGGGAACCAAACCTGCTTCTGTCCTCCGGTCTGACCCCCGTCCCATCTCTGGTCCCTTTGTTCTTGACTCAGTTGTTGACCCCGATTCCAGTTGTAGCCACGACCTCTGGGGGGTCGCCATTGTGCATCCCCTAAAAAAGAAGAGGGTCCCTGTTGTGGTGCGTACCAACTGTCCTGGTAGCTGTAGTCAGAACTCGTCCCCGGTTGATCCGCGTCACTCCCTGTACTGTTGGATCTGGAAGATTCTGAGAATGTGGTGAACTTTCGTCGACCTCTGTACCTGCCTCTGCCCCTACCAGTGAAGGGACCTTGTTGGTCCTGTTTGAAATAGCCCTCCTGGAGGTATGGGTAGGTCACCTTTTTGTCGTAGTAGCAGATGTCTTTCTGTAGTTTGTCCAATTGCTTGGACTGAGTGTTAATGTCAAAGTCCTTAATGGTTTTGTCCAGGCGTTCTAAAGCCTCCTTGGGATTCGTAAGCGCCGTATCTCCAGCAATCTCTTGAGTTCAGCAATCTCTTTGAGGAGTTTCTCTACCTGTTCGATGGCGGTTTCAACCCCCAACACCATCCACTGGCATCAGCAATTGTTAGCCACGAAGCTAAAGTTCTCTTTGAATTTGGGGATGTCCACGAATATCGCCGGCTTGTTCCTGACTTGAAGTCTAACCGGTATTATATTCGCTTGCAGATATTTGATAAGTAAATGCCCATGAAGTCGAGTACGTAATTCAGACCCGACGACTGGTATACAGGTGGTGAATACACAGAGCAGCCCTATTATAAATTTATCTTCCTACGATCTCGCCCCAGATGATGAGGGGGTACTTTATAAGGGACAATCATTTGTGCCCACCGCCCGCCCAAATCAATTCAACATTAATGCGGAGCTACACCGTTTCTTTAGGAAGGTGAGATTGAGGTACCATTTCAAAAATTCCCCTGCACTTCCTTCCACATCACACAATGGCCTACGAGTACCATCAACCTTCATGCCACCGGCACATCTTGTTTCCAACAAGATACTTACATATGAGAGCGTGGTGTCAAGGGATGTCTTGAAGGTATGCTCTGAGAGACAATACATCAAATACAATATTACCAAGTCAGAACGTGAAGCTCTACAGTAATTTAAGAACAACCGACAGATTGTCATCAAGCCTGCAGACAAGGGCAGAGCCATAGTGGTCCAGAACGCTAAGGACTACAAAACGGAGGTCCTTAACCAACTTGGTGATGGCATTTAAAACTCACCTTTTCCCTGCACCATAGTCCGGCTATCAATTTCCACCCGCTTGTGTCAGTTGCTCTGCTGTCAGCGCCGGGACGCCCCTTTGCTGGGGCAGCTGTTTGTGCTATATAAGTCACGGTAACATAACATAACATAACATCAGTTACACCCACCTGAGGATTGACCCCACTAAGGAGGTGGCTAAGTTGATTCTTAAAGTGACAGAAGAAGGTCGAAGAATGGGATTCTTATCAGATTTGGAATTTAACTTTTTAAATCAGAAACAACCTCGCCTTCCAACGATCTATACCCTACGGAAGGTACACAAGAATTTGGAACATCCTCCAGGACGGCCGATAGACTCCGGCTGCGGCTCCCTATTTGAACCACTTTGCAAGTACTTTGATTTCTTCTTGAAACCAATCGCGGAGGCAACCAGAACTTACTTAAGGGACACCATGGAGATGATTAAAATTGTGGACAATTTACCCTTCAACCCAACACATCAGCGCCTTGTGACTTTGGACATAGTATCTCTGTATACTACTATCTCTCAAAAACCAGCCTTGGAGGTCATCTGTGCGGCCTTAAACAAGAGACCTGCGCATACCCCGGTACCCACAGACTTCATTGTTAGATTGCTATGATGCATAACTTTTTCTTCTTTCAGGGAGAATACTATCTCCAAACCAAAGGAGTTGCAATGGGGGCAAGCTGGATCTGGCCATTATATATATATGGACCACTTTGAAGAGACTTTTGTACTCAGTGAGAGGAACCCATACCAGGAACATCTGACCTTATGGAAACGGTACATCGACGACGTCCTGCTAATTTGGACAGGAACATCTACCGAACTGGACAACTTTTTTGAGTGGCTTAACCAACGGTCCACAGACATCAAATTTACCATGCACTCTGATTGTAGCAAAATTGATTTCTTGGACATCTCCATCAAAGCAGACAACAACTTGCTGTACACCACCCTATTCAGAAAGCCGACGGAGCGCAATTTGTTGCTTAGATAGAACAGCCATCACCCCAGAGGGTTGCGTGATAATTTGCCCTTTGGCCAATCCCTGAGGACACGCAGGAATTGCTCTCGCAAGGAAGACTATTTGTTACAATCTGAGAATCTTACTGATTGCCTCATTGAGAGGGGGTCCTCGCAGATTGGTAAAGCGTGCAAGAAAAAGAGCTTGGTTCAACCCCAGGGAACATCTACTGGTCGCCAAAACACGCAAGGAAGACCTTGGCAAGAGGCTGATATGCGTCACCACCTTCTGTACCAGCAGTAATGCCATCAAACAGATTATTAACCACTACTGGGAACTCATCTCTGACGATTTGGGATTGTCTGAACTACCCATGCAGTCTTTCAAGAGGGGTAAGAGCATACGAGAGCACGTTGTGCACTCTCTCCTTGAAACTCCACCAGCACTGACCATCCAATCCCTTTGGGACCTTCCAGAGATAGTTGGACACTACAAATGTGGACACTGTAAGGCTTGCAGCCTTACCATCAAGACAATTGGCATACAAACACCACACAATTGATTTCAAAACCCATACCAATTGTAATACAGCAGATGTCATCTACGCCATCCTATGCCCATGCGATCTGATGTACGTTGGACAAACACGTCAAAAAGTGAAGGCACGTGTTTTGCAACACTGCAGCAGTAAGGTGTGGCGTAGTGGGGGCACGTTTGGTAGAACATTTTCAGGGAGCCAATCATTCACCAGACAGCATCAGATGGGTTGTCCTTGAGAAGATCAGCTTGGGCATTAGGGGTGGTGACATACAGCAGGTCCTTAATACGCGAGAATGCAAATGGATGCATACCCTTGACACAATCCAGAATGGGCTTAATGAGCTGGACACCAGCAGTGCCCAGCTATCATGCCTGGTGAGGGAATGATTGGTGGTACATCACGGATCCCGCATAACGTAACATAGTATAGAAGCCCACCATTGGTTTTATGCCCGTCCACTAACATGTACACTATCATAATGGTCGTACACATCTGTGTGCCGCTGAATGTTTGCTTAAATCACTCTGCAGACGATGATACGTTTTAAGGTGTCTCCATGTATTCATGCTTGATTTGGCCGATTGTCACACTATAAGCACTTTTCCTGTATCAAGATTGTACGAAATCTATGTGTATCGCTCAACGAATGTGTTGTCTTGCGTATACATAATCAAGTATTGTACATATGAGATACTCATTGTTGTCTAACAATAAGGAACCTCTTGCCAACATGTTTGTATACATTGATAATATTACATGTGTATGAATATTCTGTTCTCATTGACCATAAGGAATCTTTTGCCTACATGATGGTATACATAGAGAATATTACATGTTTAGGGAGAGCCTGCTCCCTTTGATGCCATGATGATGTCGAATGTTGTTGAACAACGCACACCATGTATTTTAACTGTAGCATATTTTCTCTAAATGCGTTAAAAAAATACTAATTGTATGGTTCATACACCCCTGTGCATCTCTTAGATGTGTGCACCAGGTTTGTCATGTCCAAAACCAGCCCGAGTTCCCTTCCCACTCACATGCTTCTGGGATATAATGTATCGCATGTAAACACATTGCACACAATGGTTTGAGCGTGCGCCGCCCAATTTGACTTGTCGTATGCATTTGAACGCAACTGTAGCATTTTATAAATGCTGTTAGAAACACCCCCGTGTAATGTACATACCGGGTCTGTTATGCCCAATACCCAGCTTGAGTTGTCAAAATCCTACACAAATGGAATACATTGTATCACACGAATAACATACTGCGCATTAGGACTGGCAGCGTGCGCCCTTTATTATAACATGCCACTGTCAATATGGTGGAGTTTGAGAATTGAGGAATTTGTCCTTCCAATCAAACCGGGTGAAGCTGTTACTTCGGAATAGCTACCGGCTTTCACAAAGCATTTCCGACGCGTTGGCTCCGGGAGAACAGCACTCAGCTGCTGCTCACTGGAGCGTAACACGTGCACGCATTCTGGCCGAGACAGCCAGTATTTATTCAGTTGCGGGCTCAGTGCTCAGTCCTCAGTTCGTTGAAACGGATGCGAGTCTTTACACAGAGGTATGTGATCAACACCATGTCCTGTGGGACACATTAATTATTACGCAATTGCCTGAGTCTTTTCTTAGCAGTGGAGGCCAAATATTTTGTTGTCTCTTGTTTTTAATTTTAGTTCCTTGGGGACTTTTTGATTTACTCAAGCCCAGGATCACATATAGATACTGCATTAGTAAGTAAGTGAGTACTCTCTGTCACTGGGGACCATTGTTGTCAGTTCAATTTTGACCACCCTAAGCCCCAGACATTATTTGGGCTGATATTTACTTATATGTCTTTTCAGCCACAATCCAACGTCTTTTCCCGACATCGGAGCCTGAGGGCCCATCTACTTTCTACTCACCACCACATGCTCCTGGTGGTCCCAGGGTAATTTTTCTTACCCAAACCTTAAGTAGTAATTATTTTCATTAATGTTTCATCACCTGTGCCTAATGGAGGTCCCTTAACTATTCTTAGGTGCCCCATACTTGGTCCTGATGAAGACCCTACAGTAAGAACTCCAGTTGTCACCATTCATCCCCCAGGGTCGAAACGTCGACGGCTAGATATTGCATTTACCATTGTGGACAACAGTGATAGGTCCTTCATGTGTCCTAATATTATGGTGTTGTAAATAGATTGGCCATGTACCTTAGGCTGGATTGGCATTTTACACGATTTGGATGTATATATTGCTCACTGCCCTCCCTTTCTCACGTACCCTCACCTTTGCACATCCCTGCACTTACCCTTCCTTTCCCATTGGGGCACCTTCTTTGAATGTATACTATTGCTGTACTCTCAGTGAAAATGAGAATCCATGTTTCACATGAATAAATGTGCTGAATCTATCGCAAAATTGTTTTGAATTAATTCCACAGGTGACGTCAAAAGACTTGTCTTAACATTGTGTCCACTAGGGCCATTTGCTCCATGTACCGTACATTACCCAGGTCCTAGTGATTTGTCTGGGTTAACCACTCTGTTTCATAAACCTTTAGAGGTGGGCAATTTTCGGGGAATAATTGTTGAAAGTAGTGGTCTAAAATAAAAAGCACACGTAGTGGTGAGGCAGTTAGGGCCCCTTGCTGCCATTACTTGTTCAGTTCTCAGCTATCTATGTCTCCATCTATCCTCGTGCTAGAACGAGTGATTGCAGAAACAGCAGCAGTTCGCACTGTCGCCTTGGCGGCTTCATCAGCCAGTGAATTCCCTTCAACGTGTACACCAACAAGCTGATGACTCAAGGTGTGAATAACTTGAGCCTGTGGCAGGCATGCTTTCAGCTTTGCCACTTTTTCCCATAACAATTTATGTTTAATTGTGCAACCCTTGGAATCTCTAAACCCATTCTGGCCCCAGTAATGAAGATATTCATTATAAGACTGCACACAATAAAACGAATCGCACACTATCAATGTGGGGAATATCAGGGCTTTCAGCTCTGCCAACTGCGCTGTACAATCTCCTAGAGATTGCATGGTCGTAATGGTAGGATGGAACTTACCATCCCGCATACATCCCTTAACTATAGCACATGCTGTGCTATACTGTTGTTTACTTCCCATGGGAGGCTGAGCAGAACCACCATTATAAATGAAGTATTCATATTTCTCTAGAGGAAGATTTAATTCAGGAGAGGATATTCTTGTTCGCATTGCAGGAACACTTGTGTTTTTAATGTAGAATCGTATTTGTAATCTACATCTGTTGCAGTGTGGGAATTAGCCCATTGTATCCATCGCGGATGCAGTGCTTTCGCATTTGGAATGCTCGTTTTGGTAACAGCTTCTAAAGTTGGTACCGGGGTTACAACAATAATGCGTTTCCCCTGTGCTAGTGCTCTTTCTCACACTACTGCAGTCTGTACTGCAGCTGATATTTATTCAGTTGCTGCAAATTGCATTTCAGCATTTGTGTATAAATGTGACTTGTATGCAATTGGGACTGTCTCACCTTTTTTTTTTTTTTTTACAGAGTTTTATATAGCGCAAACTTGACCCGAAGGTATCGGGTATCAGAGCGCTTTACATAGCACCAGTTGCGTTACATGAGGACACATTCATTTTTGTTAGGCACGGGGAGATTAAGTGATTTGCCCAGAAACACAGGATGTTCAGTGTCAGTATACCTTCATTGAAAGTGATGTATGTATATCCTGATAAACCCGGGACCACCAAGTTTGTAGAATTCACACGTGTGTGCAAATGTTAGGATGCTATCATGTCAGCCTGAACTGAACGTAGTATATCTGTATGTTCCTGTGTCCACTGATGTGCTGTGAAATCAGGTCTGATTAGGTCATAGAAAGGTTTCACTCGTTGTAGGAAGCTGGCTCTGTATATACTATACCAAAGTGAGGTATAGTGTGCACAGAGTCCAGTGGATCCCCAAAGGTAGGCAGAGGTAAAGTTAGATAGCACCTCACTCTATTTGTGGTAGTGTGGTCGAGCAGTAAGGCAGTATCAGAGGAGTGTTAAGCATTTGTTGTACACACTCAGTCAGCAAATGAATTCACACACTCAAAGACTGAACTTCAGACCAATTGTTTTTGTATAAAAATATTCTTTTAGTTATTTTATTTTCTAGAACCAAGCAAGCCTGGCCCAGGTAAGTTGATAAATACTTTGCAGTAAATATACAGTTTGGAATGCAATTGTAAATGTACTTTGAAATGGTTTCAGTTTGAATTACTGGTAATGCAATACCGTGAAATGCTGCACATATACTTTATATCGACTTTGCAATGAAAATTACAGGTATGTTACTTTTACGTTACTTTTGAGATTACTTTTTCTACTCAGTGTGATATGCCTAGATATCACACTGGGACATTTCCTAGAGAAAAGGTAAGTAAAGTCAGTTTTGCACAATTGCTATGTTAGACCTGGCACCATTGGCGTGGGTCTCCCCTCCATTTTTTGCTTTTTGTCTCCTCTGTGTTTGCTGGTGTTAGATGCTCTGGGCGCTGTGCCACGGCCATTCCGTGCCACAGCGCGACTGCTCCCTATTGTAAATTGATTGTATGAATTGATGTTCCCATAATTGGCTCATTTGGTTTACCTGTTAGTCTCTAGTATAGTGCACCGTGCGTGCCCAGGGCTGGTAGACCGAATGCTGCTGGTGGGCCTGCTTCGCTGATTGCGCCACCCACAGAAGCAGCTTGTAAAGTGGAAAGTCGAATTTAGTATGCCTGAGCTCAGAATATTAAAGTGCATCTTTTAGTGAGGGTTATTTCTATATTCTGTGTCTGAAAATACCACTTTGGAAAAGTGGGTATTTTCTTGCCTAAGTCTTCCAGTGTGCTCTGCTGTTATGTGTATTGGCCATCTGGTTTTGGAGGGACAGGGTAGGTTGAACCCGACCTGGGTTGAGTAGAGAGATCTGCAGCTGGAGTATGGGGAGGAGTGACCCTTTGATCTGAGCAGGGCTGCGCCTGGCAAGGTGAATGATGGCTCCCCCTCCCACGGTGCGTCTGATGGCAGACCCCCTCTTCTAAAGGGCAGGATGCTGCCTTGTAAACAACGTGCCCCAGGACCTCCCCGAACTGGTTCTGACTGGGTTCAGGGACTTGTGACTTTTGAGAGAACAAAGGCGAGGGGGGTATAAAGATGTGCGCGAAAACCCCCACGAGTGTGTTACTTCTGGATGCCAAGACGAACCTCTGTCCGTGTAACTAGAGGGAAAGGACTTTGAAACTTTCATCCATCTTGCTGAAGCACCTACCCAAGGGCCTGATTTGAGCTCGCCTCCTGCTGAAGTCTCAGGGACATTAGACTTCACCCATCAGCCGTCTGGATTCCTATTTGAGGGGGATTCTATCCGCAGGTGAGGCCTCTGTTGAGAATTCCAGAGCCTCTGGTTCTACTGTGGGGAACGCGGGCTGAAAGTCGCTATCGCTATTGTGGGCCGCTGCAGCTGAGGAGCTGTGCCGCTGGGTGCCCGCATTTGCCATCCTACGAAAATCATCGCTATTGTGGGCCGCTGCAGCTGAGGAGCTGTGCCGCTGAGTGCCCGCATTTGCCATCCTACGAAAATCATCGCTATCGCTATTGTGGGCTGCTGCAGCTGAGGAGCTGTGCCGCTGAGTGCCCGCATTTGCCATCCTACGGAAATCATCGCTATCGCTATTGTGGGCCACTGCAGCTGAGGAGCTGTGCCGCTGAGTGCCCGCATTTGCCATCCTACGGAAATCATCTCTATCGCTATTGTGGGCCGCTGCAGCTGAGGAGCTGTGCCGCTGAGTGCCCGCATTTGCCGTCCTACGAGAATCTTCGCTATCGCTATTGTGGGCCGCTGCAGCTGAAGAGCTGTGCACCGGAGTGCCCGCATTTGCCATCCTACGGAAATCATCTCTATCGCTATTGTGGGCCGCTGCAGCTGAGGAGCTGTGCCGCTGAGTGCCCGCATTTGCCATCCTATGGAAATCATCGCTATCGCTATTGTGGGCCGCTGCAGCTGAGGAGCTGTGCCGCTGAGTGCCCGCATTTGCCGTCCTACGAGAATCTTCGCTATCGCTATTGTGGGCCGCTGCAGCTGAGGAGCTGTGCCGCTGAGTGCCCGCACTAGTCACCACTTCCAGGATCTTGTTACCACCTGCGGGTGCCGCTGGGTGCCCGCCTTTAAGCCCTGGCCCAGGATTATCGTGAGTACACGCCGCGGACCGCTACAGCCGGGAGCTATGGCCGCTGCGAGTCCGCCTGTCATCACCGCGGCTTCCTTGTGAGGCTGCGTGCCGTGCCCCTTTACATCTTAGGTACATTGTGCATCACCGGGTCGCGTGGACCCCGGCCCCGAACTAAGTCCGTTCCACCCCCGTTTCGAGTGCCTTTATTGCTTTTGAAGTGAATCTGTAATTGTGTGCATTGTGGCTCCTTGAGTGCTTTTAGCCTCGTGTTCAGTCTATATAAAGATAACTATTTTTCTATAACTCCTTGTGGTGTCCGTTTGTAGCGTCTCTCCTGTGTTATTGTGTATGGTCATAAATGCTTCACACACTGCCTCTGAGATAGGCCTGTCTGCTCGTGCTACGTTACCACAGGATTGAGCAGGGGTTATCAAAGGGTGTAGCCCCCTTACTCTGACTTAGGAAGAAGGATCCCTATGTGGACCTCGGCGCCAGCCGCGGCCAACTAGAGATCCCCATTTCTAACATTGGTGGCAGCGGTGGGATCAGGACTTGCATTTGTGATCCACATACAATAACCAGTGGACGCTACTAGTGAGTGTAGGCCTAGGCGCAACCACGTACGATTTGATTTTGTTCTATTGTCGATTGTAATTGCCAGTTATGTCTACAACGGGTAGGCCAACGTCCAATGCTTCGGAGGATCTCATCTTTGAGGAAGAGAGGTTACAAACCTACACTGCCAAACAGCTAAAGTCTTTTTGCAAGCGATTCACAGTCCCTGTTGCGGGTCTCTCTAGGAAGGAGGAGTATCAGAAGGCCCTTAAGGCCTGGGTAGAAGCGAGAGAGTCCGCTAGGAATGAGGGAGAGAATGCTGGAGGGCAGCAGGATGACGAAGTGGATTTAGTGGGAGGTAAAGCACTTTCCAATCCAGGTACTAGTATGTCCTCAAAGGGTCTGTCTCCAGAAGAGATGGAGGACAGGGAGAGAGATAGGAGGCATAGTTTGGAGATGGCCATGGAGAAGGACCTAGAGAGTAAAAAATTGGATATTGAGACTAACAGGTTGGCATTTGAACTTGGGAAAATGAAACTGGAGCATGAGAGAGTATTGAGGGAGCTGGAGATCAAGGCTAAGAGCTTAGAGATCTCCCCCTCTGGTGGCAGCATACCGTTAGTACCTACCGAGAGTAGAGTGTATATACCCAAGGATGTCATCAAGGATTTCCATAAGAGTGAGGATATTGGGCAATGGTTTGCCGCATATGAGATAGCCATGGTGTCCCACCGGGTCCCAGAGAAGTATTGGGGAGCGGGGTTGTGGGGACGCTTTGTGAGTGATGGGAGGGATACCCTGTTGGATCTGCCTGAAGAGAGCAGGATGGTGTATGCCCATATGAAAGAGGCCTTGATGATGCGATATGGTTTGACCCCAGAAATGTACAGGTAGAGATTTAGAACCTGTAAGAAGTTAGAGGGTACCACTTGGGTCGAATATGTGTCTTTTTTTTGCAGAGCAATGGATCGCTGGGTAAAGGGTAGCAAAGTGGAAACTTTTGAGCAACTGTATGATTTGTTTGCATGGGAGCATTTATCTAGTAACTGTTTTCCAGAGCTACGCCAGCACCTTGTTGATAGCAAGCTAACTAACCCTAGGAAGCTTGCTGAGGAGGCGGACCGCTGGGTGAGCACCCGGGTTCGCAAGGGTCCTGTGGGAGACTTCGCCAAAGGTGGGCAGGGTCCCCAGCAGAGAAGTGGGGGGACAGGGGTAAACCGAGGGAGTTCCAGAGAGGGCCCCAAAGTAATTCCCAAGGGAACCAAGGAGTGGTGTCCCAGTCTCCCCCTGAGAAGAAGCCAGTGCCCCCGACAGGTAGGCCTGTTTATAGGGGGCCCCTTACTTGTTTTAAATGTGGTCAAGTGGGCCACCGGTATTATGATCCCCAGTGTCCCCAGAGGGCTCTCAATGCCCCACCCCGTGCACCACCCCGCCAGCTTGCTAGTGTAGCCCTGGGAGGGGAGGAGATGGGTGCCCAAGGTGGGTGGGATCCCGTGGAATTGACCCTTGTCTCGCTAGGAGACTTTGAGAAGGTCCCTAACCCCACGCTGCCTGATAACACTAAGAAGTACAGGCAGTGGGTGACCATCAATGGCCATAGGGTGGAGGCTCTGAGGGACACCGGAGCTAGTGTGACTGCTGTCAGCTCCCGGTTGGTGTCCAAAGAGCAGGTTGTCCCCCATGCATTCTGCCCAGTAATGTCAGCAGACAACTCTGAGAGCCAGTGTGAGGTGGCTCAGGTTCCCTTTGAGTGGGGGGTCTCAGGAACTCTTCAAGTAGCTGTGAGGCCAGCCATGCCGGTAGACTGTCTGTTGGGCAACGATTTAGAAAACTCCCCGTGGGCTACGGTGGAGAGGAAATCTCACTTGGAAATGTTGGGTCTGCCTGAGTGGGCGTGTGCGACCACTCGGTCCATGGCAGCCAGTAAGGACGTTCAGAAGGACCTGGAGCCTGAAAGTATGGCCCAGGCCCCTGCCTTACAGAGAAGGGGTAGGGGGCACGGGAAACCGGCCCCCATAGTTCCCACGGTCCAGGAAGGAGCAGACCTTGAGGGGGATGCCCTGGAGCCTACAGGGGAACAGGTAGCCGAACTGGGGGACCTGCCTGAGCTGACCCATTGGCAGCAGGAAGGAGGGCCCACCAGGGAGGAATTTTGTGAACAGCAGAAAACGTGCCCTTCTCTCGAGGGGCTGCGGCGACAGGCTGCAGCCCAGGCAGCAGGTGATCAGTCAGGGTCACATCTGATCTATTGGGAGAATGACCTCCTTTACAGCGAGCCTAAGGTTGCTGAGCCTGGGTCAGCCCGTGTGCTGGTGGTACCCCAGTGCTTCAGAGCCTTCCTACTGGGGTTGGCTCATGATGTGCCATTGGCAGGACATCTGGGGCAGACCAAGACCTTCGAGAGGCTGGTCACCCACTTTTTTGGCCCCAGATGCGCAGGAGCTCAGATGCTCACTGCAGGACATGTGAGACTTGCCAGGCAAGTGGGAAGAGTGGGGGGGAAGATCAAAGCCCCACTCCAGCCCTTTCCAGTTGTCAGTACCCCGTTCGAGCAAGTGGGCATTGACATTGTGGGGCCTCTGGACCCCAAGACAGCCATGGGCAACAGGTTCATCCTGGTCTTGGTGGACCATGCTACCCGGTACCCTGAAGCCATCCCACTCCGGACAGTGACGGCCCCCGTGGTGGGATGTGCACTGATGGGGATTTTCTCCCGTGTCGGGTTCCCCAGAGAGGTGGTGTCTGATAGGGGTACTAACTTCATTTCCAAATATATGAAGTCTCTGTGGGAGGAGTGTGGGGTAACTTATAAGTTTACCACCCCTTACCACCCCCAAGGGAATGGGCTGGTTGAGAGATTCAACCGGACCCTCAAATGCATGATTATGGGCCTAGAAGAGACCATGAGGCATAAGCGGGACGTCCTCTTGCCATGCCTGTTGTTTGCTTACCGTGAGGTGCCACAGAAGTCCCTAGGGTTCAGCCCCTTTGAACTACTCTATGGTCACCCGGTAAGAGGGCCTCTGAGTCTGGTCAAGGAAGGCTGGGAGCAATCTCCCAGGAAACCTCCCCAAGATGTGTTTAGTTACATGCTGGCCTTCAGGAACCAGACTCGGCGTTTTAGAAAGCTTGCTGAGGCAAATCTGGAAGCCAGCCAGGAAGAGATGAAACGTTGGCACGATCAGAATGCCACTCTGATTGAGTTTCAGCCTGGTCAAAAGGTTTGGGTCATGGCCCCAGTGGAGCCTTGTGCGCTCCAAGATAAGTGGACCGGACCATTTGAGGTGGTGGAGCGCAAGAGTCCTGTTACCTACTTGGTGGACTTGCGGTCTCCCCAGAACCCCTTGCGGGTCCTGCATGTCAACCGCCTGAAGCCCTACTTTGAGAGGTTCGAAGTGGGCATGCTCCTGGCCACAGATGCTGGGATGGAGGAGGAGAGTGAGCCTCTTCCTGACCTCCTGTGTGCAAAGGAGCAAGACGGGTCAGTGGAGGGTGTGGTCCTCTCCGCCACACTGACCCCTGAGCAACAGAGTGATTGTCGCCAACTGTTGGGACAATTCAGTGATCTGTTCTCCCTGGTGCCTAGTGTCACTGATTGGTGTGTCCACGAAGTGGACACTGGGGACAGTCCTCCTGTTAAGCACAAGGCTTACCGAGTGACTGACCGGGTTAGGGCATCCATTAAGGAAGAGGTTTCCAAAATGTTTGCTTTAGGGGTGATTGAGTCCTCTAGCAGCCCTTGGTCCAGCCCAGTGGTCTTGGTACTGAGAAGCTGCAGCGCCTGGTGCCACCCCAGAACTTTGGTTCGGCGTGGACTACTGAGGTCTCAATTCAGTCACAAAGACTGACGCGCACCCCATCCCCAGAGCTGATGAGCTCATAGATCGGCTAGGGGCTGCACGGTACCTCAGCACGTTTGATTTGACGTCTGGGTATTGGCAGATCGCCTTAACTGATGGGGCAAAGGAGAGGTCCGCATTCTCCACACCAGATGGGCACTACCAGTTCAGGGTGATGCCCTTTGGGATGAAGAATGCCCCTGCCACCTTTCAGAGGTTGGTCAACAGGGTGTTGGATGGGCTGGAAGATTTCAGTGCCGCCTACCTGGATGACATTGCAGTGTTTAGTTCCTCATGGGAGGACCACCTGCGCCACCTCTGGGAAGTGTTGATGGCACTGCGAAGGGCAGGCCTCACAATCAAGGCAAGTAAGTGCCAGATTGGGCAGGGTTCTGTGGTGTACTTGGGACACCAGGTGGGGAGCGGCCAGGTGGCGCTCCTACAGCCCAAGATTGAAACCATCCTGGCTTGGGAGCCCCCAAGACCCAGACACAGGTGAGAGCCTTTTAGGACTCACGGGTTATTACAGGAGGTTTGTCAAGGGGTATGGCAACATTGTTGCACCCTTGACTGAGCTGACTTCTAAGAAGCAGCCCAAGATGGTGAACTGGACTGACACCTGTCAGAACGCTTTGACGCCCTGAAGACTGCCATGTGCACAGCACCTGTACTTCAGGCGCCCAACTTTTCAAAAGAATTTGTTGTCCAGACAGACGCTTCCGAGCATGGTGTGGGGGCCGTTCTGTCACAGATCAATGAGGAGGGCCTAGACCAACCTGTAGCCTTCATTAGTAGGAGGTTACTTCCACGGGAACAGAGGTGGAGTGCAATTGAGCGTGAGGCATTTGCTGTGGTCTGGGCACTGAAGAAGCTGAGACCATACCTGTTTGGGACTCACTTCCGGGTTCAGACAGACCACAGGCCCCTCAGATGGTTGATGCAGATGAGGGGAGAGAATCCAAAGTTGTTGAGGTGGTCCATTTCCCTACAGGGTATGGACTTTACGGTGGAACACCGCCCTGGTACAGAGCACGCCAATGCTGATGGTCTGTCCAGATTTTTCCGCCTTAGTGATGAGAACTCCCAAGTGGGTGGGTAGTTCTCCCCACATTTCAGCTGGAGGGGACACGTGTTAGACCTGGCACCATTGGCGTGGGTCTCCCTCCATTTTTCGCTTTTGTCTCCTCTGTGTTTGCTGGTGTTAGATGCTCTGGGCGCTGTGCCACGGCCATTCCGTGCCACAGCGCAAATGCTCCCTATTGTAAATTGACTGTATGAATTGATGTTCCCATAATTGGCTCATTTGGTTTACCTGTTAGTCTCTAATATAATGCACCGTGCGTGCCCAGGGCTGGTAGACCGAATGCTGCTGGTGGGCCTGCAGCGCTGATTGTGCCACCCACAGAAGCAGCTTGTAAAGTGGAAAGTCGAATTTAGTATGCCTGAGCTCAGAATATTAAAGTACATCTTTTAGTGAGGGTTATTTCTATATTCTGTGTCTGAAAATACCACTTTGGGAAAGTGGGTATTTTCTTGCCTAAGTCTTCCAGTGTGCTCTGCTGTTATGTGTATTGGCCATCTGGTTTTGGAGGGACAGGGTAGGTTGAACCCGACCTGGGTCGAGTAGAGAGATCTGCAGCTGGAGTATGGGTAGGGGTGACCCTTTGATCTGAGAAGGGCTGCGCCTGGCAGGGTGAATGATGGCTCCCCCACCCACGGTGCGTCTGATGGCAGACCCCTTCTCCTAAAGGGCAGGATGCCGCCTCGTAAACAACGTGCCCCCAGGACCTCCCCGAACTGGTTCTGACTGGGTTCAGGGACTTGTGACTTTTGAGAGAACAAAGGCGAGGGGGGTATAAAGATGTGCGCGAAAACCCCCACGAGTGTGTTACTTCTGGATGCCAAGACGAACCTCTGTCCGTGTAACTAGAGGGAAAGGACTTTGAAACTTTCATCCATCTTGCTGAAGCAACTACCCAAGGGCCTGATTTGAGCTCGCCTCCTGCTGAAGTCTCAGGGACATTAGACTTCACCCATCAGCCGTCTGGATTCCTATTTGAGGGGATTCTACCCGCAGGTGAGGCCTCTGTTGAGAATTCCAGAGCCTCTGGTTCTACTGCGGGGAACGCGGGCTGAAAGTCGCTGTCGCGGGCCGCTGCAGCTGAGGAGCTGTGCCGCTGAGTGCCCGCATTTGCCATCCTACGAAAATCATCGCTAACGCTATTGTGGGCCGCTGCAGCTGAGGAGCTGTGCCGCTGAGTGCCCGCATTTGCCGTCCTACGAGAATCTTCGCTATCGCTATTGTGGGCCGCTGCAGCTGAGGAGCTGTGCCGCTGAGTGCCCGCATTTGCCATCCTACGGAAATCATCGCTATCGTTATTGTGGGCCGCTGCAGCTGAGGACCTGTGCCGCTGAGTGCCCGCATTTGCCGTCCTACGAGAATCTTCGCTATCGCTATTGTGGGCCGCTGCAGCTGAGGAGCTGTGCCGCTGAGTGCCCGCATTTGCCATCCTATGGAAATCATCGCTATCGCTATTGTGGGCCGCTGCAGCTGAGGAGCTGTGCCGCTGAGTGCCCGCACTAGTCACCACTTCCAGGATCTTGTTACCACCTGCGGGTGCCGCCTTTAAGCCCCGGCCCAGGATTATCGTGAGTGCACGCCGCGGACCACTACAGCCAGGAGCTGTGGCCGCTGCGAGTCCACCTGTCATCACCGCGGCTTCCTTGTGAGGCTGCGTGCCGTGCCCCTTTACATCTTAGGTACATTGTGCATCACCGGGTCGCGTGGACCCCGGCCCCGAACTAAGTCCGTTCAACCCCCGTTTCGAGTGCCTTTATTGCTTTTGAAGTGAATCTGTAATTGTGTGCATTGTGGCTCCTTGAGTGCTTTTAGCCTCGTGTTCAGTCTATATAAAGATAACTATTTTTCTATAACTCCTTGTGGTGTCTGTTTGTAGCGTCTCTCCTGTGTTATTGTGTATGGTCATAAATGCTTCACACACTGCCTCTGAGATAGGCCTGTCTGCTCGTGCTACGTTACCACAGGGTTGAGCAGGGGTTATCAAAGGGTGTAGCCCCCTTACTCTGACTTAGGAAGAAGGATCCCTATTTGGACCTCGGCACCAGCCGCCGCCAAGTAGAGATCCCCATATCTAACATGCTATTTTTCAGGTTTCCATACAAATCAACTCCACACTTGAAACATTTTTCACAGAAAAACAGTCAATGTTATCCTATGGAGGAAAATAGTGTTATCGGGTTTGAGGTAAGTATTTGGTAGTGGGAGTTGAGGTTCTGGGGGTAGACTCAGGGGTCCCCCAGGGTCAAGGATGCACTCTCGTTACACCCTCAGCGGCACTAGGGCGGCCGGGTGCAGAGTGCTGAGGCCCAATGTTATCCAATGAGGGATAGGGGGTCTCCGGTTGGTGGCTGCTGGCGAGCAGGTCACAAGGTTGTGGGAGCCAAGCTCCTAGTGTTAGGCTCAGGGCAAAAGGGGATCCTGTTTAGCACAAAAAGTGCACCCGCAGCGGCGCAGGGGCGGCTGGGTACAGGGTGCTGGTTTGGCGTCGGGTGCCCTGTTGTTTTCAATGGGGACTTTCGGTTTTGGTTTTCAGCTGCAGGCTCGGTCCAGGAAGACTTCCAGGAGGAACCAACAGCTGGGCAGGTAAGTTGGAGGGCTCGGGGATGTAGGTGCACCTCAGGTTCTGTTCTCTGGGGCGCAGGGCGGCTGGATGCAGGGGTGTCTTTTGAGGTCGGATTTCACCTTACCGGGCCACTCGCGGTTGGGGGGGGGGTCTCTGTGCAGGGGCTGCAGGCGACGTCTGGGAGTCCTGGAGGGGTCAACCCACGGTGGATTCGGACTCTGGAGCGCTGGGGGACCTCGCTGGGACCGGTGGGCCACTCGAACTCGGGCCGTAGGCGATGGGTGCAGTGGTGGTTCCAGGCGTCGGGTTTCTTTTTCCTCAGCAAGCTCGGAGTCTTTCTTTGGGGTTTCTTCTGAACAGAACTGCTGTTCACAGGAGATCGGGTCTTTGTTGAAGGCAGTCAGTCCTCCCAGGGGTTCTGGAGGTCGCTGGCTGCAGGACAAGACGATTTTTGGTGCAGGATCTCTGGAAACTGCAGATGGGCCGGTAGGGCTGGGGCCAAGTCAGTTGTTCTCTGCAGTCTCCTCTGCTGGGCGTCTTCTTTCGTGCTTTTTCTTCTTAGGTTGCGGAAATCTGCTTTCTTGGTTCAGGGCTGCCCCCTAAATACTGTATTTAGGGGGCGTTTTAGGGGTCCCCACGTGGGGAAGTGAGCACAATCCCTAATCCTGATTGGGGAGTGCCTGCCATCTGCAAGATGGCGGCCACTGAAGAGTGGGCTTCACCTCGCCTCCCCCACCTGAGGGGTGGAGTTGGCAGAGGCGGGCACACCTTCTGGGCTGGCTAGTTTTTCCCGCCTGTCTTCCTGCCGAAAAGGAGGGGAGACAGGAAGGGGGCCTGCTCCTGATAGCAGGAGAGGCTGGGGGTCGCATTACAAAGGCTGCCAGGCCTTTGAAGCTCCCCTGCCACAGATGGCTCTTCCTGGCCTGGGGGAGGTGTGGACACCTCCGCACAGGAAAGGCTTTGTTTCTGGGCTCAGGGAGCGAAGGCTCCCACCCTAGGGGTCCAGAAACATGTCTTGTGGTGGCAGGCTGGTGTGTACCAGTCAGGGAACCCACCAGAGGCTGGTCGTTTTTCAGGGAGCATCTCTAAGATGCCCTCTGTGTGCATTTTTAATTAAATCCCACACTGGCATGAGTGTGGGTTTAATGTGCTGAGAAGTTTGATACCAAACTTCTCAGTTTTCAGTGTAGCCATTATGGTGCTGTGGTGTTCATAATGACAAGCTCCCAGCACCATATACTCTTAATGGCAGCACTGTACTTACAATGTCTAAGAATGGACCTAGACACTGTAGGGGTACAGGGCTCATGCACCTGTACCCTCACCACTGGCATAGGGCACCCAGCTAGAGGGGTGACTGATCTATGACAGGGCAGTGGGTTGTAGGCATGGCACACAGGGATGTGTGCCATGTCGACTCTTCACTTTGTTCTGCACCAAAACATGCAGCCTGCAAAGGCATTGTGTGTGTGTAAAGGTACAGGGCCTCTAAGGGTGGCACAATAAGTGCTGCAGCCCTTGGAGGTCTTCCCTGGTCACAGTGCCCTGGGTACCTGTGGTACCATTTACCAGGGGCTGACCTGTGGCCAGAGATGCCAATTGGGTTAGTTTTGGGGAAAGAACACAGGCCCTGGGAACCTGATTGGCAGGGACCCAGGGCACATCAAGTGAAAGTGCATCAGTAGTCTGGTAAAAAGTGGGGGGGATTACTGCAACAGAAACCCACTTTCCTACACTCTTTCAGCATTATCTAGAATGTACGTTCTGCCAAAATTTAGAAATCCTAATATGGATTGCAAACCTTTGAGAGTCTTTGGAGGTTGGAGCAGCATGCACTTTTCTAAAAAGTTGGCTGCCAGGCTCTTGCCTTCACCTGAGAGTTCATTTCCCAAAAATAGGACATTGAGATGGGCAATTTTTGATTTTTTGAAATTAAATTTGTAGCTCAAGTTGGCGAATCAAACAATTATGCTCTTCACCCTGCTCAAGTAATTCATCGTCAGATAGATGTCATCTACATAGGACACTGCCTCCTCATCACGTTTGTAATATTTCTGACACTCTTGCCGAGAATAGCCCCGGGCAACCCCTGAGGCAAACGACAAAAATTAGCTGAGTGCCTAGGGCAGAGAATGTTGTCAAATATCTGCTGTCAGGAGCTATATTTTGGTAGAAGAATCCATTTGAGATATCTAATGTCGTTTTGTATTTCTTCCGCACAATGTTATTCATTAATGCGGCACTATGTGCGTTTTGAACTGCAAATGTTCGTGTGCTTGTGTTTAAATGTCGGTAATCTAAAACTAGACGATATGTGTTGTCAGGTTTCATTACTGGATCATTCATTGGGGAGGTGCATGTCTCAATTAAACCTTGGTATTCAAGTTGGTCTAAAAAATTTGACCTGTCTTTTTGCATCGTTTTTAGTAGGGTACTGTCTCTGAGGATTTGGAGTAGATTTTAATGGCGGTATAATGCCGGAGCTAGTGCTAGCGCCCACTCCTGCGCGTATGAATGTTTTAAAGATTCTGGAACGAGGTCGGCGAAAGCAGGCAAAATGACGCTTTCCCCCTTTGGGCAATCCATCACAAACTCAGGTGGCCAATCTTTCTGCTAGCAGTATGTCATATCCATATGTTAAGTTCTCCCAAAAGAGACCTTTAACCTTTCTTGAGATGTCCCCCTCTATTTGGAGCGTAATTTCGTGTAATCGATGTGGGACACTAACTCTTGTATCAGGTGTTTCCACCGTGATGTGTTCATTCAATACTGCTGTCACCAGAAAATCCTTCAGGTTCTGGCGAGCTATTGTTACTTCTGCCACACTGTCTAGCATCGTCAGCTTCTGAACGGGGAGTGGGCTCTGAGTGCTCAGTAACCTAGGCATGTCCAATTTTTAAGCCAGCTACTTTCTTCTTTTTGAATTGAGGTTTGCTTTAGGTTGTTCTTCCTGTTTGATAATGTAATCTGAATTTCAATGTTTTTCCCTTTTTAGGTCGAGCCTAGCACAGCGCGCATGCGCTGCACTGCGAGGCTTCTTGTAAGTACTTTAAACTACTCTGTGTGGGTCTGACTCCCCCCACGCATGTGGTTGGCTTTTGCGTGTTTCTTTAAAAAATAAAAGCAGGCAAATGGCTAAAGGCGGGCGCATATGCTACCTCTTTTTTTAATGTTCACTCCCACGGCGTTTTGCTCTCGGGAGCGAGCAGCGGTGCGCAGGACGGCAGCTGCATTCCTCGTGGGTCAGGTTACCGTGCTTTCTCTTTCCCTTGCAATCTGACTGAATGTCCAGTGCTGTATGCCTTTCACAGACAGCGTCTTCCCTTCGACTCGTTGTCTCCTTTTTACAAACACCATCTAGGCACGATACTCTCTACCCCAACCCTCCCGGAATTTTACTGCACAACTTCAGACTGACTGACTCCGCCCTTAACCTACACACCTTCCACAGATGCTACACTAACATGTGACTGGCTGCGCAGTGCTGCCAACGTGCCTCTTATTGCTACAACAATATGCTGAGATTGACTTTCCACAACATAACAAGCTTTTAATTGGCTGGGCAAGCGACTGACTCTTCCCTACCCCTTCACAGGCACAAACAGGACACCAGTGACGTGGCGCCAGTGCTAAATGACTTTTTTGTGCCAATAACAGCCCTTCGAATGTTTGGCCTTGATGACAAAGGCTAAAGACTTATTTTCACAATAATACATGCGCTTAAATTTGTGCACGCAATGACAACAATTTCCTTCATTTTTATGATTATGTTTCATTTTCGTACTATTAGTCCTCCGTATATAGACGTCGTACATCCGAACATTAAAATGTAATGGAAGAGGTAAAATTGATGTTTTATGCACGGGCAGATTAAGTGATTTGCCCAGAATCACCGGATGCTGAGCCGGCCTCAGGACTGACAAATGATTCACTATCGTTGTCTCCATTTTACAAACACCATCTAGGCACGATACTCTCTACCCCATCCCTCCCGGAATTTTACGGCACAACTTCAGACTGACTGACTCCGCCCTTAACCTTCATACCTTCCACAGATGCTACACTAACATGTGACTGGCTGCGCAGTGCTGCCAACGTGCCTCTTATTGCCACAACAATATGCTGCGGTTGACTTTCCACAACATAACAAGCTTTTAATTGGCTGGGCAAGCGACGGACTCTTCCCTACCCCTTCACAGGCACAAACAGGACACCAGTGACGTGGCACCAGTGCTAAATGACTTTTCTGTGCCAATAACAGCCCTTCGAACGTTTGGCGTTGATGACAAAAGCTAAAGATCATTTTCACAATAATACATGCGCTTACATTTGTGCACGCAATGACAACAATTTCCTTCATTTTTATGATCATTAGGTTTCATTTTCGTACTATTAGTCCTCCATATATAGACGTTGTACATCCTAACATTAAAATGTAATGGAAGAGGTAAAATTGATGTTTTATGCACGATTAAGTGATTTGCCCAGAATCACCGGATGTTGAGCCGGCCTCGGGACTGACAAATGATTCACTATCGTTGTCTCCTTTTTACAAACACCATCTAGGCATGATACTCTCTACCCCAACCCTCCCTCTACAAAATACCTTAAAAACATTGCTAATAGCTCTCACCAAACACTTACAACGTCCCAAAGGCGAGACCTACTGGCTATGCCAATGCTTGTTGTCTTTGGTCGATCTTCCTGCTTTTGTTCTGATCGGCCAACCCTCTCCAAGTTTTTTGCTGAACCCTGAAAGGAATGTGTATCAGTGTCCTGATACCTGTCAAGTCAAATCCAGTCCCTCTACGTCAACTTCAAGGAACGAACTCTGGACTCCGAAACCACTCACCCCTCCAACAACGCCAGCCAACCCACCATCTCCACCTGGCCCCTGCCACCACCGAAGACACCGAATCAACCATGAAAGGCATCCACTCAGGAGCACCCAAGGACCCCTGCCCTCTGCACATCTTCTACAGAGCCGCCGCCACCATCGCACTGGAACTACGACGCACCATTAACACCACCTTCGAAACCGGCACCTTCCCCGATGACTGGAAACGCGCAGAAGTCAAGCCCCTGCTCAAAAAGCCCTCAGCAGACCCCTTGGACATAAAGAACTACAGACCCATCTCCCTCCTTCCCTTCGCGGCCAAAGTCACTGAGAAGACCGTCAACACCCAACTAGCAAAATTCATTAAAGAGAACTCCATCCTCAACCCCTCCCAATCCAGATTCCGCAGCAACCACACGGCGGCCTTGATCCTACTCGACCTCTCTGCAGCCTTCAACACCGTCTCCCACGGCACACACGCCGCCAGACTCCACGAGGCTGGCATACGGGGAACCGCCCTTGAATGGCTCCGCTCCTTCCTCACCGGCAGGACCCATAGAATCAGACTGCCACCCTTCCTCTCCGAACCCACAGAGATCAACTGCAGAGTGCCTCAAGGATCGTCACTCAGCCCTACGCTCTTCAACGTCTACATGGCCCCCCTCGCCACCATCGTCAGACAGCACGGACTCAGCATAGTATCCTACACCGACAACACCCAGCTCATCCTCTCCCTCACCAAGGACCCCGTCACCACCAGACTCAGCTTTCAAGAAGGAATGAAGGACGTTGCATCCTGGATGAGCAGAAGCTGCTTGATGCTCAACTCTGAGAAGACAGAGGTCCTCGTCCTTGGGCCCTCCTCCACTGCATGGGACATCACCTGGTGGCCCACCGCCCTCGGCAGCCCACCCACCCCAACCGATGATGCCTGGAACCTCGGCATCATACTCAACTCCTCCCTCTCCATGACCCGTCAGGTCTACGCCGTCGTCGCCACCTGCTTAAACACCCTCCACATCCTTTGCGAGACCTTCAAATGGATCCCCCCGAATCAAGAAAAACCGTCACCCACACACATAACCAGCAGACTGGAGTACGGAAACGCCCTCTACGCCGGAATCAACAAGTCTCTGCTCCGCAAACCCCAGACCATACAGAACACCGCAGCCAGGCTCGTCCGCGGCATCCCTCAACAAGAACACATCACCCAACACCTGCGAGACTTCCACTGGCTCCCCGTCGAGAAGAGTAACCTTCAAGATACTCACCCACGCCTTCAAATGCCTCCACAACCCCGGACCCCAATACCTCAACGAGAGAATCTCCTCCCACGTACCCAAGAGAAACCTCTGATTGCCGAAACACCACGCATCCGCAGAGCCAGAACGGGCGGAAGGGCCTTCTCCTACATCGCAGCTAAGACCTGGAAAGAGCTCCCGATCGACATCAGATGGTTAGCCCGGGAAGTCTGGGGCTCTTGACTGTAGGAGAGTAGGATCTGCTTCACATGGGTACCCCCACTTTTTGCTGATGCTTCACTGTTTTTCGACCTTAGTCTGGCTGGGGCCCTGCTAATCAGAACCCCAGCCTAGCTGCTTCCTCTCTAAAATGGTTTCCATGTGCCTTAGGCACATCTCTGATTGGAATCTGGAGTGCCCTTATAAGTCCCTAGTATATGGTATACTATGTACCCAGGGCATAGGTACCTCAGAGGCCTACCAGGGGCTGCAGCATGTATTGTGCCACCCTGGAAGGCCATCCAAACTGACACCACAGGTCTGCTACTGCAGCCTGGGTAAGGTGGTGCATGCACTCCTTACTGTGATATAGGCTACCTATATCACTATATACATACACACATATAAACCTATAAGTCACTCCTATGGCAGGCCTTATCAATCCTGAAGGCAGAGTGCGTGGTTCCTATGTGAGAGGGTGCCCCTGCATGAGCAGGGCCCTCTGCAGCGTTCGGAGACCCTTCTCTGATGCTGTTTGTAGTGCAGCCTGACCATATACTCTTAAGCGCATTATAACCTCGCGTTAAATGCTAACTTTGGGATGGCTGCACGGAAACATGTCGTGTTTGGTGTCAAACATCTTGGAATACTACCCCCCACCAGTTCTGGCGGCGGGGGTAGCATTCCACCCTTCTAGAGGGAAAGACATGTACACACCGGTATGCCCGGTACTGACTTTCCAAGCCCTGGCATCACAAAATGGATGCCGCTGCCACAGACACGAGTCTGGCCTCCTGCTGCTGACCGAAACTCCGGCAAGGGAGGCCTGGACAATAGGTTTCCTGTCCCAGGGAGGTGTGACCACCTCCCCAGACAGGATAGTGTGTATTGGGGCTGGGCGGGAGCACTCTCGGGTGCTTTGAAGTCCTGCACTGGGGGCACATTTGGTGTCCCTGTGCATACCCCAGTTCAAACCGGATCAGGGGCTTGCAGCCCCTGCTTTGGCGCGAACTGGACAAAGGGAAAAGGGTGTAGCCACCCCTCTGCCCTGACCCACCCATAGGTGGGACCACAGAGTAAGTCCAACCCCTAAACTTAGTATAAGTATGGGACCCCAGTCCTTAGGACTTTAGATTATCCCTGGACGAAACTCTGACACAGAATCCTGGACCTTCGACGCTCTACTTAAAGATTAGAGGACAGAAGAATCTCCCTTGGGGTCAAGGAGTGACTCCCCTGCTTGGCAGGCACCAAAGAAGCAATTGTCCGGTCTGCATCGCCGAAGCTCCCGTCGGACGCTGAAGTCTTTGCATCACCAGAGGTGGATTTCCAGACTTCCCCAAGGCTGCCCTGAGTCCCCAGCAAAGCTGAGTCCCGTAGCTGTCGTGGGTAACGTGGAACCGTGACCCCTGGACACCGCACGCATTTGCAAGTGCATCCTCTTCTGGGTCTCCCACGAAGTCGTGCTTTGGGCTCCGAGTAGCCCCAGCCTCCAGCACCAACTGCACCGAAGATCGCTGGCCTCCACTCCACGAGTGTCCTGTGAGCCAGCTCCACGTGCACCGTCTCGAGGCTCCTTTGCGGTTGCTAGCCCGTTGGCTAGTAGCCCTTCACGAAGGCCAATCCTTTTCTACTTGGGCTCCCTGGTTGCTCCAGGCTTGCCCTCACTTACCCTTGCTGGGTGAGTTCCTCAGACCTTGCTGGTCTGCACAATCGTCAATCTTCATCGTCATCAAGACTTGCCGTTGCCAAGGCTTTTTGGGTCCGATCCGGTCGCCGACACCTCAGCACTCGACAAACATCGTGTACCAGTCCGAATCCTGCTCCTGGTCACCGACAACACCTCCTGGACCTCGTGGCTGAAGAGTCAAGACAACCGTCAACCTACCTGAAGCACTCGACATCGGTGGGCATCTGCTCATCGCCTTCCTGGTCACTGGCTAGTGACCCAGACTCTGTCCCCTCTGCTTTCAGGTTCTTCAGATCTCCGATCCAACTTTGGATCCACCCGGACACTTTTCACTTGGTCGCCAGCAGCACTTTGCAACAGATCGCCATTCAAATCGATGACGAAACCCGACCCCGAAAGGCACCTATGCACCCGGCTTCCCTGGGTGAGGTAACAAGAGTACTCCGGTGCTCCCGTGGGTAGAGACTCTAGAACGACCTAGTTCTCAAAGGGTTTGCTCCAAGTCCTTCTTTAAGTGTCCCTTTTCTTTAAATTCCAAACCGCGACTTTCTCCATAGAAGTTAACGGCGATTCGCGGCTGTGTTACTACACTGCACGCGTCCCCCGTGGGTCCCCTTTGTCACTTAAACACAAATAGGGCTGTCCCTAGTTAGGCTTCCTACAGGTTCCTACAGAATCTCTAGAGATGTAAATCCACTAGGGGCATCTCACAAAAAGTGAAGGACTGGCCTCACACACCACCTGGTGTCATGCTTCATCATAGGCCGTCCTCGCCCTCTAAAAACTTCGTTTGATAGAGGGCGGGCATACACCTGAAGACAGGGATGCACTTCTAAAACTAAGTGGTGGCCCGTAAGTGAGTGAAAGTGTAATTTAAAAACCATTAAACTTGTCCCCAAGTAGTTTAATTAAGGGGCAGATCTATGGTATTAAAACAAGTGAGCGGTAATCTGGGAATTCATTATCCCTTTACCGAGAAAAATGGTCAACATGTTTCTGCTCTGCGTCCCATATGGGTACATAGCATTCGTCAGGACCGAGATGGGTAATGGGCTCTACCTTTTACACGATGTGTATGAAAGGGTTACCACTCTAAGAAACGGGGGTGAAGATAACTACTCCCCATATAGTGCAAAATTTAAAATGTGAGAGTATCTGTAGGTAAATAGGAAACAAGAGAAACAAACAAACCGGACGTGTAAGTAAGATAAAAGCACACTATGCTGTACGTATAACACCACACATTATGCTGCGCGTGGTAGGATCTAAGTGAAACACGTGTCAATCATACGTGTTCACACTTATTAAAAAGCACTTAGTTCTACTGCTTACCCAAGGACACTATCCTATAAGCTTCATGGGAGGTCGAGGGTGGAAGAGCCTACTGTGGCTTATTCTGAAAAAACACAATGCATGAAAAGCTAGGCTGCTTAGTTTATAGCCCATTTAAAAGTATTGCTAGCAAACACTCATACAAATACATGCCTTATATTAAGTGCATGCACATAAGGCGTTAGAAGTACTTCAGCATTTACCCATGACACTCATACTCTTACTGTCATTTTCAGCGCTTCCAGCAGTCCCATCTATGTTCATCCGCTTCGCCTCCCCGCCGGTAAATGAGGGTTAGTGGGGAGCGGGTTTATATACTCGTACGCGCTGGCTCTTTCATAAGTAATTGAAAGATAAGGTAATTGTTACCGCCTGTGCGGGTTCCGGTGTGCGCCTAAATACCTGCCTGGTTGCCTGTTCTTGGGCGGACAGAAGGATCTAGTGGATGAGCCCCGGTAGCACGCCCATAGTACTAGAGGGCGCATGCGCTGACCTCGCTCCACCGCTCTCATCCCCATGGATAAGAGACACTGAACGCCCTAACTGGTGGCACGCCCATAGTACTGAAGGGCGCATGCGCTAACCTCGCTCCACCGCTCTCATCCCCATGAATGAGACTAAACGGCACATAGCAGTTAGCGGTCGCTAGGTGAAAACGAATACGCTTATGTATAGCGGTTTGTTTTTTGCTAAATGCGCATGCATGTCTCTAAAGACCACTCAATTTTGGAAAAAGATGCTATCTAGTGTCAGGAGGACACTGCATTATTTTAAAGGCACAATTACACTAGTGTATAGCACATCATATTGTATGAAAGAAGGACAAAGAATCGCATACAATAATGCGGACCCTTCTGTGTATTTACATTACGTGCATGTACACAAGATGAATTATGGAAGTGTACTGCTCATAGTGCCTCACAATGAATCACTCTAGGTAACGAGGTTACCAGAGATGATAGTCGTGACTCAATATAACAAGTCATTACTAGGCACATACTATTAAAGCAACAGGCCATCATAAGAAAACATTCAGTTTAGGGGTGGTAGTATTGTGTTTTGTATGTAATGGTCACACCTCTGTCAAGACTACTGATGGTAGACAGTATGTATTTTGTTAATTCAGCGGGATAGTTGTAGCCAAGGTATTTCGTCATTGAGCCCGGTGTCCCATGAGCGCAACCGGTACACCCAGCGTTGTTCCCTAACATGCAGTTGTTGGCTTATGTCGGTTTTCTGTTTTCGCATCACCTCCATGACCACCCATCTCAGATCGAATTCAGTGTGATTCTTTTCGAGAAAATGTTTGGTCAGTCTGGTGTTAGATTTCTTGCACCGAATTGTGCTACGGTGTTCATTAATACGTGTTTTCGCCTTCCTTGTAGTCATCCCAATGTACTTCAAGTTACACGGGCAGTTCAGCATGTATATCACGTTTTCAGTGTTGCAGTTACTGAAGTTTTTAATATCCATGGTCTATTTGTGCCAATATCCACTTCTTTGGTGGTGGCAGTGAACTGGCAACATACACAGTTACCACATGGGAAATGACCGACTGGTTTGGGTTGGCTCCAGAGAGTAAACTGATTATCCTCTTCCTCCCGTATACTTTTTGAGTGTACCAGATCGTCTCGTAGGTTTCTGCTTCTCTTAAAAGCGAAGAGGAGGTTCCCACTTTCTTGTTCCGCTATTAAGTATCGCCCATTTCTTTTTGATGATATTCTGCACTTTGTTGGACGCGGGGGTATATGTGGTCACACATACCAAACGGTCGGTTTGTTCCTTTATTGTAGTATCAAGCAGGGCTTCTCTGTTGTTATTTCTCGCCCTTTTCTTGGCTTTCCTGACCATACGTTTTGGATAGTGTCTTGCCAGGAGTTTGGATTCCAGTTCTTCTGCCTGTGCGTGAAATGACTCTAGTTCTGAGCAATTTCTTCGCACTCTTAAGAATTGGCCCACAGGCAGATTTTGGCGTAGTGCCCTTGGATGATAGCTCTCATATAATAAGAGACTATTCCTATCTGTTGGTTTTGTGTGTACTTTAGTGGAGATCCCTCCCATCGTCAAGGTGATATCCAAGTCTAGAAAAATAGCATGGTTTTTTCCAATAGTGTGGGTAAATTTAAGATGCAAATCTTTACTGTTGATCCACTCTACAAAAGTGCTGGCTTCCTCCATTGTGCCATGCCACACGACAAGAATGTCGTCTATATATCGTTTCCACGTCTTCATCTGGTGGTTGAAAGGGTTGTTATCACTGAAGATGTGATCTTCCTCAAACTGGTGGACGTACAAACACGCCAGACTCGGCGCGAAGGTACTGCCCATTGACGTGCCTTTGATCTGCCGATATAGTTTATCTTCGAACTCGAAGAAATTTTCAGTAAGAGCCAAACCCCGCACACTCCATAATGAAGTGTGTTGGTGTGATAAAAGACCAATCTTGATTTAGGAGGATTAGTTCTACCACCTCCAATGTACGTCTCTGGGGAATACTTGTGTAGAGTGCCTCGATATCCATAGTTATGAGCAAGTCCTCCTCGATGTTAATATCCAGGTCCCTCAGGTGGCATAAGACGTCCTTCGTATCCTTCAGATATGATGGAGATTTTTTTACGATGGGTCTTAGGAACCAATCGCAAAATTGGGATAAAGGTTCCAATAATGATCCGATGCCCGACACTATCGGTCTACCTGGTGGTGGTGTCTTGTTCTTATGGATTTTGGGGAGCGTGTAAAATCTTGGTGTTCTTGGTTCTGTATTTATGAGGAAATCAGCCTCATGTTTCGTGATCCAATCACGTCAGTGCTTCATGAACCATGCTCTTGATTTTATTCATAATCCATGTAGTGGGATCATTCAGGTGTATCTCGTAACTCGTAGTATCAGATAAAAGGCGGAGGCACTCCTCTCTATACATGGTATAATTCATGAGGACTATAGCCCCGCCCTTATCGGCTGGCTTGACTACCAGATCTTGGTTATTACTCAGTTTTTGGAGTGCTGTTCTCTCCCCCTTTGTCAAATTCTGGAATCCTTTGGTGTTATTAAAGTCGATTGCTTCAACTTCCTTCATTACTGCCCGCTCCCCACTAACCCTCATTTACCGGCGGGGAGGCGAAGCGGATGAACATAGATGGGACTGCTGGAAGCGCTGAAAATGACAGTAAGAGTATGAGTGTCATGGGTAAATGCTGAAGTACTTCTAACGCCTTATGTGCATGCACTTAATATAAGGCATGTATTTGTATGAGTGTTTGCTAGCAATACTTTTAAATGGGCTATAAACTAAGCAGCCTAGCTTTTCATGCATTGTGTTTTTTCAGAATAAGCCACAGTAGGCTCTTCCACCCTCGACCTCCCATGAAGCTTATAGGATAGTGTCCTTGGGTAAGCAGTAGAACTAAGTGCTTTTTTAATAAATGTGAACACGTATGATTGACACGTGTTTCACTTAGATCCTACCACGCGCAGCATAATGTGTGGTGTTATACGTACAGCATAGTGTGCTTTTATCTTACTTACACGTCCGGTTTGTTTGTTTCTCTTGTTTCCTATTTACCTACAGATACTCTCACATTTTAAATTTTGCACTATATGGGGAGTAGTTATCTTCACCCCGTTTCTTAGAGTGGTAACCCTTTCATACACATCGTGTAAAAAGGTAGAGACCATTACCCATCTCGGTCCTGACGAATACTATGTACCCATATGGGACGCAGAGCAGAAACATGTTGACCATTTTTCTCGGTAAAGGGATAATGAATTCCCAGATTACCGCTCACTTGTTTTAATACCATAGATTTGCCCCTTAATTAAACTACTTGGGGACAAGTTTAATGGTTTTTAAATTACACTTTCACTCACTTACGGGCCACCACTTAGTTTTAGAAGTGCATCCCTGTCTTCAGGTGTATGTCCGCCCTCTATCAAACGAAGTTTTTAGAGGGCGAGGACGGCCTATGATGAAGCATGACACCAGGTGGTGTGTGAGGCCAGTCCTTCACTTTTTGTGAGATGCCCCTAGTGGATTTACATCTCTAGAGATTCTGTAGGAACCTGTAGGAAGCCTAACTAGGGACAGCCCTATTTGTGTTTAAATGCTATATAGGAGGCTGGCTCGTCCCTAGGCCCTGTGCCTCTAGTTCCCTCCCCTAGTTTAACACTAGGGCTAGTGTGTGTGTTCCCTTTGTCACTACCTTGGGTGGTTCCTTGTGGTCCAAGCACTTCTAGAGGCTCTAGGCCTAGTGTCTAGCTCAGTCGTGGTTCTTATACCACTTTATTGGTATATGGTTTGGTACGCCCCTAGGGCCCAAACGTGTATTTGTGCTATTACTGTGTTTAAATAACTTATAACTTATGTACTTCGAACTCTAGCCTCATAAAGAGACTAGAGGGGTGTGTTTAGTAATAAATACATATATTTTGAATATATACCTGGTGTGGTGCTCTTTCATTTGGTCACTCAAGAGATTATAGACTGGTAAAACAAGCTGCTTTACATTCCTTCAAGACTTAGCCTGAAGGCTGCTCTCCATAGCTACCACTAGGATAGCTTTCAATAAAGGTTGTCTTTAACCTATCTCCAAGAAGGGGTTGTTTGGACTGGTGCAAGGTGCCCACTATAATTAGTGGACAGCATATGCCAGGCCAACTTCTCACATTGACCATGTCCTCCTTTAGTCCTTTTGGGGCACGGCATTTTCAGCTAGTGCCTACTTTGTGCTGCGCCAGTTGCCAAAATGGCACCCGCAATAGATCGTCGGCAGGGGTCAAAGCTACATCCAAGGGAGACCCCCTGCCCCCTTCTTTAGCGCAAAGGCAGCAAAATTTGTTTTGATACTACAACTACTGCCCTGTCCTTCTGAGACGACCTTGATTAGCGATATAAATAATGCGAGTAAGACTCTAGAGTCGCCCCGCCTGTCCTGCTAATGGCGGCTGTTTCTCCCTCTGGCGGTTATCATTCAACATCACGCGCTCCCCCTAAAGACATGCGGACCCTGGCTCTGTTCTTCTTGCCGATCCTCTGCTTAGTTTGCACCCCCTTTCATCCGGATTATAGAAAATTGTGGGGATTCTCTGAATTCGTACATCAAGGACTCATCCCCCACTGCCTGACCTCAAGATGGCCGCCTCAGTCATTGACTCTGTGAACTCTCCATCGACAGCTGAGACCCAGCCATTTTGACTGATGCCCGGTGGAGCTACCTCGCGAGCTAAAGGGGAGATGGGCTATGTATTCCCTCCTTGGCCATCACCTACCCAGCCGGTCCTTGGGCAAACTCTCCTGCGTCTCTCCTGACCTTATCTCCCTCCTCCCCCTTCACCCTACCCCCTACAGCTCTACTCTTCTCTTCTTTCCAGCTGTCGACCCCTGCCCTCACCCGTCCTTGCTCATAGTTCCCACCATGTTTATTCACTGGACTTTCTTATGTGAACTTTCCCTCGTCAGTTGAGACCTAGCTATTTGACTGATGCCCGATGGACCTACCTTGTTTAGCTAAAGGGGAGACGGGCTGTGGATTCCCTCCTCAGACGTCACCTACCCAGTCGGTCTTTGGGCAGACTTCCCTTCGTCTCTCCTGCCGTCTTTTCCCTCATCCTCCCCCTTCACACTTCCCCCTTCCCCCCCTCCTCCATACTTCTCTCACCTTTCTTTTCTTTTTCAATGTGTTGCTTATTTTTGACGTAATGTGTAATTATTATCATTTTCTGTAACATTGTGTAACCGAATGTAAAGCGCTCTGATACCTACGGGTCCAGCCAGCGCTATATAAAACTCATTAAATAAATAAATAAAATAAATAAATAGATGCTCCCCCTCCCTGAACATCTTCAGGAAGACACTCAAGACCTGGCTCTTTGACTGAACAGACCTGCTTACCCCTCCCCCCAGTGTCAATTTATATGTAGCTGAACTTGCTCCGCTGATCCAATCCTTTGGTCTCTCTCGTGCCTCCTACGCAGACGACACTCAAATTGTGGACTTGGCTGCAAACAAGACCAATAGAAGCACTAAGCTTCATAATTGTATGAAAGAAACTTGCACCTGGATGGATAGGCACTGCCTTAAGCTAAATTCGGATAAGACTGAGGTTTTCTTCTTCGGTAATAATCCTCACTTTTGGACTCCAAATTGCTGGCCATCGGAAATGGGCTCACTCACAATTCCAACTCCCAAAGTCAAAAGCCTGGGGGTGATTCTTTTAAAAAAAAATCTTTTTATTGATGAAAAAGAAAATCACATTACAGGAGTAATTCTATTGTTAGAGCACAGAGATTGTTCACATATTCAATAAGCATTACATTACCACATCGTACGTTGTCTTGCTGTTCATACCTCTTCTATCCTATGCTAAACTATAACTCAGTTACTCGGGGAGGGGGGGGGACAGCTGCGCCGGGGAGCCATGCAAATGTCTCCTCTATGAGTTCCACTTGCCCCATATTGGTTCCCATTTCCTCAGACAACCCAGAGATTCATATACTGTCTTTTCTGTTAACATACACCAGTCCATGTCTTCTATCCAAGAACTTAATGTTGGCGTATCAGGGGTAACCCATGCTTTTGCTACATTACGCTTAGCTACTACAATTCCCAGCGTTGCCCAGGTCTTTTCCTTGCTTTTCAAATCTGTGGATCCCCAGACATTGAGGAGGCACCATTTTAGTTCCATTCTTGTCCCTGGCACCTCTTCCATGCAGTGAAGCACTTCTACCCAATATCTTTTAATATATGCACAATCCCAAATGATGTGAATAAACGTACCCTCCTGGTTACACTGCGTCCTGCACTTGGGATATGTCCTGTGCCCCATCTTCACTAGTGCGTGGCATGAGAGATATATTCTGTGTATGATCTTGAGTTGTAGTAACTTAAACAGGGAAGAAGTTGCTACTTCCTTTGGGGAGGCCAGTGCCTCTTGCCAGTCTTTATCCTCCAGGTCCTTGATATAATTTTCCCAACTCCCTTGAAGCTGTGAGAGGGAGTCAGGTGCATTATTAATTAGTTTTTGGTAGGTCAGGGAGATCGCCTTTCTATGCATATTATGAATAAGAATTCTATCCTCCAATAGGGAGGACTCAGGGATCACCTCTCCCTTGGGGATAATTGCCTGGAGAGCAAGCTTAATTTGCATATATCTAAACATCTCTGTGGCTGCTAGGTCATACTCTTGCTATAGTTGAGCAAAGGAGAGTACTCCTCCTTGGGTCCACAGGTCTCCCACCCGAGAGATGCAGATCTTGTCCCAACTATCAAATCCCTTGATTTTCCTCAAAGTTCCCAATTGTTCCGTATCCCATAGTGGGGTGGCCTGCGTGATCCTCCCCGCCCACCCCAGGCTCTTATTAACTGCATGCCACAGCTGGACTGTATGTTTGGTAGGTCCAGTGAGCTGCAATCACGCTGGTGTGGTGTAGAGTGCCCTATCATAGCTCCCTCCTGGCAAAAACCATTTGTCCATTCTATATCCGGGATCATCATATGGCCTATGTATAAATTAATTGATAGCCATTAGCTGTGCTGCCCAATAGTATTTCCAAATGTTGAGGAGTTCTTTCCCTCCGTCATACCACCCCCTCACCAGCTTTTGGGTGGCTATGCGGGGTGGCTTCCCCACCCACAGGAGTTCTCTCTGTTCACTTTCAATGGCTTTAAAATAGGAGGTAGGGACTGGATATGGTGCATTGTGCAAAACATATAAAAAGCGGGGGAGGGACATCATTTTGAATACTGCAGCGCGTCCCAATAACGACAGCGGGAGGGTTCTCCAATGTCACATGTCGCTCTTCAGGCGCTGCAGCGGGGGCAGAAGATTTTGGTTGTAAAATTGCACCGAGTCGTTAGTAATCTATAAGCCAAGGTATCGGAACCCCTCCTCTGCCCTCACCACCTCACATCCCCTGGGTAGTTGGGGGGAGGGGGGAACTCCCCTCTCAACATGAAGATTGACTTTGCCCAATTAATTGTATAGCCCGAATATTTCCCAAAATTGGAGAATATATTTAAAACTCAATTTTTTGAAGATTTGGGTGACGATAAATACAACAATCTGTTGTCTGCATAGAGGGAAATTCGATCTTCCCAGCCCTCTATCCATCTCAGACCTCTTATCAATGGATCTTTGCGTATCCATGATGCTAAAGGTTCAAGCAAAAAGCAACGGCGACAGCCCTGTCTCGTCCCTCTTCTGAGAGCGAAGACTGGGGACATTTTATTATTTACTATCAACTGCGCTAATGGCTTGTTGTATAGGAGTCTAATCCAGGCCACAAAGTTAGGACCAAACCCCATGTTGTTCAAGACTGCAAACAAATAGGGCCATTCAATTGTATCGAATGCCATTTTAGCATCTAGGGACATCACTACTGCACCTTCTCTTAGCGTATCTACTCTTCCCCATACCCCATGCAGCCGACGAAGATTGACTGATGTGTTCCTTTCCGGCATAAAGCCGGATTGGTCAGGTTGTATCACTTTCGAGATTACCTGTATTAAGCGCTTGGCAAGCAGCTTTGCTAAGATTTTAACTTCTGCATTAAGCAATGAGATGGGGCGATATGAGGAGCATTTATTTTTAGGTTTACCTTCTTTATGAATGACGACTATTGTGGCCAATCTCCGGTATGTTGGAAGTCTACCCACTTCTCGACTCTCTAGATACATCTCTCAGGTAGGGGGCTATTTTATTGGGTGCCAATTTGTAAAGCCCTATTGGGAGGTCGTTGGGCACCATCGCCTTTCTAGACTGTAGGCCTCTGATGGCCTGCGCTATTTCTTCATTCATTATGTCACTTTCTAGTAGTGTTAGATCATCAGCTGTGAGGGATGGGAGGGGCATATCCGCCAATAAGGCTCTCGATTTCTCTTCGGGTAAGGTATTAGTGGATGCGTAAATTTGCGAGTAGTGTGCTGCGAACTCCTCCATCAATTGCGGATCACGTAGTATTTCTCCTCCATCTGCTATTAGCTCTGTCACTAGTCTATTCGCTTGTTGAGCCATGCCGGTAACTTCCCTGCCTTATCCCCCACCTCATATATCTCATTAAGAGTGGCTCTATTCTGTGCTTTTGCTGCATGGGTGACTAGGTCTTTATATTCTCTCTGTTTTATGTCTAGCTTGTGTTTGATATCACCAGATTCATCCCCTCTCAGCTCACTCTCCAAATGCAAGATGTCCCCCTCTAGTTTGACGAGCACCGCATGTTGGAAGCTGGCTCTGTATATACTATACCAAAGTGAGGTATAATGTGCACAGAGTCCAGTGGAACCCCAAAGGTAGGCAGAGGTAAAGTTAGATAGCACCTCACTCTCTACTTGTGATAGTCTGGTCGAGCAGTAAGGCAGTATCAGAGGACAGTGTTAAGCATTTGCTGTACCCACTCAGTCAGCAAATGAATTCACTCACTCAAAGACTGTACTTCAGACCAATTGTTTTTGTGTAAAAATATTTTTAGTTTTTTATTTCCTAGAGCCAAGCAAGCCTGGCACAGGTAAGTGATAAGTACTTTGCAGTAAATATACAGACTGTAACACAGTTTGGATTGCAATTGTAAATGCACTTTGATTTGATTACAGTAGTGTTACTGATAATGAAATGCTTTTCAGAATACAGTACATATACTTTGCATAGGATTTTGAGTAAAATTACAGGTAATTTACTTTTGAGATTACTTTTCTTACACAGGGTAGTATACCTGGATACTACACTGGGACATTTCCTGTAACAGGCAAGTAAAATCGTTTTTGTTAGTTAGTACAATTTTAAAGAATTTATTTAGGTTTTCAAACTCCACACTTAGAAACTTTTCCAAGAAAAACAGTCAATGTTATTCTATGGAGGAAAATAGTGTTCTCGGTTTTAGGGTAAGTATTCGGTAGTGGGAGTTGAGGTCCTGGGGGTAGACTCAGGGGTACCCCAGGGTCAGGGATGCACTCTCGTTACACCCTCAGCGGCACTAGGGCGGCCGGGTGCAGAGTGCTGAGGCCCAATATTATCCAATGGGGGATAGGGGGCCTCCGGTTGGTGGCTGCTGACGAGCAGGCCACTTGGTTGTGGGAGCAAAGCTCCTGGACTTTAGCTCAGGGCAAATGGGGAAACAAAGTAGCACCAAAGGTGCACTCTCAGCGACACTAGGGCGGCCAGGTGCAGGGTGCTGTTTCGACGTCTGGCGCCCTGTTTGCAATAGTGAACCTCCGGTTTGCAAACGCACTGCAGGCTCGGGGACGAAGGTCTTCTGGGTGCGACCACCACTTCGAGAGGTATGATGGGATGTTGGGGGTTGGTTAGACACCGTCGGTTGGGCCACCCAAGGCCGTGGGGCGTCTGGTGCAGGGGTGCCTTTTAGGGTCGGATCTTCTTACCAGCTCCTGGTTGTGGTTGTGGGGGGGCCTTCCGGATTTAGGCTGCAGGCGTCGGCTGGAGGCTTCAGGCAGGTCAGGGGTCGCCGGATCTCGGGTCAGGATCGCCGGGGAGAGCTCCTCGTGGTGTTTGCCCGCTCGGGCCGTGGACGGCAGGTGCAGAGTGGTGCGGATTTGCGGTGTCCGGCCGGAGCCAGAGGTTGGAGATGAACAAATCCGGTGTTCACGGGAGACACAGTCTTTGTGGCTGAAGGCAGGCAGGTCCTCCGGGGTTTTTGAAGTTGCTGGCTGCAGGACACACCGGGATTTCGCAGGAGCAGGTTTGAGGTGGAAACGGGCCGGTAGGGCCTCTGTGGGCGTCTTCCTCTTGTTAGCTTCGGCACGGCTGTTCGGTCCTATTCTTTTCTTGTAGCTTCTTCTGGTCTGAGGAAGCAAGATTCAGGGGTGCCCCTAAATACTAGATTTAGGGGCGTTACAGGTAGGTAAAAAGGTTGGGACCAATGGGTCCCTTCCCTGGGGTGGGTACACCCCCTATTATTCCACCCTCCAGTGGGAGGGGGGGCATAAGCCTTTCCCTGGTTGGCTGAGTGCCCCCCATCTGCAAGATGGCGGGGACTGAGAGTTGTGCTTTACCTCGCCTCCCCTACCTGAGGGGTGGAGTTGGCAGAGGTGGGCACACCTCTCTTCCTCACTTGTTTTTCCCGCCGGTTCTCACGCCCAAAGTGGGGGTCAGAACCAGTGGGGACCAGTTGCTGAAAGCAGCAAGTGGCCTGGGGAAGCTCACAAAGGCTGCAAGCCTTAGAAGCTTCCCCTTCGTGGACCCTGCCCATCCTGGAGGAGGAGGCTTTGCACCTCGTCCCAGGATGTGCATTGTTTCAGGCCCCCGAGAGCAGCAGGCTCTCGACCCAGGGGTCCAGAAACATGTCTGGTGGTGGCAGCTGAAAGCAGCCACTCAGCCTGGACACTAGTGGTAGGTTAGTTTTCCTGTGTGCATTTTTCATTAAATCCAACACTGGCATCAGTGTGGGTTTAATGTGCTGAGAAGTTTGATACCAAACTTCTCAGTTTTAAGTGTAGCCATTATGGTGCTTTGGAGTTCGTAATGAAACTCCCAGCACCATATACTCTTAATGGCAGCACTGCACTTACAATGTCTAAGAATGGACTTAGACACTGTAGGGGAACAGGGCTCATGCACCTGTACCTTCACCACTGGTATAGTGCACCCAGCTAGAGGGGTGACTAATCTATTCCAGGGCAGTGGGTTGTAGGCATGGCACACAGAGAGGTGTGCCATGTCGACTCTTCACTTTGTTCTGCACCAAAACACGCAGCCTGCAAAGGCAGAGTGTGAGTGTAATGGTACAGGACCTCTAAGGGTGGCACAATAAGTGCTGCAGCCCTTAGAGGCCTTCTCTGGTTACAGTGCCCTGGGTACCTGTGGTACCATTTACCAGGGGCTGACCTGTGACCAGAGAGGCCAATTGGGTTTAGGCTTCAATGCAGTTTTAGGGAAAGAACATAGGCCCTGGGTACCTGGTTAGCAGGAGCTCAGGGCACATTCAGTCAACGAACATCAGCAATTCAGCAAAACGTGGGGGCAACCATGCAGAAAGAGGGCACTTTCTCACATGCTTTACCTCACTTCCCTCACCTGAGAGGTGGGGTTGTCAAAGGTGGGCACACCTCCCTTCCTCACATGGCTTTCCTGCCAGTTCTCCCACCCAAAGTGGGGGGTCAGAACCGGTGGGGACCAGTTGATGGAAGCAGCTAAAGGCCTGGGGAAGCTCACAAAGGCGGCAAGCCTTTGAAGCTTCCCCTTCGTGGGCCCCGCCCATCCTGGGGGAGGAGTCTTGGCATTGTTTCAGACCCCCGAGAGCAACATGCTCTCGACCCAGGGGTCCAGAAACATGTCTGGTGGTGGCAGCTGGCGGACAGCCACTCAGCCTGGACACTAGAGCTAGGTCATTTTTCAGGGGACATCTCTAAGATGCCCTCTAGGTGCATTTTTCATTAAATCCCACAGTGTGGGTTTAATGTGCTGAGAAGTTTGATACCAAACTTCTCAGTTTTCAGTGTAGCTATTATGGTACTGTGGAGTTTGTAATGACAAACTCCCAGCACCATATACTCTTAATGACAGTACTGCGCTTACAATGTCTAAGAATTGGCTTAGACACTGTAGGGGTTCAGGGCTCATGCACCTGTATCCTCACCACTGATATAGTGCACCCAGCTAGAGGGGTGGCTGACCTTTGCCAGGGCAGATGGTTGTAGGCATGGCACACATGGATGTGTAGAGAAATTCAAGCACGGTGGCGAGAACAAACCGTGTGCACAGCTGGCGAATGTTACTCTACTCAACCAAATTAAACTGCAGAAGTATTCAGCTTTTCTACCGAATGAAATACGGACGCATAATACGTTTCAAATATGCTTATACATTGAATTTCAAAAGATATTCATCATGTATCATTGAAAGAAAATACAAAAATCATTGCATCATGACGGTTGATACAAGCAAAATGATTTCACAAGAATGACATTGATCACAATGTTACAATGTGGAAAAGATGAATTGCGATTGGTGGCCTTCGGCCCAATGCATTTCGGGACCGCTGGTCCCTTCCTCAGGGGCCATGGAAACTTCAAGAAATAAAGCAGCTAGCAAGGGAAGCAGATGACCGCAACCTCCTAAACTCAATCCACAAGAATCACGAACCGTCTGGATAAGAACTTGAAGTACACGAACTTGCTCGTGGCGCTTACAAATGCAGACAAACACATGGATGTGTGCCATGTCGACTCTTCACCTTGTTCTGCACCAAAGCACGCAGCCTGCAAAGGCAGTGTGTGTGTGTAATGGTACAGGGCCTCTAAGGGTGGCACAATAAGTGCTGCAGCCCTTAGGAGCCTTCCCTGGCCACAGTGCCCTTGGTACCTGTGGTACCATTTACAAGGGACTGCCCTGTGGCCAAAGAGTGCCAATTGGGTTTTGTCTTCAATGCAGTTTCAGGAAAGAACATAGGCCCTGGGTACCTGTTTGGCAGGAGCCCAGGGCACACTCAGTCAAAGTAAATCAGCAGTTTAGCAAAAAGTGGGGGCAACCATGCAGAAAGAGGGCACTTTCTTACAGACATACATTGTCACTATAGTGAGAGCCTGGCCCTCCCAGCAGCCGCTGCATATCTGCCCTGTGTGTTAACCCAAGTGCGATCTATTGATAAGGGGAAGGCCTTTCTCATCAGGATCCCCACCCCTCTAGATCCGGTAGAAAATCCGGAGTGCGCTACTAGTTTGTATCCCCGATTCAGGGCTTTAATGTATTGCCAATTAGATGTGTCTCTTGCAATAGAACCAGGTCGGGGAGTGTTGTTTTATGTATTGGAGTACAATTCCCCGCCTGAGCTTGTCCCCCAGGCCATTAATGTTCCAGGATAGTATCCTAAATCCTTTTTCTACTAACGGACCCATCTTGGCTTAATTAGGATTCTCCCGGTGTTATCAGTCCCCCCTCAGTGCCCAGCAGCCTGGGTGGGACCCAGACACCCGGCCACACCTCCCTGCCATTGTTGACCCTGATGCATGTGCGATGGTGCTTTAAGGGACCGAGTAATGCCATGAACGCTTATTGTGTGAATCACTGTGCATCGTCTCCTTACTACCCTATCTTTGACTTCCGAGTCATCTCAACTATAGTCTAAACCCAACAACAACCAAACTCCTTACCTCCGCCCCTAAAATCCGGGCTTAAAACAACCCATGTCCCCAACTATGCAGAGTGCCTGTCACCCTGCCCACAAACTAATCTACGAAATGTGGGGGTGGTGGCCTGTGTATATCCTCACCTTCCACCACCTGTAAAATTTATTACGTTTGTTTCTGTACTTTAATATTGATCATTAAAGGATACTGTCACGTGACCGGCATCTGTCCTTTTAGTTTGGCGTTTAAACAGGCTTGGCTCGCCACTGACTGTCCTTGTGATGGACTCCGAACATCTGTTGAGCCCAGAATCTCCTCAGCTGCCCGCTCCCTCCAGGTTCTCGAATTTGGTCGCTGTCGTTCCTCGTTCTTCTGAACCCGTTTGTCCTTGAGGAGGTTTCTCCTGCCGTTCTCCCCTCTCCCCCCCCCACTGGTCTCCATCCTCCAGCCATTCTTGCGCAGCCTATGGGGTATCAAAGAACCATGTCTTTCCCTCTGCCTCAATTCACCGTTTTGCGGAGAAAAGCAGAGTATTTCATTCCCTTGTCCCTTAGCTCTTTTTTAATTCCCATAAAGGATTGTCTCTGCTTCTGGACCTTTACTGTGAAATCGGGAAAGGTGGTTATTGCGCTGCCCTCATATTTAACCACCGGAGCACTGCGGGCCGTCTGCAACACAACATCTTGATCTCGAAAATTTAACAGTTTAGCCAGCAATGGCCTGGGAGGGGCCCCTAGTTTCGGCCTACCGCCAGGTATCCTGTGGCTCTTTCAACTGAAAAGAAATTCGAGAGGCCCCTCGGTTGTAGATGTTTTGTGATTAGTTCTTCGACAAAGAGGTCAGCTGAGGGCCCTTCCGCACGTTCAAGGACCCCTTGGATTCTCACATTGAGACGTGATCTACCCTCATTATCATCCTGTTTAATCTCCATGATTTGGCTGGTGGCCTGCAGTTCCTTGATTTGCCGTTGCAATGTTTTTGTATCCTTTTGGCGGTCAGAAGCAACCGTTTCCATCATTTTGATTTTGTCGCTCATCTTCTGGAGATCAGCTCTAATGAGCGTTACTTCTGTTGTGATAGAGTCCATTCTGTTTGAGAGACGTGCGTACTCCACTTATCGCTTCCATGAGGTCTTTCAGGGTGGGATTTCCACCCTCTGAACTCGTTCCGGCCAACATGTCGGCTCTGGCCGACGCCTCTGTGTCTGTGGTTCTGTGCAGCGTGTACTTGTCCAGCTTAGTTTGGTGGGTACCTTTTTGTTCCTTGGCACCAGACATCTTGCCCAATCCAAAAAAACAGGGAAGGGGATGACCCCTGTGGGTATGTCCTATGCTCCCCTTGGTAATGCCCGCCGCCTGCCCGCGGGCCATGAAAACCTCTCCCCCTCTCCCCCCCCCGACTCAGCCTGTCGGGGTTCTCTTGGGGAGTAAGTATCAGCTTTCAGTTACTGCCATAGGGTCCCTTCATCCAACCACTCCTGCCGTAGTCGAGCCCTGGCACATCACCCACACCTCGCCCCAGGGCGCGGTCTGATGCTTCTCAGGCAGCGAAGTCCCAGTGCAACACCACCAGGGCCTCCACCATCTCCCGAACCACCCCGATCCGCTGAGCTGTGGAGGAGGCCAGCACCAGGCCCACAGTTGATTCTTTTCTCTGGTAGCGCTGTCTCCGGCTTTCAGGCCTAAATTTGCGATCCTCTTATTTCAGAGGGGGTGGGGGAAAGACTCCAGACCCCGACCGGGGCCACTCGACAGTCTCCCCCAAACCCCCGCCACAGGTCACCAATCTCAGATCTGCACTGAGCTCTCTCCACTCCCAGAGGCGTTTCAAATTCCTATATGGGTGGCCTATGGCATCGGGCCCCTCGCTCACACAGACCTTCCCCCCGGGGTGCCGATTCGGGACCGCACCCTTCTGGCGGGCCACCAGTTGTGCTTGTATTCAGTCAAGGTCATGGCACACAAGATTTACTGGGGTCGGATGGCCCAACGGACCCCCCATCTCCGCTCCTGGTACACAAGCACCCGCACACGATCTTCCCCTTGGGCGTACTCCTCCAGCACTGGCTTCTTCTCTACCTTACCTCAGGGATTCAATGTGGGTGCTGCGGGAGAAGCAGGCAGGAGAGGAGCCGTCTCGATCCCAGCTTCGCTCTCCCAGCTCATGACTGTAGCCCACACGGCCTGACTCCTGCTTCTGTAGAGCCCCGGGCCCACCAATTGAGTCTGAGACTCAGGATCATCCGCAGGCCTCAGTTCACCTTAGTGCCATCAGCCGCACGGGAGACGAGCGGGCTTTTACTTAAAGTTCATCGCGGTGGTCTCAGGGGCGACACAGCCCTGTTGCTGCTCTGTACTTTGGATTAGTGACAGATTTTTAGGTGGTGGAGGCTAAAGAGTCTCGGGGCCTCTCTAACTTGCGGCCATTTTCGCCGGTGCTTAGCCACGCCCCCCTCCCCGGAGTGATTCTTGATGACAAACTCAATCTCAGCAAACAAGTAAACTCCGACATAGCCGCCTCTTACAATACTCTAACTATCAAGAAGATTCTACTTTACACACCTATTGGTGCCAGAAAAACAGTTGTATCCTCTCTCATTCTATCCAAAATTGACTATTGCAATGGCTTATATATCAATCTACAGAAACAATACCTCAATAAATTGCAGGTCCTTCAAAACTCAGCCGCCAGAGTACTTCTTGATCTCCGGAAACATCATTCTGTGTCCCTTGCCATTAAGGAACTGTACTGGCTCAGTCAGTAATCACATCAAATTCAAAACTGTCTCAGTTTTAAGGCCCTATATGGCATGGGTCCCGAATTTCTAAAAAATGCCATCTCTTGGTATACCCCAAGCAGGAATCTCAGATCTCTGGGTACCCACATAGTCGCATTCTCTAGATTCACGAAAACCAAATGGGGTGGCGGTAGCTTCCTTGCTGGAGCTACTAGACGCTGGAACACCTTGCCCCTCCACATTAGATCCACATCATCTTTACTGAGTTAGAAAACTTCTCAAAACTTGGCTTTTGAATAGGTAAACTTTCTCTCTCCACTGCTTTCCCTTACTCTGCTTAGCTTCAGTGCCAAGACACCCTCGGGTATACACTGCGCTATATAAATTCATTTAACAACATATTAAGCGTCGAGGAAACCACAGAACCACCACCTGTGTTGCTGGGCCTCAGGAAGTTCTTAGGATGACAGGAGTAGCAGACCGGTCAGCTTCGTTGCAGGACCAGCAGATGCAGGGGAGTGACTCCTTCACTCCAAGGGAGTTTTCTTCGAATGTCCTTTATGCCCACAGGTCTTCTGGAAAACCTGAGTGAAGCAGAGACAGACAAGGCAGAATACTAGCAAAACAGCGAGAGCGGGAGTCTTCCTTGATGCAGTCTTGGTTACAGGCCAAGTCCAACAAAGTCCAAATGTCTAGACGGTCAAAGAGTGTGTTGGTTTCAGAGGCGAGTCTGAATCGGAGAACCCACCCACAGGGCAGCTCGTAAAAAACCCAAGGAAAGGATTGGAACAACTCAGGGGTGCCTCCCAGAAGAGGGGCTGGACAGAGGGGAAGATACTCTCCTGTCCTTTGTCCAGTTTCGTGCCAGAGAGGGAACCAACGGTTCCTTAACTGGTTCAAGCCGGAGTATGCAAGGAGGGCAGTCTGGTGGCGCTGAAAAACACCCCCACCCCAGACCAATACATGAAGTCCCATCTGGAAGTTGGTCACACCTCACTGACAGGAAACACCTTGTTCTACCCTCCCCTGCTCGAGCTCAGCTCAGCAGCAGGAGGGCAGAACAGTGTCTTAGGTCGGCAGCAGCACTAGATTTCTGGCAGACCCCGAAAGGCAGTAACAGGGAGCTCTCCTAAGGAGCCCCCCAGTACATGGGCTCATACCTCCAACACCAGAATCAGTGCTAGGGTATGATTCCAACATGTTTGATATCAAACATGAGTATCAACAAGGACTGGCCATCCAAGGAATGATCAGTTTGTGTCCAAAGAAAACCATTTGGTTTTTAAAAGAACCCTCACCCACCAACCTAGTTGGTGGCATGTTTCATCATTGGGTTCCCACCCAAGGCGCAGAGTGCACCTTGGGTGTGCTACAATGCCTGAACTACAGCGGAGCGGGTTTCTTTTGGTGGTGAGGTGAGTGTAGTGATTTAAAACTGTCTATAGGGTCCCCCTCAACAAAAGAGTACATTTAATAATGGGGCCTAAGGCAGGGTTAAAAATAAATGAAGGCGGATACCTTGCGAGTTTGGGTTTAGCTCATGTATCCAAAAAAGGGTCTACATGTTTCAGCCAGTAGATTCCATTAGCTAGCTTTCGTCAGGACCAAGAAATATTGTGAAAAATAGACTGGGGTGACGTCCTCAGTCTAAGTGTGACAAAAAGTGTGCACACGCTAAGGTGCGAAAAAATGAATAAGAAAACACATTTGTTTTCTGTAGTTGTTTACCTGTAAGAGAAATAAAGTAAAGACACAAACGAAAATCATCAAGACACACATGAGGCATAGCAACACATATAACAGATGATCCATGCTTGCACTCATGTGTGCATCACATAACGTCCGATTAGATCAAAATGATCCTGGTGGTGAGGACAAATCATACACCCATGCGTGCATGGCATTAACATATTAAATTCATTTATGCATGTAGGTTTTAATGGACTGTGGTGGTCCCTTTAAAACGGAGTCTATCCCGTGTTCGTAATGAGGGGAGGGCGATATGATTGATGGCTATAGTAAGTTCTACTTGGTTCTATAACAGAAGAGTTAATATCTTACTTAAGTTGCTACATTTTATCACAACATGGATCCCAGGGAGGGGGCAGTGCTTGTAGTCAAACACTGAAGACAAAAAGATAGAAAAAGCAAAGTGAAGATTCCCATAATTGGCTATCGTATTGACGCCGTTTGCAGGTAGAGGAGACCGGGGGCTCTTTACTCGCGTCATCAAGGTCTGCTGCCCACCATCGTTAGCTATTGCGGCCTGGTACCAGGGATCCTGAAGATGATGGTGCTGCTCCTTTGTTTTCATTTATGTGCCGGCAGCGCGGGAAGCGTCCTCGCGTTCCGCGTCATCATGACATGTGGCACGGGGGAGTGGTCTCACATCCCCATGCGTGTTTGGCAGCGTAAAGGGGACTGAAAAAAGACTGGACCACTTATTTGTGTTGCGAGACCATTCCTAACTTATATGCTGGTTTAGTAAAGGAAGGTTTGAAAGTGTTTGTGTGGATAGTATTACATTTTTAGTAATTCTTTTTTAAATTATTTATAAAAGGGAAATTTGAAAAAAGGAAATAACCCTCTTATTTGGACAGAGATCCCGGACGGCACCCTTCATTAAGCGTTCGAAATCAGCAAATATGCGGCAGTGTGTCAGTTGTGTAATTGACAATTCGGCAACCAATCTATGATCAACTTATATTCAAATCAACCTCGTTTGCAACGGATAAAAAAATGGGGATCGTTATTTAGTGTGGTAAATTCAGAGTAGAAGACAGTAAAGGACCTAGGAGTGTGGTTTTTTGTCTGCACTCAAGTTATGTCCAGGTTAAAGTGTTCCACGGGATGTTGTCATTCAACCCGTTTGTGGGTTGAAAGGCAGTAGATCCAACGTTGTTCCTTATTTAGCAGTATCTTCTCAGAATTTGTTGATATGTTGTCGACCTGTTCGATAATCACCAATTTGATGTCATTGGGTGTATGCCCATTTTTAAAAAAATGGTCCGTCATCCTAGCTGTATTGCGTTTGCAACGAATGTTGCTTCTATGTTCTCCAATCCTTATCTTGATCTTGCTGCTGGTCATGCCAATGTACCTCAGGTGGCATGGGCATTCAATCAAGTAAACCACATGAGTTGAATTACAGTTTGTATGTTTTCTTAGCGACCAAATTTTTCCTGGTTCCAGATTGAGTGTTTTTGTAGCTGATGTAAGGTGACATATACTGCAATTTCCGCATGGGTAATGGCCGACTACGCTTGGAGGGCCCCATTCATTTAGTACTGAGGCTTCTCTTGATGTTGTATTGTTTCTGGGACGTGTTGAGATCAGTTTGTCCCTCAAACTGTTAGCCCTCTTAAATGAAAACAGGGATTTTTCCCACTTTAATTTACCAGTGTTGAGGATGTTCCAATTTATGTTGATAATTTTAGTCATTTTGTTGGAAATGGTGTTGTACGTCGTGACGCACGTGAGAGGTATTGTTGTTTTCGTTATCTGTCTATCCTCCAATAGAGAATCTCTATTTTGATTTCGGGCTCTTTTTCTTGAAGTCCCGGTTATTTTCTGTGGGTAGCCTCTGTCTCGCAATTTCTCAGAAAGATGTTTGGATTGGGTACGGAAGTCTTCAATGTTGCTACAGTTTCTCCTAATATGGAGAAATTTACCATAGGGTATATTCTCTCTCAAGGAGCAAGGATGAAAACTCTCGAACTGTAAAAGTGTATTCCTTGAAGTGGGTTTATAGAAGGTAGTTGTTTTAAGTAAGCCTTCTTTCGCCTCAATGGTTAAGTCCAGGAATGTGATGGTTTCCTTGTTAACTGTGCTTGTGAACTTTAGATATGGGTCCTGATTGTTGAGCCATGTTAGAAAGGCGGGTAGAGTTTCTCCTTGGTCGTCCCATATCATCAGGATATCGTCTATGTATCTCTTCCAGAATTTAATCTGGTTACTAAAGGGGTTGGTGGTATTGAGAATGTGGGTTTTCTCAAAATCATAAACATAAAGCCCAGCCACACTAGGGGCAAATGTGCTGCCCATTGAGGTTCCGTTGGTTTGGAGGAAAAATTCTCCCTCAAACTCAAAATAATTTTCTTTCAATGCTAGTGTGGCACAATTGATCACAAAATCTTTTGGAGTCATAAAGTCCCAAGCTGTCCCTTCCAGGACTTTTATGATGACTTGTAAGGTGTCGTCCTGAGGTAAGCTCATATATATACTCTATATGTCTGGGTTTACAAGAGTATTGTTACTCGGATTGAATGGTAAATCTTTAAGTAGACCGAGGAGGTGTTTGGTATCTTTTAGATAAGTCGTTGACTCCTGTACAAGCGGATTAAGGAAAAAATCACAGAAGCGTGATAAAGGTTCCAAAAGTGAACCAATTCCCGATACGATTGTGCGGCCCGGCGGTGGTGTCATGTTTTTATGTATTTTTGGTATTGTATAAAAATACGGGACTTTTGCTTTTTTAGTACACAGGAATTCAACTTCTTGTTTGGAGATGTTGTTATTTGACTCTGCCTCTTCTACTAGAGAATGTATCTTTTTCTTGACTTCTTCTGAAGGGTCACCCCTAATTTTTTTGTAGTTAATGTCGTCGTTTAAAAGGCGTTTGCATTCTGTGATGTAATCTGTTTTGTTCAGGACTATGCCTCCTACTTGGTCTGCCGGTTTTATTATGATGGTATCGTTGCTCTGTAGTTTGTTGTGTGCTCTCCACTCCTCTCCACTTAGATTATGAAAGGTCTCACTTGCTTCAGTTCTTTCGATCTCATTGAAAACTGCCTGTTCGAAGGCCACAAGTTCCACCGGTATTGATGTGGGTGGCGGGCAGAATGTGGACTTTAGTCTTAGGCCTGTGTCGCTGTGATTTTCTTGAGTCTGGTTTTGGGGAAAGAATTGTGGGGGAGCAGGCTAAAAATGAGGATTCCAACCGAAAAATGGGGGAGGAGGTGGTTGGTTGAATTGAGCCGGAAAATATCTTTGTCCCCGAGTGGGGTAAGTCTCCCACTGTTGTTGCCATTGTCGGGGTTTTGCCCTTGTTCGTTGTTTGTGATTACTGCCAGTACTTGATCTGCTGCTGATTGAGGTGTCATCTCCTGTAAGGTCTGAGTCATTATTCTGTCTGTTAACTGGGACCCGGATTATGTCCTAGTTAACAGACAAAACCAAAGGCCCCCTTTTTTAGGGAGGGGCAGAAGAAGAGGCAGGCAACAGGTGCACTGGGCAGAAGAGGAAGACCCAATAGGATCACATACCCGGAGCAAGACAAAAGAATCCCAGCCAGGAACGAGCGGACAGAAAATGTAATCCCGAAAAACAAGACACCAGGATTGATTTTCAACCTAACGTCCACTGTACTCACTTCAACTAAAGAAAACGTTCTCGAACAGGGTCTAAGTTTTGTGCCAACTGCACGCCTGGACAAATTTAAACTCCATTGTGAACTAGCGGAGTTTTTTTAGAAAACTTAAACTCAAGGCGTTCTTTGAAAACGAGACTCCAAGCCAGACTCAAGAAAATCACAGCGACACAGGCCTAAGACTAAAGTCCACATTCTGCCCGCCACCCACATCAATACCGGTGGAACTTGTGGCCTTCGAACAGGCAGTTTTCAATGAGATCGAAAGAACTGAAGCAAGTGAGACCTTTCATAATCTAAGTGGAGAGGAGTGGAGAGCACTGAACAAACTACAGAGCAACGATACCATCGTAATAAAACCGGCAGACAAAAGAGGAGGCATAGTCCTTCTGAACAAAACCGATTACATTACAGAATGCAAACGCCTTTTAAACGACGACATTAACTACAAAAAAATTAGGAGTGACCCTTCAGAAGAAGTCAAGAAAAAGATACATTCTCTAGTAGAAGAGGCAGAGTCAAAAAACAGCATCTCCAAACAAGAAGCTGAATTCTTGTGTACTACAAAAGCAAAAGTCCCGTATTTTTATACAATACTAAAAATATATAAAAACGTGATACCACCGCCGGGCCGCCCAATCGTATCAAGAATTGGTTCACTTTTGGAACCTTTATCACGCTTCTGTGATTTTTTCCTTAATCCGCTTGTACTGTCGTGTAGTTCCTATAGTACCCCTGCAGGACCTGCGTGTTTGGATAACATAAACCGTGGGCTTGGTGGCAGACTGGCTCTGTGCACCCCCACTGCGTATGTTAGCCGGATTTGCATTAGCTAGCTCCCAGTGCCACTAGAATCTCCTCTTATCGGGGAGAGATTAGTTTCTGGCAACCTTAGATCATGACAACCCTGATCCCTCAGAATCGTGGAAACAATGTACTACTTTTCGCTCAGTCACTCGTGCTTACATATTCAGTTTGTCTCAGAGAGTTACACAGAATAAACAGTCTGGGTGTTTCAATAAGTATTTATTGAACAGTTGAAGTGGAGGACAGATCTAAGGGAGTGGGCATTAGCAGAGGAGGGGCACATATGGAACACCAGGAGAGATGACAAATTACCCGAGGTGTTAATGGCATGGGGAGCGATGATGCAAGAGATAGCAGGACAAAACTCCCAACCCACACCAGAAGGTTCAGGCGAGGTGTCTTTCTCAGAGGGGGTGGCCCCAGGACGACGGGGGGAAAAACAGGGTGTCCCCGCATGAACACTAAGATGCATAGACCACCAGTTACATAGGCCCGGCAGAGGGGGGAGGGCACCGGGGAGGGGGAGTTGGGGAGGAGGCGGGGGGGAGTTTAACACAGTTGAAGTTATGTTTAAGCATGTAAAGAACACAAAACGAAGAAAACAAGGAAGATAGAGGAATCTCCAAGGATGTCAACGCAGATCTAATTTTTGCCATGTATTACCAATGTAACGTACACCGCCTCGGCTGAGGTGGACAAACTGTGTTTTACATGTGAGCTGCTGATTTGGAGAAATAACCCAATAAAGAAATATATAAAAAAAAAAATTAAAAAAAAAAAAAAGTATTTATTGAACAGTTGTTATTCTAGTGTAAAATATATGTGCTGCAGTAACCAGCAGACAATAGCAGAGATATATTATCAGCAGC